>JAOUZG010015275.1:5362196-5406589 GCA_026289955.1 Argiope argentata | reverse complement strand
ATAAAAAACAATTTACAGAAAATGCAAAAATATATAATTAGACCAGCTGTGTCAGTAGAAGAATCAAATTTTTCAACGTAGTTTAAACTGAAAACTATGCTAAAAATTATATATTGTTTCAGAGACAAAAATTATATTTTACTGTAATTAGTTTAAAAAATTATGAAAAAGATTTACTGAAAGTATAAAAATATACAAGATAAGACCAACGTCGTCAGTAGAAGAATTATAATTTTCTACTTCGTAGTTTAAAATCAAAATTATGCTACAAATTACATAGTGTTTTGTAGAAAAAATATTTGGTTTCATTGATTGATAAAAAGTAACACATAAATCTTTTTTTAAAAGTATTAAAGCGATTTACAGATAGTGTAAAAAAGTACAATAAAAGCTAATGAGAATAACTTAATCCGATTTAAATAATACAATGATGTAATGTAAAATTGTAATTCAATGATAACAACAATTTTAGAGAATTAAAACTGTGTGCGTGTGTGTCTGTGTGTGCGGTCTGTGTGATGCTGCTCTTTTCTTTGTCCTTAAATAGATTCTTGATGTTTACAAGTACATGGTGTTTACATTCCTAATAGCACATGATCTGTCCACCTATAGAGTAAATTTTTAGTATAGATTGGGGAGAAACATATAATAAAAATTTTCGTCATATATTCTCATTGTTATGATAATTCAATTTTAAAAATATTTTTAAAAAATCTAAAGAATTCAAAATTAATTAAGCAAAATAAAATAGACAGCGAAAAATGCCATCTGGAATTGCTTATTTATTCTTTTTGCTTTGAAAATAAAAGTCTCTTTCCAAGAAGAGTTTGTAGAGTTTCTACACTGGTTCAGAGACAAAAAAGAAGAAACCAAACTTCGTGATCTCCATTCCAAGGGACTCCAAACAAAATATCGAGTGGCCCGTATAAACAAAGTTTCTTCCCGAATTAAGGATAAGCCTCTCCTCCAAAGATAAGGTAGAATAGGGCCGAAGTTGGTATTTCCACTTCAGGAGAAATAGGACCAGAAGGTTCTCGCATGAAAGTATTCATCAGGGGAAAATCGAATTTGCTTATTTTAAATTCAGATTCACCCTTACACACGAGGAACGAAGAAATTACATTTTTAGTCTCCAATCAATCTAGGCAGGGTTCGACTTGTAGAAGGTTTTTCGTAGAGCTGATGAAGTGAAAATTCACATCTCTTGAGGAATGTGCTATGTAAAGCTCGAAAATGAAAAATCTGATGAATATTTCTTCGCTTCAAAGAAGTGTGAAGAGGAATCCGACATCCTTCGACTGGGAGAAGTTTAACGTGAAAGAATTTGTGGCTTGAGTAGTAGATGAATAGCTCAGCTCTCAAAAAATCCGATACAGTTTTCGGGGAAATTGTGCATTTCGGATTTCTTTGGAATTACGCTATTGAATTGAGAATTAATCCAATTTCTAATTTTATGATATTTTGACGAGTTTTTCTGATTTAAACTTGCATTCAGCTTTGAAACTTCAAGGTTATAAAACCTTCAAAGAAGTAGTACCATTTGTGGTGCTTCTTTGCATAGTTAACGAGACACTAATTATTTATTTCAAACGAAATATATTAATACTCGAAGCACCATAATTTAGAAACAACATAATGACTATTTAGGAAAGAACCTTATAATTCTCGATCTTATTTAGATGACGCGGAAGACACCTGTACTAGTATTTCATGTATAATTTTTCACACCACACCAACATAAACACATTTGATCCATAATATCAACTTTAACGTGCCCCTTATATGTGTATCGTTTGGAGCTTTTCACTACATAATCTCTCATTCCTTTTCTTCTCATTAGCATCTACCTTCGTTGGTGGTACATGTGTTTTGAAACTTTTCATTTCTTAAAATATTTAATACATATAGATATTTTTAACAGCGATACATATATTTACTTCAGAATACCTTATATATTTGTCGTACATCATTATAATTTAACTTATAAAAGTAGAATGAAGAATAAAGTGTATAATTTCACAATAAAAGCACAGAGATTAGAAAGTATACACCTTGCATATCAAGTGAAAAAGAATTATTGCAACAAAACATAGCTGGTTAATTTAATTTTTTAATATTCTGATTCCACTATTAAAATTTATGTATACATTTCTCTATACTATAGCATAAGAAATGAAACATTTGTATGGATTTCAATCTTTTTTACCATTTCAATCTAGTGTCAGTTTATCTGTTAAGAAACGGATAGTACTACAAAAAAATTTCACTCAAGAATAGCATTTCAAATTCATTGTTAAAAAAAGTTTTAGCTCTAAAGATCTTAAAATTATTATTTTTTTAAAAAATTACATTTGAATTTTTTTCGATAAAGAATCTTTAATAAAAGGAAACAAAATTATATCAAAACAGATGAGTTCTTTGAAGCAACATGAATGGGAAATCAATGCTAAATAATAGCTAAAACGAAAAAGCAAATATATCAAGAGATCAAAGAACTTTGCATGAGAGACAAAAAAAGAAAAAAAAAAGACATCACACAGTTGGCGATGAGCCAAGCCTGGTCTGTACCCAAAGTAGCGCAACCACCATTAAATTGAATGGGGGGGGGGGTAATTTTTCATTTTCACCATCATCTATTTCGTAATGAGGAAATTTTAATGTTTTCTAGGACTAGCCTCAGTACAACCCTACTTGCATTTACTTACTTTTTTGTCCACTTTTTCTTTTTTCTTCGTTTTTATTATTGTTATTTCAATTTCGTTATTCATCAAACTGTTAATGAAGAAAAATACCAAATAAGCTTAAAAACGAAAAAAATAAATATGAAAAATAATGTCAGAGGAAGTTATATTTCTACTGCATTAAGCTACGACCCGTTATCGCTTCAAACATGTTGTTCTTTGAAAACAACGTTTTGTTTTTTGAAGAAGTCTTTTTTCCGTCTTCTTACTTTGTGTAATATTTGTGCCATGTATATAATGCGCTGTTATTGGGGACGTAAGAAAGTTTGCAGAGTGCAATACATATTTAGATGCTATCTAAACTAGTAACAAGTAATAAAATTTTTTTAATCAATTCCTACTTAGGTTTTAAAAAATAATCTAAGTTACATTTTTATTAAATAATTGCAATTAATGTAAATGTGTATATAAATATGACAGAATCACAATATTAAACGCCAAAATAGGAAGTCAATTTATTGGCAATTTCCATTCTCCTTTCCATATATGGTGTTCGAACTCGCAGCCCAAAGTATGCGAATCCAATTCCATACCAAACAGACTATCCCGGCCTGACAATTACAATTACTATAAGTAATTTATCAAAAAATTATACTAGCGTTGAATTTTCAATGCCATTTGAGGATTCAAAAGCAATTGTGACAACGCAAAATGCATGATTTTTCTACACCAGTTGGGGACCGAAATACAGATTCGGAATTTCTAATTTTCTTTATTCTGTATTATTTTAATTCAAAAGTACTTCAAAATGAATCCAAAATATTGATTAATGTTTAATTTTAAAATCGGTTAATCGATCAATGTTTAATTTTAAAAATATCAAACATTAAGAAAGTAAGCCGAATCACTTGAAATAATCGGCCAAAAACATGTTAAACCAAACCTCATTAGTGTGCGGAAAAAACAAACTGAATTACTTGAAGATTGAATGGCTTAATGAAAATTTTTGTTGAGGAAGTTAGTTTTTAATTGATTAATAAACAAAATTAAACAATTTATATTTGAAAAGCTGTATAAACATCAAATGTCATCCACTACAAGTTTTAGAAAATTACTTGAACTTGATTGGATGAATACAAAGTATTTTATTAACGATTGAAAATTTGAACGATATATATATATATATATATATATATATATATATATATATATATATAGTGGAAATGTGAGCTAATGCTAGGAATTGAATAAACAATTAAAACGAAGAGATTCATCGCAAAAATTGTCCTTGTGTTGCTTTAGATAAATTTAAACTGATCTTCAAACAGGAAATTAAAAGAAAATAGGTTTCATTAAATTTTTAGATTTTTCAATTCCATAGAACTACTAGTTTGATACAAATTATACGTTTCTTGTTTCTAAAATAAAATTCCTTGCAAACGATTCAAAATTGCTATCTTGAATCAAAATCTGGGAACAGCTTAATGATACGAAGGTAAAGCGATAAAATGAAAGAAATTGCATCCAAGGAATCCAGAATTCTACTCTGAACTTTTTACATTACAGAAGTTTCTCAGATATTTAAAACATCTGACAGGTTGAGTGATAGCTTGAAAATATGCTTCCATTAATAATATCGAAGAGATGAAAATTTACATGATTTAGCATGAATAAAATCGGATGGAAGCATTTATCACCAGTAGAAAAGTATGCTGTCAAAATGAAATGGTTATAAACATAAATTTTCTGAATGAAAGGAATGTGGACAGAATACACACTCCTCTATTAAAGCTTTCAAATCCACAACGATAAGGTTTTGATGAAAAATATAATAAATTTCGCACGCATTAGGGTTAGATTCCTATAAAAACGTCAGAAAAAATATTTTGTAATCATTCAGTTCATTTTCGAAAGAATTAAAAAAAAATTCTAACTAGATTTACGCATGATGTATATAAAATATCAATTTTTATTAGATAATTGATAGCTATGCAGGAAAAGGAAATATGAAAAATGGGAGACAGTACATTTAAAATTATATTAAGGGCTCGTATATTATGTAAAAATAACCAAAAATCAAAAATGAAGAAATAATATTTAAAAAGAAATAACATTCAAATATAATGATCTCGTATTATAATAGGTACATAAATTTCAAAAATGTTGTATCTGCCTTTATTAAATTTTCATATACATGATAGAATTAATATGATACTTCATTAATGTAAAAGAATAAATTACATCTATGCTTGATATATAATTAAAAAAGTTATTTTGTAATTATTAGGCTTATTTCTAATCAGAAAACAATTACATTTAGAAACTAATTCGTTATATTAGTGTTCAATATATAATTCGAAAATAATACATATTTTGATATAATTTCTGATAAATTAATTTCTTATATATTTTTTTCAAAACATAATGAAACGAAACAAGAGCTACTTTCTTGACCCATGAATTTTTTTCTCAGATTTCAATAGGAAATTGAAAGACAAGGGATTCTCAGGTATGAAAATATATTTTATTATACTGTGCAATTCTTTTAAAGTCAAATTCTGAAGCATAAATGAATTTGAGTTGCAATATCACAAATTTGAAAACACATTCATAATAGAATCTATAAAAATGAGCCATATTCTTAGTCTATAAAACGAAATGGATGTAATTTTCAGGTATGATAATAATAATTAATAAATGACAGAATTATTTAGAATAAATATATAAGAAGATAGCTGCTTATATAAAACTCAAATTTCAGCTCATGTATTTAATTTTTTGAACAAAACTGAAAATATTAAAAAAATTCTGTCTATTTTTCCGAGATTCATGAAATATGAGAAAATGAGATATCTATCATTGTAAATAAAATTGAAAAAATGTCAAGAGAATTCGGATAGAACGCTTACTGTTCTACATTCAACTAGTGGAGGTAGTCTCGTATCTTTTCTAATAAACTTGTCCTGACAAGGAACGTCTTACTACCACTGGTCTAGTTACGTAGACCAATGATTGGTATACTTTGCCATACTTCTATTTAAGCCTTACATAGCATTGGCAAACAATAGTTAAAAAGTATGAATTTTGGTGATGAATGTAGCATTTTTGCTTAATCTATCGTGTCATCTTTGTTATTTAGCGCTGATTATCTGACATACTTTAATAGTAGCCGAAAATTAAAGTTGTGTTTTAAGCATTTGTTTCTCATCTGAATGAAGCAAAAACTTGACAACACAATGCACTTGTAGTCATAAAATCTTCTACCAAATTTGATGCATTTAAGTCCCTTCATTTTCAAATTATCACGTTTACATGTTTCTGAAAGTAGACTGACAGACAGTCAACATTTTATTGGCTTTGGCTCAAAATCTGGTATGTCTCAACACTATATATATTAAATCTGTGCTTCCAATTTTATCCATCTAAATTTTTTTTGTCATTATCGTCTTAACTTTAATCGAACAGTTGGACAGAAGGATTTTCTCTGCTCAGAATTTACTCAAAATTTGATAGGAATCTGTAAATTTGGTGTAAAGGCCATATACTGAATTTCCACCATCTAGCTCAAGGCTTTTTTTAGTTATCTTTGTCACAAACAAGTGGACATTATCGAAAAATGTATTCTTGAACACAAGGAAGTCTAAAACACTTATTTATTTTGAATTCAAACTTTATTGATTTTGGCTCAAAATTTGGTACGTCTCAACACTATATATATTAAATCTGTGGTTCCAATTTGATCCATCCAAGTTTTTTTTGTCATTATCGCCTTAACTTTAATCGAACAGTTAAACAGACGGATTTTCTTTGCTCAGAATTTACTCAAAATTTGATATAAATCCGTAAATTCGGTGTAAAGACCGTATAACGAATTTTCACCATCTAGCTCAGAGCTTTATTTTAGTTATCTTTGTCACAGACAAGTAGAAATTATCTAAAAATGTATTCTTGAACTCAAGCAAGTCTAAAGCACTTATTTGTTTTGGCTTTCACACTTTATTGGTTTTGGCTCAAAATTTGATACGTCTGAACGCTATATATAGCAAATCTGTGCTTCCAATTTTATCTATTCAAGTTTGTTTGTTTTTTGGTTTTGTCATTAACGTCTTAACATTAATTGAACAGCTGGACAGACTGATTTTCCCTGCTCAGAATTTACACAAAATTTGATAGAAATCTGAAATATTTGGTGTAAAGACCGTATAACGAATTTCCCCCATCTAGCTCAGAGCTTTTTTTTTTCGTTATCTTTGTCACAGACAAGTGGACATTATCTAAAAATGTATTCTTGAGCTCAAGGAATAAAATGAAAAAATTCGTGAAAATCTCGAGTTTAAATTTTTTTTTCGATTAGTATACTTTCTTTATATTACGTAACGAGAAATTAAAAAAACGAGCATAGATCTTAATTCCATTAATAACAGAGTTATCTTTAAAGCTGAGGTGGCCAATTTGCGAGAGTTGTTTTACTAGATACTAAAAAAATATCTCAACTGACATTGTTTAAATCATTCCTGGGGGTGTGGGGTGAAATCTTGCATAAGGTAGAACCCATGTCATCCGGTGACTGTTTATAATTACGAGATACGTCAGAAGTTAATCTTTTAATGCTAAAAACAAGAAAAAAGCAACATAATGAAAATAAACTTTGAATTTAATGATAAAAGAAAGAGCTTATTTTTTTCCTAAGAAAACTGTTATCTTTTAAGCTAGACATTACTTTTTGCCATTTCGTTGTAAACAACTTTAAAAAACTGAAATAAGTTGAGTTGTAACTTACGTTCCCTGCGTTTGAACTCTCAAGTTTTGTATTTCCCATTACAAGATTATGCCATATCTGAAGGCCTTTTAAGAGTTTATTTGAACGAAAATGTATTTTATACTTCGGAATGTATCATAAAAATGAGCATGGATAAGCCCTGAAGTAAAGCATTTATTTTACGATGTTATGAAAATGTACTCTAAAGTATGTAGCATCAGAATTCTTTATTTATCCATTTAAAATTCAGTAAAAACAAAATTTTTTGATCATTAACTATTATGTCTTTACCATCAACAACAGATTTTAAAACATTGCGTGTTCAGAGAAATCAAAATCTGTATTTTTAATAAAAACAATAATAAAACGTATAGTTCATAATATTCTTGTATTTTTAATAAAAGCAATAATAAAACGTATAGTTCATAATATTCTTGTATTTTTAATAAAAGCAATAGTAAAACGTATAGTTCGTAATATTCTTGTATTTTTAATAAAAGCAATAATAAAACGTATAGCTCATAATATTCTTGTATTTTTAATAAAAACAATAATAAAATATATAGTTCATAATATTCTTGTTTTTCTACTTTCTCGGAAGCAAAAATATAGACTGCAAAAAATTCCAACTTTGTATTTTCCCAAATCTATTCGTTCCAGACTTAACTGAATTCGAAAAATACATATTTGGCATTATGCCTATCTGTCTGTGAACACGAAAATTCAAAAAGCTTTGAGTTAGACGAATGAAATTGGACTGAAGAACTAAATTTGTAGAATTCTACCCAATTTTGAACAAAATCCATTCACAGGAAAACTGTCCATACAACCGTTTGATTAAAATTATTAAAATTAAACTCGACAACTGCAAAATAAAAAGAGTGTTTAATTTTTTTTCTCGTTCCGGAACATCCTATATGTATTTAATATTTTTAGTATAAATTTCTCTGCAAATCTTTCATTAATTTTTGAAATTGTGCACCATATTTGGTACACATATTTAGTATTTAAATTCAGTGTGTTATCTTGAACCAACAATTGCAACCCTTTGTCAAATTTTGGTTTCATTCGATCGGCAAAGGGCATTCGAAATATGTATTCGAACAATAAATTCAGGAAAATCAATAGATTCTCAAAAAAAATCTATATTTCAGAACTGTTGTTCATTAATAAATGTTGTAGTTTTTTCATACATAAGAATTGTACTTATTATTTTCGGTTTTTATTATTTCATAAATGCAATATGAAATAAGATTGTGCATGCAATATGATATAGTTTAGTTTATGTATGCGATATAGTAAAATTTAAAAAAGGACAAAATTACAGGAAATTGTAATAAAGTAAGTAATGTAAAAAACATTTTTTAAAATCAATTCCTACTTTGGATATTAGGAAAAATTTTGGAAAGTTTTTATTTTAGTTACTTTTTATTAAATAATTACAATTGTTGTTCTGCTTTACGACGGAAAGAGAGGTGCAGTAGCTTCTGAGGGTATGAATCCATGAGCAACCGAATAGCGATCACCTTTGACTCAGTACCCCCAGTAGTATAAATTTGGACATGGAGAACTTTGTGACTAGGTTCGAACCCGCAGCACAAGGGATGCGAATCCAACTACACCTACCTAACAATTGCAACTACTATAAAGGCGAGAAAATTAGTTTTTAATTAATTAATAAAAATTAATGAATTAAAATTTGAAAAAACTGTATTCATATTAAATGCCCTAAACTAAAAGTTTAAAAAAATTTACTTGAACTTGATTGGATGAATAAAAAGTATTTTTTTAACGATTGGAAATTTGAACAAGCTATATACATATATATAGGAGGAGTGTGAGCTGACAGTAGAAATTAAAAAACAACAACATATTATAAGAAAAAAACAATGCTCTGAAAAAAAATTAATTACTCAACCATTTTTCATGGTTTTAGAAAGCTAAGGTTACATCTAACTTAAACTATCACAAATAAAGCAGTATTAGATAAGAAGAAGAATGTTTCAAAGTATGCACAAATTGTTTTCCACTATTCGATTACAATAAAAAATGATTTCTTTAAGAAACATTAACTTTAATTTATTGCTTAGTTGGTAATATTTTTTATCATTCCATAAAATATTTTTTGTCATAACTGCTGCTCCTTAAAGAAGAGTCCAGAAGCATGCATTGGTGTTTTAAGAAATTTAGAATGCAAAAAGGTATTTAAATACAAGTAACAAAAAGAGAGAAAAAAAGAAAGAAGTTGATAAATCCTATATAATTTGCTGATTTTTACTAAGTCATTTTTTCTTCTATTTAGATAGAGAATCCCAAATTCTTAGGAAATTCCTTTTTACATTTTATTGCGCCTGATAATTTGAGATATAGAGAGTATGCAATACTTGGAAATTCCTTAAGTTTGCGCCATTTTTTCTTTCTTTTTTTCAATTTTTTTATATGATGATTATTTTCGTTGCTTAGCAACCTAAAAAATATTGCTGGTGTGGAAATTTTCTTATATTTAAAAAGAAAATTTCATTAAAAAGCTAGCATTCTTATATTCCCAAGATCATTAAATCGAAGCTAAATTGACACAAAAAAAATTCTTTAATGCTGATTCTGATTCTGAATATTTCTGATTATCTGTTTAAAGCAATTTAATCTTTAGTAATTTATTAATTTTATTACAGATTTAAATTAAGTAATTCTGTTTAAGTGGATAGAAACTATCGAATAAAGCTAAATACATTATATAAATGGATAAATGAATGTTGTGTCTAGGACTCTTAACAATATTTAATGAAACATATTATGCATTAGAGAAATAATTTCTATCTCCATATTTCCATAAAGTATTCTTTCATATAATGATTTTCATGTTTAAAGTTGTTTTTAGAAAAAAACATTTATTTGATCTATATGATAAATGGCTACATAGAGAAATATTTTGCCAGGGAATTTTTTAGCCGTTTTGGAAATCATATATTTAATTGCTTTTCTATAAATTCCTTTGCAAATTTCTCATTTATATATTGAGGTTTTGCTCCATACTTTAAGTAGTTTAATATTTCAAACCACTGCAAAACCACCTAAGTTATGATCTCCCACTTAGAATGGTGATAGCTATATTCACAAAAGTAGTATTTAGATTAAGATAGGCTAAGGCTATTTACTATAAAAAGAGTTCACTGCAAAGCTCCACTTAGCAAGAAAATATGGTGATAATATTTTAATAATAAAATGGTCAGCGGTACTGAATTATATAAACTAAAATCTGTCATTAATTACCATTTATTTTAAACTGGTGACGAATATATCGTAGGTTTCTCAGAAAGCTGCATTGAGAAATTCCCGAATGAGGTAGTTGCTTACTCATAATGCTTCAGAAATTACCGACACTTTTGATAGGTTGAAAGAAATGCTGTGAGAAATTAAACAGGATGATTTTTATCATGAATCATTAGGAGTTACAATCAATATTTCTCGCAGATATGATGTGGATGGATAAGGCGCAGGTTTTGACCAATAAATATGCAACAAGAAAAACACCCATTACTAATAGTTATAAAATTCTTCCGCCTACACGATGATTATCTACCATGAAGAATATCGCTTACTTTTACTGACATAAAACTTTTCATTTTTTAAAATCGTTTGGCAGGAAAAAGTTTACAATTTTCGGTTGAAAAATTCTGAAATTGATTTCATTTTGGAGCCCATGCGGTATTTTAATATATCTGTGTTCCGCTTTTATAAAATAGCTATTGCTGTTTTTGAATTATTGAAGGAATATCTCGATACCTTGCCATAGGCTTTAATTTCATACTTCATTACATAAATGAAATTAAAGCCTATGGTAAGAAGTTTTTAGCACCCTATAAATCTCATAACATAAAATTCAAATTAAAGACTTAATTTAGTCACTTTTATGTATCAAATCATGTATCTATCAAAGATTTTATATAAAATATATAATAAAAAAGAGAAGATATTTAAACATTTTTAAAATTTCAAGCATAAAATATTTCTATTTTGGAATTGAAAATTCATTTAAAATTCTAAAGCAAACTAACCATTTCAATGACAACATAAAAAATATATACACTTAACCTACAATTTAATTCATTATTTTGATAATCATGCAAAGCATAAATTAAAATATTTTAGATTATGATGATTTTGAATTGAAGGAAACATCTGTAAATAGGATTTTTTTAATTCGTTAATATAAATTTTGAATGGGCACGATTGATTACAATTTGAATTGAAGTCAAAAGAAGTAGCTGATTTATACTGATATAAATATTTTATATTTTGTGAGAATCAGTTGATGTACAATTTTTTATGTTGATGATTGATGATTCATCAGCAAAGCCTTCATAAAAAAAGTAAATTCGCCCTGATAAAAGAAACACATTATAAACAATAATGTTTCCACTAAATACAATTATTCATATTCACATTCTTCCTTGAATGATGTGATCATTCAGACCTGAACAAAATGTCTTGAAAATGGAGTTTCAGCTTTTGTATTAAAGGCTGAGGTATTTTCCCTTCTTTAGATAAAATTCCAAATTATCACAACTTCCTAGAATAGTAATGTTTGAAAATAGAGATGATAAAATTTGCCATTTTTTTCTCTTCAAATATGCAAAGAAATCACCATTTGTTTCTAAAATGGTGGGTTTTGTTTGAAATTACAGCTTAAAGTTCCACAAGTTTTCAAAACGATGAGTTTTGTTTCAAATTACAGCTTAAAGTTCCACGTTTCTAAAATGATGGGTTTTGTTTCAAAATACAGTTTAAAGTCCTTTATCAACATAATGTTTTAAAAATAAGAATATTTTTAATTAATTCCGAACTAATAGTAAATAAAAACAATTTCAAAGTGAAAAGCAATAGCTATTTAAAGGAAAATTCAAACCGAGTATTTCTATCAATATTTATCCAATTTCACATATTTCTAAAGCAAGAAGACTATTTTATTTCAAAATTTATTTTCAACATTAATTCTTACAGAAAATAAAATATTTGGTTAGTAAATACTTTAACTTGGAATTTAAACAGAGAATCTTTCGCAAGGACTTCAACCTCCAGGGAATTAACTAAGTAAGTCCTTTAAACTGGATACCTCCCTAGGGAAAACTCGAAGGGAAAGTTTGCAAAAGTGACTCATTCGGGTTTCAAAGATAAACACTAGCTAATTGTTAGTTTTCTTAGGTTCCAAATGTTTCCTTTGATGAACGTCTTGGTTATTGCCTGCTATGATTATTTTAAATTGTCTCGGTTCGTTTATGCGCCATATGTGTGGTGAAGCAGTCCAGCAGCTCTTAAATCGATTTATTCAAGACGAAATTTATTTCTTCTAGTCTTAAATAGTGCGAATTGTCATTTTTCTAGTCGCAAGTGTTGGTGATGGGTACATATTTAAAAACTGTATTTGAATAAGTATCTTTATAGGCTGGATTCATATTATCAGTGATTTTATTTGTTCAGCATAAAACATATTAAAAAACTATGCATTTTTCAGCATTGTAAAAACGTAAAATTATTGATAGCATTTAAATATTTAAAAATAAATTCCAATTGTTCTCAACACATCAATTTTTCAAAAATTTTACTTCCATTATACAGTAAAGCACAGATAAGAAAGCACAATTTTGTTATTTTTTGGAGAAAGGCTTATTTTTAATTGAAATTATTCAAATGTAAATTAAAAGTTTTTTACAGAAGAGTTAAAAGTTTTTCAAAATGCCACCAGGAATAACGCTAAGAACTGCAAAAAAATGAACATTATGCGAGAAGGAAGAAAACGTATTTAAAAAATGCTCCCGAAATTCTCAAGCAATAGTTATTTATAATTACTAAAACCACCAACTGTCTTATTTCTTTACAATAAGATTAATTAACTTTCCTATGTTGTTTTTATGTTGTATTGATGGCCGCCATCGATTTTTAGCCGAATGAGCGTCTCTTGTTTTTGAAGTAGCGTCAACTAGGGCCAAGGGTATGCCTTAACTACACCCTCATCATATTCGCTTGTACAGCCCTTTTTATGGGGGGGGCACATTGACACGTCTTACAGATAGAACATAGAAAAACAACCATGCCCTAAACGGGACTCGAACACGGGACTCACAGATCCCAAAAAAGACGCTTTATTTCTTATTAATCATATGAAAATCATAAAATTTTTGAAAAAAGCTATTTCCATCTAATGAAGAACCTTAAAAAGATTTTATATTATATCATGGTTCATTAACTTTCATCTATTCAATAAATTCCCTGAGAGAGTTAAATTTATGAAATCAAAATAATAATAACCGCTTTGAAAGATGAGCCACTGTAAATTTCTTTAACGGCAGGAAAGATTAATGTACTAATTCAGTCCCGCATGATTCTGTAGAAACTTTTTAACTTTCTTTTCAAGATAGCAAATAACTTCTCTGATAAAGGTTTATACAGCACTATTAGTCGAATTGTCAGTGTTAGTCTTTGACACCGTATATCGTTTGCTTTGATCATCAAAATCACACAGAATTGGTTCTTAAAGTGGGTCGATTTACCAAAGCAACATTGATTATCTTCAGACAGATAAAAAGAATTCGAATTCTTGGCTTAGAATTTTTTGTAACTACAAGCCAGTAAGAAATTTTAAAGAAGGGCGGAGACTGCAAAAGCAGAAGGTTAATGAAAAACTAGGGTAGTATAGCATTATGTACCATTTATTTATCGATTGCATTTCATATAGAACAAAAAGGTTGTCTATTTTTTTATTACAAAACTTCCAGAAGACGTTCTTCCTTTTCTTTTTCTAAAAACGTGCTATGGTGTGAAAATATTTTGCTCTTACTTTTTTTAGAAAGGATTAAAAAATTTCAAAATATAGATTTCAGGATCAGAACTCTTATTAGAAAGGAAATTAGGGTATTTTTAACTTCATTCCCTATATTCCCAAAATAGTTATTGCTACAAAACCATTTTAAATCTAATTTAATTAATTTAATCTCTTTTTTTTTCAGAATTTTAGGATCATAAATTTGAAATCTGCTTTTGCATGAGTCTGATGCACATCTAATTTGTCATCAATGGTTAAATAAAATTAGTGATTGTTGTGAAACAGAAATTTCAGGTAGGGGCTTAAATGCTATATGGCCTTGACTAGAAATTAGGAGTTTTATCTAAAAACAATCCATCCTTTTGTAGTTTCAATTCAGAGAGTTGCTATAGCTAAAATTCCCTATATTCCCAAAATAATTATTGTTACAAACATCATTTTAAATCTAATTTTTAAAATGTATTTAAACATTTGGATTATAAACCCTTATTTAAGCCTATTCTTAGAGATATATTGAGCGTCACTACAACTAACAACAAGTTTAGTCCTCAGGGAAGATTATCCCCTTGGCCTGATCTTAAAACTGGAATTCTGGGAACAGGCTTGCTTTCGGTGGGCTAATGGGAAAATGCCTCTTTTTCGGAATTTTAGGATCTTAAATTCGATATCTGCTTATGCATGAATCTGGTGCACATCTAATTTGCCATCAGTGATTAAATAAAATTAACGATTGTTGTGAAACAGAAATTTCAGGTAGGGGTTAAATGCTATAGGGCCTTGACTGGAAATTACGAGTTCTATCTAAAAATAATCAACCTTCTTGTAGTTTCAACGCGGAGAGTTTTTATAACTAAAACTTCTTCCACCAAAATTTCACTTTGATTTCTTTCACTCCATTTTCTTATATCACTGAAATGTATAAAAGCCACTGTTGAAATAAATAAAAAGAAAGTCTTTAATTACTGCTTGCCCTACATGGAAGAATGGAACCTTTTTCCTTTTAAAACCCGAACGATTCACCCGAATTCACAACATCAGCAATAGAGTGCAATTTAATTTGTTGCCGCCGTCAGTCTGACTATTGTTTCTCGAATCAAGAAATCGGAACTAATGTTAGTCAGACCTCTGAAAAGAAAATCCTTAAGTGTTCCTCAGAGAGACTCGGTTAATGGAAACAAAACGGAAAAAAAGAGTCTCTTGTTGATCGTTTCTTTCTAAAAACTAAATAGGAAGTGGAAGTCACGTATGCAGTCAGCAAATCAGGATTTTTTTCCCTCCTTCCAAATACTCCTGGCCAGTCAGAATGCTCCTTCAATCGTTGGAGAGGTCGATTACTCAAGCTGTCTTGGCTTTGAACGATTCCGAATCAGCAAGCTAGTCACTTCTGCGAGGTAATTGGTTCTTTTCATATCAGTGGGACGTTAGGGAATTGATGTCAAAGTCGAACAAATTAAAGGATGAGATATACTTGTTGATATGACAAACACGCTCTTAGTTTGTGGAAAGCCTACAGATTTCATTACGGTTTGGAAAGAAATATTTTCTTGTTTATTTTTCTTTTGGTGTGTAATTTAATCAATACTGCTAACGTTTTGTAAACAGGCACTAAGGCTTTTAATCCAGAAAATACAGACGAGTGCCTTTATTTGTACATAATTTGTCGGAAAATTTGAATTGAGCTCTGTCAAATACGCTGATGTTTTGACCCCATATTAAGTATGTAAAGAAAAAATATTATCTTTTTCAAAATATTCTGTCTCAAGATTTCGATTTGTCTCTACATTAGACTTTACCGAGAAGAGAAAAAATAATAATTTTTAGATTACGCCAGTTCAAATTAGTTGAGTTCTATAACTTTGGCACACGATAGCTCCAAAAAGCAGTTAGCTATATATACGCTATTTAGAAAATAGTTTCATTATTACGATTGCAGATCTGTGTAAATAAAATTCCGAACTATTCCAATCAGAGAGCGTATATGAACGTGCTAATTAAAATTTTCAACAACAAGATATATGAAATTTTTTTAACTTCTTCTGTTCTCAAGTGTTGATCTCTACCTAATTTTTGACTAAATTTGTATACAGCTAATTTTTTTCTTTATTCTTGTATCGATATTTTTATTGTTGCGTTTATTATCGGAAGATTTATATTTGGTCATACTACGTTCTCGTGTTGATGAATATGATAACTCAAAAATGTAACAAGCTAAATAAATGAAATATAGCATATGATTTTGACAGAAAACTTGAAAAATTATTACTAAGTTTGGATTCAGTTAGCCATTAGAAATAGGTCCACAATGCAAGTTCAATGTGTTCCATTATGATATGAAACAATACAAAATCTCAATAACGTTTGAGAATACTAGAAAAATCGCAGGATTTTATTTTCTAATCTGTGGTTCTTAATCTTAAAACTCCTGATTCAACATTGAAGTCAAGTTAAATAAATAGTCTCACTAATGTAATAGTAAAATAATGATTGTATTTTAAAAGGAAATAATTTTATTAGTAAGAACGAATTATATAATCATTTTATTGTTTTATACTATCAAAAGTAAATTTTCCATACATATTTGTTTTCAACCTCAAGATACAACAACCCCCTGGTCAGAGATATATCATTATATTGAACCATTGACCGTAATTTAAGAATTTTTTTATAAAAATCGAGTTAAATGTTTACATTTTAAAGTTCAACATTCAAAATGTATAATAAATACGAAACTAAGCAGAGTTCAAGTCAATATTCACAACAGAATAAGGAAATAAAAAAAAGTCAAGAAAAATAATCAAAAATCAGTCAAAAGTATAACTCTCCCCTCTCGATCATATATAATGGGTAAAAAATGTCAATTTAATAAAAAGTGAGTTAAGTAATTCAAATATATTATTCATGGAATCAAAATAAATGTGTGTGTTTTAGGCTTTTAACTGAATTTTTGCAGATTCCTTCGCCATTTTTCAAATGTATTATTTATGGAATCAAAATAAATTTGTACGTTTTCTGTTTTCATCTGAATTTTCCTAGATGCTAACGTAATATAATAAACTCATAAACGTCAGATTTTTCGATGCATCTTCATACCATTCTACTTTCATAGAATAGTCCATTCTTCTTTCATAGAATAGAATAATAACATTCGTTTTTCTGAAAACTACAAAGAAGAATCCTGCAACGGCATAGAAATTTCGTCAGTTCTTTTGAATAATAATTTAGCAGTCGTTTCGTCTGCTTACTATGCAAAAGTCCATGTATCGCAAAAACCAACATCTTTTCTGATATGAATTTCAACCAAAATAACACGTTACATAGGATTCAGAGTTATCTATGTCTTCTATTCATAAATGTTTATAACATTCGTGTGCCTTTGAAAGAATGTGTATTTGATAACGTCGAAAGAATTTGCATTTGTTTTTGATTATTTATATCTGAAATTTGCATATGATATCCTACATCTATACTGTAAACATACGAACATAAACATATAGGTATAAGTTTTATATATACGTTCGCGCAAATAGAGAAAATATTAGAAATCACAAAATACATTCATTTTATTTTATATTTGTATGACACTTCAAAGCAACAACTGAACTATTCGATAGTGCCTTGCTTTAGAAATATTTTCAAGGCACATGTAAAAATACTTGGAATATTTATAAAGTATTTTTCGCTTTTTATTAACAAAAGAATAGTTCGAAACATTTCATTTAAACTCTACGATGTTTTAAAGAAAAATATTCCTTGGAAGGAAAGATTTTACTTTAGCCCGTTTCTATGCTGTAAGGAACTCTTCAATATTTAATTGTAAAGTATTTGTGATGGAACTGGTTTTGACGTAAACATGCTTACAGAATTCTCTTGGTATGGTTTAAATTCTAGTAGAACTAAAAATAAAAAAACTCACACTTTTTTAAATCTTTTTTTGCAATAAAGAGTTACATCTAGAGAGATTTATTAACTAACACTAACACTATTCCAAATTATTCACAATTCTTGGACTATATATCAAATTTTATTAATGCCAGCGACGATGAATTTTTAATATATAAATCTTGATATTTATAAACAAAGTCAAAACGCTTGGATTTTTTTTCTCTATAAAAATTGAAATTGCTGTAACATATTTTCTTGAGAAATATAAGAAAGATTTTTATTTATTTCATAAGAATTGCATTAAAAAGTTAATTTTTATAATTTTATACATGCGTAACACTGTGCATGAAAAGGATATCAACGTACTTCAAATTCGTTTGGCAGACTGAATTGAAAATAATAAAAATTTGGGGAAAGGAAACATTATTGAAAGTATTTCTTTTTATTTTAATGGCGTTGAAAAATGTCTACTTAATTTGGTATTACTTTTTCAGTTTTTCAGTTCGTTAGAAATTTATTCACCATTGTACTACTCATTTTTAACTATTGAAGAAGTTATAAAAATCTCAGAACAAAATGGATGTGTTCCTATTCCATATCGCAAACAAATATTTGAAAAAATATTTTATATATTGCCTTAGAAGCTGATATTGCCTGATATTGCCTTAGAATTGATTCTTAGTATAAATTAGTTGAAGTATCGATCTATTTATCAATTGTTGTGTTTATGGATGTTCTAAGTTTTCCATCATCAATCAAAAACAATCCCTTATAAAACAGCTTTGGAATCATTAAATAGGTTTTAAATACAAATGCAGTTAGTAATTCTAAACTGCTTTCAAGTAAAAATTCCTCCATATAACGTCAACCAAAGAGGATTGACCTTTACACAGAAATTATCCCTGCAATATCGATACTTTACTTAGGGGATGTTTAACATAGTTTAGTTACCAAGTGAGAGCCTTGGCTCTAAAGAATAACTCATTTTTGACTTAAATACATAATATACCATTGTTTTATCGATGTCTTAGTTAATGTATGATGTCTAATCAAAATATCGCTAATAATTTGAAATATTGAAGAAAAAAGTTCAATATTTCTTTGGTTTTAGATATTTTCCAAATGAAAAGGAATCAAATTTAAAAAAATGATGGCTACCGAGGTATTCTTATGCCTAAATAACTTTCTACGAAGTATACAAAGTACAGTAATTGAAAAACCATTTGACCTTGATCTCCGCATTTATGCCTCCTCCCCCTCTCCTTCCATTCTCTTTCATATCTTTGTAAAAAAAACACTTTTGGTATCATGTTTGTCTCTAAGTGCTATAATTCAAATACAGTTTGAACTAGACCTATGAAAATTGTTATGTGGTTTCAAAAAAAATTATTTAAAAATAAATTTACCAAAGAACACGATAACTACAAAACGTAAATAAATAGATAAAAAAATTCAGTCCACAGTTTTAATATCTGAAATGTAGTGATTCATTTTTTAAATTAATCATTCCAAAACATTAAATACTTCTTCAACACCCCTAACAAAATAAACTGTAACTTTTAGTGATAACAATGAAGATTTATTTTATCTCTCAAATAATAAAATGATAGCTGCACATATATTGTCGTTTATAAATCAAAAACTTACCTTGTCTAAAGAGATTACGCGAAGATAACACTACTGCAAAACGCATGAAGGTAGCTTTTCTTTTTTCCTCTAATTCATTACTTTCATGTCTTGGATACCTTAGCAGATATTACACTAAGGTGGAATGTTATCAATCATTTCATTGCAGTAATCCTACGTCGTCTCATCTGATCCCGCTTATTTATTTTATATCATCCTTACAGTCTGTACAGACAGAGGTACATGAAAGGATTGCTGACATTTATGTAGGTATATAAATTTATGTCAGGTGGTATTCTGAACAAAACTTTTATACATCCAGATCGAATGAATTGTACAAAATTAAGTCACATAAATTTCCTATCTTAAGAAATGAGGCATTTTTTTATTTTGATTACGAATCTTCTATAAATCCCTTATCTAATGCTTAATGGGAATATTTGTTTCCTTTATGAGGTCCCAATCTATCAGTTTTCACATACGAGTGAAAGGTACTTGTCTTTTATGATAAATAGTTCTGGTGATTACTTCCTGGATATCTGGGATTAAGTAGCTGATTACTTATTCGTTCTGTTACCGGTGTAATCGAATCATCAATTTTCGCATCTCAGTGATCTGTAAATAAGAAGATAAGAGAAAGAATAATTGTTTCCTTTATTTATTTCCAGTGGTTAGATATTGAGAGCTTGCACGTTGATTTTCTGAATCAACATAACATTGTATATGCAGTACAGTCAACATCTGCTTGAGTATGTTTTATTTGGACTTTATATTATTTTAATTTGATCTTGCTTTAATTGATACGAGTAATTTCTAATCAATTTTGCTGAATATGACTCGTATTGTGCCATTGTGTCATTGTATGTTAATGTTATCCGTTTTGTGTCAACTTACAATTTAAATAGAAGTCGGGTGAAATTTTAGTGTGTAATGTAAAATATTTCAAATGTAATTAATTTTTCCTTATTTTAATAATTTTTTAAACTGAAAACCAAGCTTAAATCAGAATTCATTGCCATTAAAAACATGGGAGAAAAATACTTTAATAAAAATAGAAAAGTCAGTTCTTTCACACGTGATTTTTTGAATTTAAATTTGGTAAATTTCTTTTTTTAAATCAATATTTTTGATCAAAGCTTGTAATTTTGAACAGTGATCAGAAGGCGAGGATTACTACTGACCGGTACCTCATTAATATGAATATTTGAATTTTACAATAAAAAATTCTGTTAATTTTACCCTGCCTGTCTAGGATTAAGTAGCGTATTACTTAATTGCTCCATTGCCGATATATTCGAATAATCCATTTTCAAGCCTCAGAAAAAACTTCAAAAGACGGATTTGATTTCACATTTCTTTTGAAATTTATTACCAAGGTTTTCAGAATAGCACACGAATCACATCCAACCTGCCAAACTACGTGAAGTAATCTGAATTAATACTTCCTTTTCAAAGTCAGGAATTAAAGTTAGGTCTGAACGGGTATCATTGGTATCATTACAGTTCTTCCCGGTGGAGATACAGCCTGTCATGAGAGTGGAAATAGCTGGAGACCACAACCTCAATGTACCACGCGGCGAAAAAAAACAATACCACAACGGAAGCTTTTACTCCCAAATATGAAGTGCTCATCAGTGAAACTCGAATGTTTAGAGATGGAGAGCTCATAAGTGGATTTTTTGAAGCAGTAAAAAAGTTTATTGCCTAGACGAGAAACTTGTAAAACTTCAAAACGAGCTTTGATATACATTCCCTTTGTCACATAAGAGTTGTAGAATAAGAAGGTATTACGATCTTTTTGCTGGAATCTCATGATTCAAATCAAGTTTCATTTGGATATGAAATTACACCTTTCTTCTGTAGTAAAGTAGAGTGATTGAGAAAAAAGACTCATTACTAGTGTAGTTCTCATACAGTGGTAACACAAGCGTTTGAAATATTATATTAGCATAGATAACCAACTCAAGATACATTAAAATACCTACAAGTATAAGCGAATTTATTCCATTGTTGTGTCCGGAAAATACATAGATTCAAAATCTATTGGAGTGATCGAAAAGACATTTTGTGTGTTGTGATAGCTTTCTTCGAATTCAATGAAACTACATTGGAGAGACAAACATATCAAATACTTAGTTCAATGTATGAAGGCATAATATTTTCGAAATTATCTCTAAACTTACTTAAAATATCTCTGCTAAATTTTGTAAATAAAAGTTCGATATACTGCTTTGATTTTTCAACCATTTTTCAGTCTATTTTCAGAGATGATAAGTATGATATCAAGTAGCTCCTAGCATTAAGCTCTTATCACATGAAATTTAAGATTTCTCGAAGGAAATGTGAATTTTATCATATGAAATATAAACTTTTCAGCTTTTAGTGTAGCATAAATGTAGCTCTGATTTTGCTTTCATGTAACATAATTCCCTAAAATAAAATGAAACAATTGTGCGTCTCTATAACAATCAGTACAAAATTCACCTTTTTTTTCAATAGCATTATTTGTACAAAATAAATTATTTGTACGTAATGACAAATTCATAAAAAATGAGATTTTCCTTTTGATGGTTATTTAGAAAAAAGTCGTTTACATTACGCCATTATTTTAAAATTCTGAATTGTTTTTTACCGCTTAATATGTTTTTATATTAAAATAAAGATTCGCTCTTTTTGTTTGCACTTAGTAGCTTTTTCCAGTCCCCCATTCTCGTACACCTTGTTCTAGCTGCAGTGCACAATGTCAAAAATCGATATGTATGTAAGTTACACAGGTACATCTTTCATGCAATAAAACGTCCAAGAATGTCAAAAATTCCCCAATATAGTCCAATTCCCTTCGCATTTTCACCTTTTTGCTTCGGGCGACATAAAAATGGTATCTGAACCATTCCGTCTAATTTGGCGGACTACATAGAGAGTTCTCTGCAAATAGCAGTTCCTGTCGTATGTCATCTTATCCCAAAGCGTTTTGTGTAAGCAGAGAAGGGTATTTGGACTCCATCGCAAGTGTTTTGTATTTGATTCGCAAGTAATTTGTATCGTGATTCATACAAAAAAAAAGTAAAAATATAAATAATTTGTATCGTGATTCATACAAAAAAGTAAAAATATAAATAATTTGTATCGGGGTGTATACTTATTTATACATAAATAATATTGTGATTCATACATATTTATTCATTAATAATATCGTGATTCATACATATTTATTCATAAATAATGTTGTGATTCATGCATATTTAATCATAAATAATATCTGGATTCATACAGATACTCCCATATCTTTAAGATCCTTTTTT
This sequence comes from Argiope argentata, assembly GCA_026289955.1. Classification (NCBI taxonomy): domain Eukaryota; kingdom Metazoa; phylum Arthropoda; class Arachnida; order Araneae; family Araneidae; genus Argiope; species Argiope argentata. The sequence continues at coordinate 5,383,519 of JAOUZG010015275.1, read as the reverse complement.
ATACGTTTCTATTTAAATTCTTTTAGGTTTGCAAAGATAGAGTTTTTAAATAGGTTTTCCATTTACTTCCAGATGGATTAAGTTTCGGAACCTTTATATAGAGTCGGCGTCTTGGTACAGAGGAACCACGTCTTCCTCTCGAACTGGGCTTCCCAGTTTCGAATCCCGGTTCGGGGAGGGTTGTTTTTCTGTGTTCTATCAGTGAGATATGTGAGTGTGTCCCCCTGTAAAAAGGGATTGTGCTAGCAAATGTGTTGAGTGTGCAGCTAAGTCGTATTCTTGGGCCTAATTGACGCAATTTCATAAATAAGAGACGCTCATTCGCCTTAAACCCGCTGACGGCCGTCAGCGTGCTTGTCCATGGCAAGTGCCAATAGCAACAACCATCTTTATACAGTTATGTGTTCCTGATTAAAAATCTTTTGACATTCTCCGTGCTTTATTTAATTGGATTTTGTTATCGCCTTAACGAGACTTTCTGGTTGAAAATTTGAAAATAAATTGGTTGTATTATTCCATGGTTTTGTAATAAGTGTATCTTATTTAAATACAATAAGAAGCATATTAAAGTTTTTAAATCTCAATTGAGGTAAAAGAAACTGCAATTATCGGAGAAAGGAAAAAAAGCAAATAATCCTGTAATTTTTGAAACTAAATAAAAAGAATTATCTTCAGTTACATCAAAATGAAGTCGTTTTCTTTAAAATATTATTTGAAAGCAAGAAAAGTCTGAGTAGGACTCTAACATTAAGATTAACAAAAACACTAAAATTTGAGTTCCATATTGACAAAACTTTTTAAAAAGTAGAAAAAAAATGCTTAATAGAAAAAAATGTGACAAGAAATGTCAGCTTGAGGTAAGGAAACTGACAAGAAAAAAGAATATTTTTCTGAATTGCTTTTCTGACTCAGGATTTTCATAAAAAGTTGTGTGAAAGAAAAAAATAAATAATCTTGGAAAAAAAAATACTTAAAAGTCAAGTGACAATAAAAGCATGTCATAGATTCATATTACAACTCATAAATCGAATTCTTCCTCTAAGAGTGGAATTGTTGACTTTTACATGACGCATGCATTTTTGCTCATTATACATTGTTATTTCCGTATTTATGCGTCCTATAAGCATACTTTTATTACAAATAAATATATCTCAGAAATTAAATTCCAAAACAAATTTTAGATAAGAACAGGGAACATTCTCCCCGAAGTTTTCTCACGTATTCCATTATAAAGATGTTATCCCCCTACCTCCTTCTTAAAATAGTGTGCTTTTGAGCAAGCCCAGAAGAGAAATATTCAAATTTTTATTTTCAGAATTCTGCATATAAAAGTGTTGTGTTTCCAAGAATAGAATAAACAGTCTACGCTTGACTACTATGGTCTTCTATGGTGTCAAACAGTCTATGCTCTGACGAATTTAATCCAAAATTTAATGCAAACGTAAGATGTTAAGTTTTGTGTTCCGAGAATAGAAAAAACAGTCTACTCTCTACTACTATGGTCTTCTTTGGTTTCAAACAGTCTATGCCTTGACGAATTTAATCCAAAATTTAATGCAAATGTACGATGTTAAATTTAGCATATTGTTACCACAATACGTTAAATTTTACCCATCTAGCTCATTGAATATTTGAAATTATCACGATCACATAAACTGACAGACAGATTTTCTTTTGATGATTTTTGACGACAGCTTAAAAGAAATGCACAGGCTGTCTGCAAAAAACATTCCAAATCACAGCGATAAAGTGTATTCATTTTACGCTTTTATAACACAAAGTAAGAGAATAAGTTTAAATATTTTTTTTTTTAATTTTAAGTACTTTTTTTAGCTTAATTTTTTCTTGTTTATAAAAATTAGAATGATCAATAAGTAGATTTTACATCCACTTATTGATTGACAGCAGTTTAAAAATATTTAACAGCTATATGATACCCAATACAATTTAATTTTTTCCTGACTAATAAGTAATTAATTATTATGCATTTCTAAACCAATGCTTTATTTTTTGCTAATTCATTGATTTTAATTAAATAATTATTCCCATGGTACGCGGGATGTAATACTGAATATGACGTAATATCATTTTTAAGATTCCAAAAATCTTTTTAATAATAAATTATTAAATGTATTCAAGGTAGAAATGTAAGATAATAAATAAAAATTTAAAAAAAAGTAATTTAAAATTTTTAAAAGCGCATTCATTCAATAGTGCAGAAATTTTTAATTTTAAAAATAATTGTGAGCATATTTTATTTACAACTTCTTTTATCTTGTAGCAATAGCTTGATGTATTTTTGTTTATGCTGTAATTTTAGAATTCTGATAGAGTACGCTACTGATTGACAAGTACGTTTTTGAAACTTGAATAAACCTTATTTTTTATATTAATTAACTCTCAATATTTCATTTAATCTCTAAGGAAAATTTTGAGCAGCCAACAGAATACCTAGTCGGAAAAACAGAATCGTACGCCTTAAAGCTCTGGCAATAATTCTAGTCCCAATTAATGATTAAAAGGAGACGCGATTAATGATTAAATTAAGTCGCAATTAATAATTAAATTAAGTCACAATTAATGATTAAACTAAGTCATAATTAATGATGAAAAAATGAAATTTCCAAGCATTCTTTAACGGCAAAAATACAATTGAAATGTGATTAAAATTTAATTTGCTAAAAATTTTCTATCAAAGCTTCACACTTTTACAATTAACTAAAAATTCCAGAAATTCCATTATAAGATTCAAACCCAAACTATTTAATTTAGATTGCCTCTCTAAAATCTATTGTGTGCAGACATGATTTCAAAATAGCTGCCTATTCCTAGAAGGAATATCATTCTTCTTTTGCGTTAACTTTCAAAGACATTAAATAAAAAAATGATGAAATATTTAAATTGAGAAATTCAATAAAATGTCTGTGAAAGAAACCGAAGAACTAAGTTTCATTCTCCAACTCAAGTTCTCTTTTATTACTGTGGGTCTCCCTTTTAGATTAATAGCAGAACAGGTTGAGTTTAATAGGAAACATCATGAGCATTAAGATGTAAATGCGAAGCCAAGACTCATTTTCTGATGTTCATCATCAAAGAGGAATCGATGAAAGCGGCCTCTTCAGCTTCATATCATATTTCAAGGAAGGAAATTATTTCAGAAAGGACACGATTTCTCGAAGGAAAGACGGATTCTTTTTGAAGTTGCATTTGCTGGTCGATTTGACTAGGTATCAGTGAAACCTTTTGTGGAAGAATCTAGAAATAGTATAATTTCAAATAAGTCAAGCGCTACTAAACATGACTCATTTCTCTCGGTTTTGCACCATTTGTAATATTTGATAACATTGTAATAATTTTAAATTAGTATGGTTACAATGTACCGAAATATTTCTCATTTTAAAATAAGAGAATTTTAGGGTTAGTGTTAAAAATATTGTGGTTTGCATGCTGCAACAAGTTGCCATTTTATAATTTTGTAAAAATATTCTATAATTTTGTTAGTTAATTTATGATTATCATATTTTAGATGTTTTTAACAGATAAAGAGCTCATATAGGTAAACACGTCTTCTAGTAATTTTTAAATATTTTTATTATACTTTTTTGTTATTTTTTAAACACTACTTTTACCAAACTTTCAGATATAATAAACATTTTTAAAGGTTTTTCTCTCAATCTCTAACAAAATGAAAATCGGAGGAAAACAACCTAAAAATGTTTCGAATTTTAGAATTGCGTATTTGTGAAAATAAATTTAAGAATTTTGTGAAGTAATAATATAATTTAATTTTTTCATCTTTTTAGAATTACTACATATGTGTATCCGCTATTTTCGTTAATATACATTTGCTCGAAGTTTAATGCAAATTAAATTTGGAAGAATATTAAAATCTAAATCTCACTTCTTTCATTGATTGATATTTTATTGTTCTTACTCGGAAACTGCTTCATGTATATTTTAAGTTGTAGAAGTCAAAAAATAAGGCATTGGACATCTTTTCAATCCCAATAAAGCTTCTATCCTTACCAAAGCTGAGATACTTAAAAATTTGTGAATTCAGAATTTATCAAAGAATATTCGACAGTGAAATCAAGATTCGAACCCTCGGACTTTTTATTATCTTTTAGTTTAAACGGCATTTTGTTTGTATTAATTTATGTTAAGTTTCATATAAAAAGGATAAGCTTTCGCACTAGCAAAGTCTTTAGACGATTTTTAAGCAATTTAAATTACATCCAATTACATTTTATGTTTGCTACCTTACAAAGTATTTCTCATTTGACTCAAACGTACGGGAAAAATTTTGAATTTTTATATTTAAAATTTTATTTATTATTTAGCCCATTTTATTTTTAAAATAATGTTGGAAAGAATAAATCGGTTATAAAAATTATTTTATTTCCTCTTACTAATAAGGAATGTAGGAAATAAGAAAATCTTGGAACATTGGAAGATAACTTAAAAATTCTATTTTGTAATTTAAGTAACTTAATATGGTATAAATATAAAATTAGGTGAACTTAAAGTGAAAATAGCATGATTCTTCTTTTAAGAATAACTTTTAAGTCTCAGAAGTTGGGAAGATTTCCATCTCGAGTCTTTTACGAAATAAATAACAAAATTAATGAATAAATAAAAATATTTATTAGTTTAGGATATAAAATTATTTACTTAGGATCCAAAATTATTTATTTTAGGATATAAAAATTATTTTATTTTCTGTCACTAGTCAGAAATATAGGAAGTAAGAAAATTTTGAAATAATGGAAGCCTAACTTTAAAATTCTATTTTATCATTTAAGTAACTTGATGATGGTATAAATATAAAACTAGGTAGACTTAAAGAGAAACTAACGGGATGATTCTTTTAATAGAAACTTTTAAGTCTCAGAATGTGAGAAGATTTCCCACCTCGAAACCTTTTCGAAATAAATAATAAAACTAATAAATCTCGAATGAGAATTTGATAGGTTTGATCTTTACAGGTAAGACTAAGTAGAAAATAATTGTATTGAAAATGTAACTGTAAAAACTTCGGCTTTAATGCTTCGTCGCTATAGAAACAGGGCGTAATTTAAACTTTATTTTGCTTTCAAAATTCTGGCTTTATAGATAATTAAAGAGAAGAGGTCATTGGAAATGCATTTTTGGTTTGTTTTGTTCTCATATTTTGGATAAGAATAAGTAGGGAAGAAAATACCTGATTCACAGGACTCAAAGGTGTTTAAATTATTATAAACGTCTACAATATGTACAACGTTCATTTTAATCGTTAAATTGAAAACCTTGAGAGGTATATATATATGTTTCCAATATTAAAAATAGTTTAAATCACATAAAAAAAGTTTAAATATTAATTTATGTGAAATAAGAATGATAATTTTGAATAACTGAAAATATATAAATAGCAATTCAGTCCTCCATGTTTTTGGTTAATCATATTTAATTACCTTATCTTCTCAAGATAATATATGAAATAAAAATTGTTTCACACCCTCTTGATTATAAAATAAATAGATTCATAAAAATTTGAATGCTTCTGTTTCAAAAAATTTATGCGTTTTTACTCTCCACGAAGATATAATTACATAAGAAATTAATTGCGATGGCTTTCTGGTACAGAAGTAGCGTGTCTTCTTCATGTTCTGGGAGTTCCAGGTTCGAGTCCCGGTTCGGGCAAAGTTGTTCTTCTGTGTGCTTTCTGTGAGATGTGTAATTGTGCCCCCCCTTGTAAAAAAGGGCTATGCAAGAGACTGTGATTAGCGTGTAACTAAATCGTACTGTTGTCCCTAGTTGGCATTACTTCAAACAAGAGACGCTCCTTTCGGCTTAAATTCTGCTGATATATTCAGAAGGAGCTTGTCCATGGCACTTGCCATGGACAAGCTGCAATAGTTAAAAATCATATATTAATTTACAGTGGACAATAAATATATTGTTGAATAAATTTAAATGTCTAAATTTCAGTACATTCCTTCTTGTTTCTGATTAGTCATATTTAATTAAATTATCTTGAAACATTAATTTTTAAACAAAATATGCTCTTATTATTAAGGCTAACAAATTCATAAAACCTTGAGTACCGATATTTCAAAGAATTTTAAAAATCTCAACAAAGACGATACGTTGGTAATCGATCGGCGCTTACACAAGGAAATTACTTATTCACTTAAAATAAAAGAATTCAAAGCTTTATAATTAGTTAATTAATTTATTGTTGAATAAATAAAAATTTCTAAATTTCAGTACAGTCCTTCCTGTTTCTGATTAGTCATATTTAATTAAATTATCTTGAAACTTTAATTTTTTAACAAAAAAATGCCTTATGATTAAGACTAACAAATTCATAAAACCTTGAGTACCGCTATTTCAGAGAATTTATACAATTTTTAATATCTCAACAAAGACAATATGCCGGTAAACGATCGGCGCCTATTCGAGAAAATTACTTATTCGCTTAAAATAAAAGAATTCAAAGCTTTATAACTCGATCTATTATAATTGAATGAGAATAGTTGCCTATTTAAATTTTCTGTGATTGTGTCAAGAAAATTTTTCTAATTACGATTAACAGCACAGGTATCTATATAAAGATTAAAGTTTCGTATTTTTTCCAGCAGTGCTTTTATGGCCCCATACAACATAAAACATTATTCTTTACATAATTCAAAACATTTTCTCCACTGGAAGTTAATTCATAGGGTTGACGTCTTAATAATTAGCTTCTGAGTGAAGATTAATATGGATATCATTTACCAGAATGACTTTTGGAAAGACATCATTTTGTTTTAATATGACATTATGAATTTATTTAAGAAAGTAGCCCTGTTGAAAATGGAGGTAATTTTGAGGTGCTTGCTGTAGAAACACTTGAATTAGTCACCCTCATTTCGATTCTGTGGTTCATCTAGTGATTACGTCAGCCTCTGTATAAAAATATGGCAAAGTTTAAGATAAAAACTCTATAAGTTGAAATATAATTCACTGCCTTGAAGAGATAGCTTGTATACTGAATATAAATATTAATTTTTTTTCCCTACAATCTGGTCTGAAGTCAGATCAGCAGAAGCAAGTCCACCAACAGACAATTTTTAAACTCGATACAGGAAAGTAACGTATTTCAGGTTTTTAAGTAAATTTTTTTACCTTTTTTACTTCTCCTTATTTCAAAAGTTTTTGAATATTTCATCTTTTCTATGCTCTTTGAAGGAAAATTGGGAGTGAAGAACGCAGTAAGTTTTACCCACAGTTTCAAATTTAATGGAAAAGCGATAAATACGTTTCAGGTCACTTTAGACAATTTTTATATTTTTAGGTCTATGATATTAACACCTTAACCGGTTTATTTTCGTTACTATCTAATAAGATGACACCTTCTATTTTGGGAATATTTTCTTATTTTGATTCAAATGGAAATCCATGGAATACTTGGCTTACCTACGTATTCGAAGTCATTTTACTATTGAATTATAATTGTTATGAATGATTTATTTTTTGTTTACAACTATCAAAATTCGATAAATCGATGCACGTACGGCGTAAGGGCAAACCGGTTAAGGGGTTAAAAAATAATAAATTGGTATGGTGATGACAGTAATTGTGGCACTATGTACATTCTTCAAGTCTTTCGTCATGGTTCTCGTTTAGATTCCAATGAATACCAACACTATTTTTAATTAGAGTACGTTGGTAATTTAAATAGTTTTCTAGGTTGAAAATCATCACATTTGCGATATTTTGGCTCAAAATAAAAAGAATTTAAGCAAGAACTCCATTTCCCACTTCTACTCATTAAATTCAGAAAAAAATTATCAAATGATGGTCAAAGTATTATGGCAATTTTTCATTGTCATAGATCTCAAGTTCATGGCTTTAAAATAGAAGAATTTGAATTTGATATTTAATTAAAAAGAACATCCACTTGGTGCTTGTTTTATCAGATTATTTTATACTATATGTCGACTTTAATGTTCATCTGTAGTTTTCAAAAAGTGGTGTCATATGAATTGTCCATCGTATTTTGATTACGACTCAACACTGTTACGCATATCGTAATATTCCTCATGTAGGCCCAAAGCAAATATGAATGTAATCAATTAATTTAATGATTAATAGTAGTAGTAAAATAAATTGTTGTTGATGGAATGTAAAGGTAAGTACACAAAATAGACATGCCTAAACGGATTTTTAGTATCATTTAAAAATTTCTCGAAATCGTACTCGTTTAATAACTTGAGGAAATAAAGCTTTACTCGCACACTCTAAAATCTTTCAGCTTTTATTGAATCAAAGAAATCAATAACAGCGAGGCTCCAGTACAGCATGTAATGCATTATAAACAAATAAACCCGAGTTTAATCTAATAATAAAAGCAGGAAAGCATCTGGTCTTTAAGTTGGTCTACTGTACAACATCCATCAATTCGAGATCTTTTATCCCTCGCGAGCTCCAATCACACCATTTCAAACTCTATAGGTGAGATCACAAAAGGGGGTTGAGTGCAAAAGATAAATAAAACATTGTGTCCAATCGATTTATTTCAGACGTGGCATGTACCAACGACGCTGCATTTTCATGTAAAGTATCTGGTGTCTATCGTACGAAAGTTTTTCAATTTCTCAAGAAGGTTTTGAATACCGGAATGAAAAGGTATTTGATGGGACGTCGAAGCCCCGGGCGTAAGGAGGGGTGGAGATCTCGTTAGGGGGGATGGCAGTGAGTGGCGTCAGCTGCACACTCTTCACTTCACTTCACTTCTATTTCTTTTTTCCTGACAACTGCTTCCGCTGCCTGCGTCCGGTGGTAGCACAGGTTCTCGACATGAAGCGGTTTGTGTATAGCCTAAGGTACCAACACCAGGTTTTAATAAAATATCAGTCTGGAGAACGTTCGCTGCTGCCTCAGTGAAAGAAATCGCGTGGTTCGTCTTTTAACGGGTTTCCTCGTCGAAAATTGAATTGATGCCTTTTTTGTATGGACTGGAAATTGAATTGAAAATGATAACAGGTTGGGAAAAAAATTTGGAAATCAAATTGACTGAACAACCAACATTTTGTTGTGTTCTGTGAGAAGAGAACAGGTTTCTTATAGGTTTATTTCTTTATCCAAAGTAAGAATTCAACCACCCTTTACATTATGTGCAGTCAAAATGTATCCTCACTTTATTATATATTTCTTTATCTTAGCTTCAAAAGTTGTTTAGTAGTTTTTACTAAAATAATAGTTCATAAATCATTTCAAAATGAAGAGATTAGTTTACCGCTTAGTGAGGTCAATAAATAATCATAAAACATGTTTTGGGACATGTTTTATGATTGGACATACGACATATTGATAGAATCGTCACTATTCTATCAATATGTCGTATGTCCAATCTAACAAAGCATTTTATTGTGACAAAAATTAGTATACACCGGAATACTTTTACATTCATTAGTATACGATTGGTGATTATTGAATGTTGTCACAAAATACCATATGTAACTAGTTATCCCAGCCACTGTATTGAGATTTCTTGTGTTTTACTGTATGTGGTTAATAGCATATTAATCGCAGCTACACAAAGGATAATTAGCTACAGCTACATAAAGGATTTTAATGCACTTTTTACCAAAAACTTTTATAATTTATTTACTGTTATAAAATAATGTACAAATGTTTTTATTAGCATCAATATTTGTACGGGTTTCATGAATATATAGAGAAAATATCTTTGCTTTGCTATGTTTGAACTTTCGAGTTTGGTTATTTTATTGTTTTATTGGTGAGTTCTACGGATGTAATAAAACAAAATTCTGATAATTTTGTATAAAAGAGGAGAATTAAATCTCATAATACACTTTAAAAACCGGATAACGGAGATTTTACTAGAGATTTCTTTTGGTTCCTTTGCAGCAATGAATCTATGGTTTAATTCAACACCTGTGAGGCTACTTTTTCTAGTCTTTTATGATTATCAGTAAAATATAAAAATCATATATGGAATCATTCAATAATCAAGGGAATAAAATTATCTACAGTATAATTTTCTATGTAGATAAATTTCTGTAGTACAGCATTCATATAGTCATACGACGCGTTTCTGTACAATAAAATACACTTACTTCCAAGTTTACACTTTTAAACACCTTCGTTTACCTTCTCTTTTTTCATATTTATTAAGATGAAGTTTTTTTAAAGTTTTTTAAATCTATTTTTCATTAGCTTCTTCAAATGTTAAAAGATTACAATCTTTTACAATAACATATTTTCGATGGCACTGCTGTTGTTGTTGTTTCTTATGGCACTTGCCATGGACAAGCTAGCTGAGGTAGCCTGCAATTTGCGCCTAATAAGCGTCTCTTATTTGTAGTAGTGCCAACTAGGACCAAGAATATGACTTTTGTTACTCACTCATCACATTCTCTTACACATTTTCTTTTTACAGGGGGGGGGGGGTCACAATAACATTATTTTTTTGATACAATACAGAAGAACAACCCTGCCCATAACCCGGAACTTCCAGATCACGGAGAAGGCCCACTACCCGTATGCCAGGATGCCGTCTTTCGATGGCACTGCTCGATTTAATATTTTCAGAAAAAATGAGCCAGCATTTAATTATTTAATGAATTAAAATTCTAATTTCGTGCTGTCAGGGAGTGGGTTTAAAAATTGTACATCAGAAAAAAACCCGCAAATAATTAAAATAAACATTCTAGGTACAGAAATATAAAGGTGTTTTTTTAAATTAATTATATATTCTTGTTATCAATCACTTGACTTGACAAGCATCGTGAGCCCTTTTAAAGAGTTGATTCAAAAAAAATTATGAGTATTTTATCTCATCAAAAAGAAATTTTCTTTTACCATAAGTTTGGCGGAAAACCAAATTCGGTTTTGAGATCATAAAGTTTAAATTCGAGTAGATTACACTTTCGAAGTGATATAGCTGGCTATAACTACGTTTTGAACCCATATTTGCATTTGAATTTTCAGACAGAACACACATTTTCGCATCCCTTCTAAGCATTAAGATCTTATCTAAGCATTAAGATTTTCTTGAAAATCAGATCTTGTATTTTTAAATAACAAAAAAGAACTTTATCTGTGGAGGCTTAATAGTGAAAAGTAATTTATTGTACAAATAAAATTGAGATATCTTGATTTTTTTTCTAAAGTATACTCAACCATGATTTTTCATATAAGATCCATAATAATCAAATATGATAAGTTTGACGAGAAATATTTGTCAAATGAACGAGAAAAAAAATCTACAGTTTTTGCCGCAGGGAGAAATATAAGAATGATATCCTTTAATTGCGTAATTTAGCTTTATTTTAATTAAAAATATAATATGTAAGTAACCAATTATCTGCTTATTATATTATCGAAACATTTTTGAAGTGAAACAAGGCAGATTAAGTAAACATTTAGATTTTCAATTAAGAATTCTTATTTGGATGATTTTCTTACACATATTTGCAGTAAAACTTCTGGTTAAAGAGCAGAAAAGGAGTTTTTTTAGATAACCGAATCATTTTTCTTCGTGATTAAGCTAAATTCTCTTTTTTAGGGGCTTTTAAAATCCTTTGTTGAATCTATAGCAATATTAGACTAAATAAAGAAAGAACAAAAAGATAAAAAAATAACATAAAATTATATTAGGAGCTTATATAATCTCGAGAAGGAGATTTATCGAAATTTAGCTATTCATGCTTTTATATTAAATGTGATTGATTCTGTAGCTTAACATTGTACAGTTAAAATTGCAGGAATTAGATACTGAGTAGCGTAGGGGAAATCAATTAGCCGTGCAACTCAGAAGAGAAGATTGAAAAGTTTCAAATGATTAAAAAATGTAACATTAAGATTGCTGATAATTTATATTTATTGCATTTTTAGGGATCCAATAGATTGTATAGATTTTTTAGGGATCCAATGCATTATTTTTCAATACAGACATAAATCAGGAATTTTCTAAATAAAGTTATTTTAACAATGGAACTGTTTATTTTTTTGATGAGCATTTATTTATTCAATTGTAATTTATTTATTTATTTTTCAAATGGAAATTAAATTTGTTACACTTGCAAAAATATATATATAATTTTGGTTCATTTGAATTTTTAATTTTTCAACTAAGGATAGACTCTGAAAATTCTGGCTGCCAAAATATTAAAATTAATTTCTGTATATTTTTTGCTTTGATGGGGGAAATATATATACATTTTATCAATGTGTTCTGCAAAACAATTGAAAGTTTATGACTAAAAAGGATTATTGAAAAAATAGATACATTTTATTTTGAAATGAATTCAGGACTTATTGTAATTTACTTCGAAAGATAAGTTTTTATATTCGTCCAAATTTTATCTCTTTTCCAGATATAAGCTGATTTTATAATTATTTTTGCTCTCAAAGAATATTTTTTCCTAACTTTTTTTTTCAGTTTCAGTTATTAAAAATGCTGATTATTCTTTGGAATGTGTCTCTTTCATTTATAAATGAAAAAAATTATAAAATTTCCTTTATAATTTGTTATTTTTACTCAGTCTAAATAAAATACCTAATATTGTAAGTCAAAAAAATTAACTGGAAATAATAATTGTCAAATTTATAGAAAAACTGTTGCATTATCAAAATTATATTCCTTGTTATTTATCTATTTATTTATTTTCCAAATTAATAATAAATATTATTTAAATTTTACCTTTTTTTCGCCTTAAATGTAGTTTGGATGTATTTTTTAGAAATTTGGATCAAACAAATTCACGTGAACACATAATTTATCGATACTCCTTATAAATTGCCATAAAAATAGCGTTATCTGAAAATATGAAGCAATTTTTTTTTAATGTAGCAGGATGAAAGTTTTATGTTATCATATAGAAACGAATTAAAAAATAGTTTGTAAATGCCACGCATATTCCCCAAATAGTAAAGAAATAAAAATAAAATATCTTACACTTATTGCTCCTTTTGATCGAAAACTCCTAAACTTCCTATTAACATTAAAAAAACTACTATACTTTTCGGATAACAGTATAAACTAATTTTTTAAGTAAATACAATTTCATTTTTAACGTAGAAACATTATTTCTGTTCCCCAATTGTGAAACGATTATGAAAAAATAAAAATAATTATTGCCGTTCAAAGTTTCATTTAAACTTCTTTTACTTCAATACTTTATTTTTATTGGCAATTTTACTCAAATTTCTAAAAACATTGATATAAACAACTTTCAATGACATAATATGCTTTGAGAACTCCGTCTCCACCATGACACACCGATTATTAAATTCTGAATTAATTGATATTCTAACCCAACAACTGTAACTGAATTGCCTTTTCCAGAATTTTCAACATTATTCACAATGATACTAAATTATCTCAATCTATACTTCAAATTTTCGATATAGGCTAGACAGAACTCTACAACCCCTTACGATAGAAATTTTAACTGAAGAAAATAAAACTTTTCTCTCCTTCCAAATAATTGGATGATAAGGTGTGCGATACAGCCATTTCAGTTCTCTCATTACTTTTTTTTCTTTGGCAATCTAACTGTCCATCATGCATAACTGTAGGGATTGGACAGACTAATAGATTAAAATTGCATGGGATTAAAACAGTGGGAGGAACTGATAACGTCAGCTGTTCCCTCCAAATTCCTGTGGGGTGTCTATCTTTGCCCTCACCCCTGAACAATCAAAGTGTCATCTAAAAGTGAAGAGACAGATAAATTAAATCAGCAAAAGATGAATCCAACTTAGAAAATTTTAGATCTTCCATTTACCTTGACGATTCGTGGAATTTTTGGTCCTTTCTCTTATTCACTGGAAAGGTATACATTGCTTAATGTGATTACCTTTAGTGTTATCATTCGCTTATTTTATCAGAAACTTCTATCCCTAAACCAATATGTTAAAATATATATAAAAATATACATTTAAAGTGATAATTACATCATTTAATATCAATTCTTGAAGCATATAATTCATCGATCTCTGATTTTCAACTAGATCCAATGATTGATGTTCTTGGAATAGTTCGTATCATTCGTAAAGAAACATTTTTTTTCATAAGATCACTGGAACAGTATACATTTTTCAATGTGATTCCCTTTAGTGTTATCATTCGCTTTATTTTATCAGAAACTTCCATCCCTAAACCTATGTATTTAAATATATGTAAAAATATTCATTTAAAGTGATAATTACATCATTCAATATCAATTTTTGAAGCAGATAATGTATCGATCTCTGATTTTCAACTAGATCCAATGATGGATGTTCTTGGAATAGTTCATATCATTCGCAAAGAAACATCTTTTCATAGGATGGGGTTCTCATTCCTTTGTCTGAATTCGAATGACCTGGATGGATTTTAAAGGATAGTCAAGCTGAAGACTAGTCTGGATGGAAGATTGTTGGACCGCCATAAACTATTACTGCCTGCGATTAAATGATGAGAGGAAAATGGATAAAAAAAGAAGAATGATTTGGGAGTTAAAGATAAAATTGCAATTCTTATGAAATATGAAAATTTACTTAATTTTCATCTATGTAATGATGTGGTTAAAAACTTCACAGTGTCTTTGTATGAATTTGAAAAGTCATGAATGTGTTAAAAATATTAAGCAATAAATGTTGACGGTTAAAACAAGAACTAATGTGTTGAAGAAAACCTTCAATTAACGCCGAAAGGAGTCAAGCACTATATATCTTTGAAATTAGACATTACTATTCTTCAAATTTTAAAAGCATATTAAGAGTAAAAGTAAATGCAAAGTATAAAAGTAAAAATAATTTTTAAAAACTCGATATTTATATTAAAAAAACGTTAAGGCATGATTTTCAATATGCATTAATCTATAAATTTCGTAATTTCATTAATTTAAAATAATAGTCAGAATCGATCACTTAATATTATAAAAATTCTTAAATCCCTAAAAGATTCCATTAAGCGGTAGGAACCATATTTAAATTTTTCACAATCATGAGAATGATTGAATAAAATCTGGAGAGTAAACAATCAATTAATTGATTAGAGCAGCGAAAGATTACTTCAATGGAGGAGTGACAATATCGGTTTTTTCCCTCTACAGGCTTCGAAGTTTCTGTCTTTTCTCTCCCTCGTTATCATTCAAAATGTCCTCATACAATTCTTGAATCAGACAGAGAAGCAAAACAATTCATTAATTGATTAGAGTAAAGCAAGATTATTTCAGTTGAGGAGAGGGAGATAAAATATGCTTTTCCCCTCCTCAGCCAATGAAATCTCTATCCTTGTTCATTCTCACCGGCAATTATGCTATCTGGAAACTATTGGTAGAGTGAAATTATCAATTAATTTATTTAAGCGGCGAAAGATAAGTTCATCGCGGAAAATAAGTCATTTACAGGTACAGAAGTTAATCTATCCAATATGCAAAGCCAAAACTTCTATTCGTATAGCATGTTGATAGTATAGAATATGTAGAAATTCGTGTAGAAAGTATAAAAGAAGTTAATCAACTCAATTTGGTCTGGTGCTACCCTTTTCTTTTTTAAATCTGTCCACAAGTATTATGATAATCCAACTATTTATCCATTTTCAATAGTTTAGGCTTCAATCTCTTCTTCATTTCAACAAGAAAAATAGTTATATTCAAAATGTTATTGAAATGTTCCTGACCTAGTGGAATTTTTTAAAAGGTAAGACTACATTAATGGTGGGATTGCTTACGGAATTTTTTATCGAAATTAATCAGTTTGTTTTGATTTTTCTAGCACGAAAAATGTTGGAAATAAGTAAAAGTATTCTCAGTAATTCCCTGATTAAGAAAAAAATATTAGCTTAGTGAGGAAGCTATACTCTTCGCTATCTTCCACGGTTTTATTATTTTTTCTTCTGTGCTCTCCTCCAAAACGTCCTTTCTACATTTACAATACTCATCTCTTGGTAGCTCTCGATTACATTCCATTTTTGTAACAGAAAAAAATTCTGTGCGAACATTCCGCACTTTTCAGTGTGAAAGAATTTTCTATCGTCCCACATAACATGGCCTGCTTCAAAATTGAATTGATAAGACCTTCTACACTAGAAACCAAACGGAAAATGATAACGGACCGCAATTCGAAATGGAAATTCGCTGAATATCGAAACTATTTTGTTTTTTATTTTCACTGCAGTCATAAAGATAATATGATACAATTTTTAACGAAAGTGGAGCATAAGATCCTTCCGCATTGGCAAAAACGTTTTTACCGTCACCGGAAAAGTTTAAATATCAATAATATAGTTATTTATTTAATTTGACTCGTGTTCTAATAATTTATTTTAAAAAATTGCTGAAATAGGAATTTACTTAAACCCATACTTCATTATGCTGTGTTCAAAAACACTGTCAGTAAGAAAGACGTTTTGCAAAAGTTGACTATAAATTCTTTATATAAAATTCGTCTTTTTGTTTTATATTCATGAAAATGGTTATTCGTATTGATTCTTCAGTCACTCCCCTATGTTTTAAAATTCAATATAAGTATTTTAGTATTCTTGATAATAATGCGCTACCATGTTATTTTCAAAGCTTGATAGTAGATTGATCTTAGTTAATTTTTGCTTTTATAACAAATCAGCTCCTGATATTAAATTTGAGAAAGAATTGATTCTTGATACAAGAGTAAAAACACATTAAAATGGGAAAAATCTTTAGATCCCTAATAAAAGAGGATATTTAAATTATTCCATTAAATTGTTCAATCTTATATATAAAACCTCTCTCTTATTTGTACAGAGAGAATATTGTAATCAATTCTTCATACCTCTCCTGATGTGTTAGAGTTTCGAAATATAGTAGAATTCTATATTCTCCATGTCAGTACTTTACTTTGATATTTTAATACTCAATAATCCGTTTATAGATTATTTATTTCTTCATTTTTTAACAAAAGATACCTCGCAGTAAATTTGTGAAAAATGAACTTGAAGATTCCATAATTTTAATGTACATTTCTGCCAAAGAACTAATATTTCTTATCAAAAAGCCTAAAGGTTTAGAAGCTAATAAAAATATTCTAAACTAGAATCTTATCAAATGATCAATAGAGATCATTGATCGAGTAAACTAAACTATATCACTGATATACTTTGAATTAATTCATTCAAAATGAATAATTGATTCCTAAAGGCTTCTTGGAAATTTTCTTTTTCTTGATACTTGCAACAGTTATTTTTTTCTCTTGTTTGCAAAACTTTCCACTTTTGCTATTTTTTGTTTCAAATTCGGATTTTCTTTTTTGACAATCAGATAATGGATTTTTAAAATTATTTCCTACTTTTCAACACATTAATAAAAACGTACATTTCATAGAAAAATAATTTTGTCGATAAACACTTTTGTGATAATTTTTTCCCAAATTTATATTAGCTGAAAGTCCACAAATTAAATCAAAATTTAATAAATTTAAATCGACTAATCGATTATCAAGTTTCACAAATTTTAACATTATATATAAATATGGGGAATAAAGTCGATAAAATTTAAGATTTGCATAGAGATAGGAAGTAAGTTGAATTCGATTATAGAATTCCTTTGCGAATCATGAATTAATTAAAATTTCCTTAGCGCATGAGGAAAACAAGCAAAAAGAATTTGAATTAAAGATTTTTATAACTCAATTAAAAGGACTTGAGGACTTAGATTGATTAAATAAAAGGGATTTAAAAATAACAATAACAGTCACTTCAAATTTCATTTAATCCTACAAATTGAATGAATTTTACAGACCATGAAACTTTTACCAAAGGCTCTTCGCCATATAAAGCAAATTTATAGGAATATCCTGGATTCGTTAAAGGATGCGAAAACAGTTTGAGTGTCTGGGAAAACACAGAATATATAATTCCGAATTTATAACTCAAATTAAATGAATTTAATCCGTCTCCTCTTTTCCAATTAATTTAATTATTCTTGCATATGCCACTGAATAAATTCGAGCCTCAGATTTACGCTAAAGAATTGAGATTTTCGAGATAATGAAACAGGTCGTGCCTACTTAGCTTCAAATTCCTGCTTTGGAGTTTTATAAATTTGATATGCACTTACTGTGCTCAAATATCTCAAAATCGAAAATAACTCATTTAATTAGCTGAATTGTTTCACATTTTATTAAGCCTGATTGTATTTATAATTAGTAAACACCAAAAATGAAAAAGAAATAAAACTCTTGACACTAGTTTTATGACTGTTTATTCCAATGAATGACTGTAACTTAATTGAATTTTATTGTATGTGTTCAAACTTGAAATTGGTAATCTTTCGTTTTAAATTCCTGGAATCAAATCCAATTCTAATCTGAAATGAAACTTCAAAGGTATATTAATTAATTATTCTAAAAGGAAGTTTTAATAATACATTTAAAACTTCCGTTAAGAATAATTAATACTTAATTCTTAAACGTTTCATAACTATATTATGCCTTTAAATTTGGATACTTCTACCAATTTTTGTTCAAATTTGAATTGTACTGATTTAATTTCATTTACAACTTCTTAGCTTCATTTACTGACATCAAAAAATCATTTATATTAGAAAATATTATTTCATATATTTATTTAAATTGATTTAATTACTTCTTACTACTAATTTTAATAGTTATAATTTAATACTACTAATTTTGAAGCAAATGCGAATGAAAACTTTATACATTCGAATATCAATGCCGATAAGATCTGCTCTAACACGATCTGACAATCCATATTTGATTCCTAAGCATAGTACATGTTTAGAGGAATTCAAGATCCAGTAATTATTTGTTTCTACCCTTTTATTGCACTATATGATACGCTATAACTATTTATTACACTCGAAATCTACATACATAACCATCAACAAAAATTTCTCAAAATTATTTCTCAGACAACACAACAAAGCTAAACACGACTTAACTCCTAAAGTGTATTGGGTTGCCTGAATGACCAGAATACAACGACTATTACTACGGTGGCGTTACCGTATATTATATAAGAGGTACGTTCCACCTATGGAAGGAAGGTAACTGGAACCGACATCACTTCTGCATCCATCAGGAAAGGGAGTACCTTTTCACTTATATAGTAACTTCTCATCCCCATATTTGAGGTGGCTTCTAATGTAGTTTTTTGTTGGAGAATAATATCACATTCTTATTTTAATTTGGTTATGCCATATTTATATATCTGTGCCAAAATGTTTGGAAATGAATAGATGCCATCACGCAGTTGTGCAATTTTGACCAATTTAATAATTTTGCTTCATTTTGTTAAATCGAACAACGTAATAACGTAACACTAAAACTAGAACAGTCTAATGGACTGGCTATTGTAAATCATTTTTAAATTTCTTGTATTAAACAATAAGATAGTGGAGGTAGTATTCTTGCAAGGACTTAGAGACATCACCTTAGTCAATAGGAGTTATTTGTTTTCCTCTGCATGTCCACAACATGGCTTAAATCACATTAAACATTATAATTAACTTTAAACGTTATTGCAGGAAAATGCACATTAAACGTTATTGCAGGAATATGGATTAATGATTGTATTATGTCAATAATCGGGGCTTCATGTATAAAAAAATGGCTTTGTTGTTATGGCTTAATAGTTGTTAAAATGGCTTTTTAGTTTACTTAATCTTTATATTTATTCTTAATATTACAAGAACAGTCAGTTTTAAGTAACTGAGAGTAATATAAATGGAAATCGAAACACAGATATTTTAATTAATTATTACTGATATATTAAATGCATATTAACAAGATTAATTTTACACACTATTCAGCGGGAACTCACAGCTGAATTTTTCTACTTATGAAACATTGTTTATCCACATTATAATTTTTATTTAAAATGAAATAAATATCAACTACATATTGGCAAGCAAATATAAGATTGACACTTTAATAATAAGCGTTTAAAAAATTTTTTAATCAATAAAAAATATAAATTTAAAAAGTAGCAAGAAAAAATGTCGTTTATTAGTTCTCTAAGATATGCTATTTTAGAATATTAGATGACTTGCATCAACTAATGGGATCTGAATAAGATACAATTGACAGCGTTAATATTAAGTAAAAAAGAAAATTAAATATAGTGCATAGCATATTTAGCTCTATTCGGCTATGATTTATTTGTAAACTTAACAAACTATTGTATATACCTACAAAAATTATATTAATTCATAAAACAAAATAGATATTCCAAAACTGTTATAAAAATGGACAAAAAAACATTTTTCAAAAAAAAAATTGAAATGCAAAAAACTGGGCAAAGGAATTTACCGGAAATCAATTATTTTCGTGATTGTATAAACGAAAAAAAAATGTTTCATATCTATCATGCATGAATAAAAATCGCTTTGCCATGAAATGCAAGTTTTTTCCAAGATTTCCACATGAAGGAAAATTTTAATTGCCTTTTTTTTTACTTTTACTTGCGTTTAATTTTCTCTATTCACTGAATTTCTGAAGAAAATAAATATATCGCAGTCTTAAAAGTAAGCGTATGAAAAAGTTTTCAACAAAATAATAAAATAAAATAAGTAAGCTCAAAAATCCAATATAAAAACAAAAAAATTGCATGGAGATTTTTCTTTAGGAATGAAGAAAAAACACTCAAAATGAATAATAGCAAAATTTCAAAGAATTGTTGAAGCAAAAAATATGTCATAGTGCAAGAAATTTTTTCCCTGAATAAATATCAAAAATTAAATTCAAAGCATTTTTGATTTAAAATGATTTCCCGGAAAATGAAGGAAACGAAAGTAAAAGCACCTGCAGTAATTGGCATAATAAACCGTTCTAGTTTTTAAAGTAAATTTATTTTGTTCATATTAGGCATTAACATAAATAGGTACAGAAAGCATTTAATCTCATAGCTGTTTTTGCTCAATTCTATATATATAATGATATTTTAAAAACTAATTTAATTTAAACTTAATAATTTCCTAATATTTCTCACAATTCTGCACTTATTTATTCTAAAATATTCTCTTATTTCTAGATCTAATTCCAATTTTTCTATTTAATTAATGCAACAGAAAAACTCTATAAAAATGCTTTCCTCTGCGATTCTCATGCTCCGAGAAAGGGGGGAAAAATTGCTGGTCTGAACATATTCTTTTAAAAGTACCTATAATTCCCTTAACTAAATTTGGCACTTGTAAGAAATCCCTAACAAAATCTCACAGTATATAATCAAAGGGATACTATTTTCATTAGCTTCTCCTCGTTTGGTTTTGTATCCTGTTTGCTCGTCCTTGTACTTGTTCATAAACGATGCCATAAACTTGTTCATAAACGATATATATATATATATATAT
>JAOUZG010015275.1:5341541-5361796 GCA_026289955.1 Argiope argentata | reverse complement strand
TCTCTCTCTTTATATATATATATATATATATATATATATATATATAAAGAGAGAGAGAGAGAATATAAAATAAGATATATAAAAAAAATTTCATGTCTAAAAACATGTCATACAGAATAATTCCAATAAATTAATGAATTTTTATCGCTTTTTAATAACAAAAATTTGTTTATTTCTATTATTTTTAAATCATTCTTAAACATTAAAAAAATTTACTGGATGACACTACAGATATATATAATACCATTATCACGCATCATCATAAAGTATGGCAAAACATCACGCATTTGTGAAGTCTCATGATTCATAGATTAATTATCTCTCATCTATCAAAGTCATCTCACTCGAAATAATTGGCTAGAGCACCCTTGATTCAGTAAATAAATATTCAATAGATCAACTACATTTTGTTTAGAGAGACTTGGATAAATTTGATATGTGAGTTGAATGAAACAAACAAAAAATATAAACAGTTATTTACGATTATTCAATTCAGAGTTTTGAGAAATTTTACCCATAATTGTACATGCCAGCTCACTAAAATTTATTTACATTTTAGACGTTATTTGTTATAACCATTACCTATATTTAATTAATTGTAAATTCCTTTTGATTCTGCTGAAATGGTATCTGTTGCTTGTGTATTGAGTTGCACAGTGAGTATTTGTGAGCTATATATCTTTTTTCTTTGTTTTAGGGAAGAAAAAATGAAGAGGGGCACTACTACAGCTCATTATATCAGCAGATCTCTACCATTAATCAACTCAGGTGTAGGGATGGGATTCTATCTATATGGTGGTTGGTTCTTGCTTCATCTCAGTTTATCAAAAAGTTGATGGATCAAGTTAGCCTGCTGATGGTCACTAAGACCCGACTATGAACCTTCCTCATTGCTGTCGAGACAACATTCATTCAATTTAATCCTGAATAAATTGGAAGAAAACAAGAATAACACCAATGCTGTTATCTTCATCAAAGCTCAAATTTACAGATCCTTCCACTCTAACTATGAAATATATTTCAGAGGATTGTTAATTAAATATATAAAATAATATTTCAATAATTCTTTATAAGTAAGTTCATGAATATTATACCTAAGCGCTTTGCGATTCCCATTATAAGGAAACTATGAGAAAAGCATAATTGAGAATGCATATGAGAAATTTTCTGAAATACATTTAAAATAATAGAATTAATATGAGGAAATAAAAAATGTCATATATTTATTTTTGTACTTTAAATTATGTTGCTTGTGGAATCATTATTTTTTTACTTTGTTGCAAAAAATGGTTAAGCCTTATTGCATCTTATTTTTACTATACACTAGGTATGTATTATGTTCTTTCATGTTTATATACAGCGTAATACTGTTCCATCAGTTTATTATGGGTGTGGTCTAGTAGACTAGACATTAAGAAGCAAATATTTATTAATCTAATGAGTCTCTATATACTCTGTATTTTCTTTTCCCTGTCTTACTAGTTTAGCCTTCAACTTGCTAATACATAAATGTAAGAATATAATATTTATATATAAATTGCGTATAAAGCAATATTTGCTGATTTATGTAATTCAGTAAGGATATTTTCAGGGAAAAAAAGATATAAAAGTTAATTATATTTGCGTATTTTCACGTTATTGTTACATTTGGTACTTTAATTTGCGAAGTAAAAATTCTCTAATTACGAGAATATTTGTTATAAGAGGCACTCTATCCTTAATTAGTATTTGTAATCATTATTTTAGGTTTATTCAGCAATTTTATCTATGTGTCTATAATAGTTTTAAAAATTTAATGAAAAAGTTGTTTTCCTCTTTTGTTCGAACAATTTGCAGACTTATCGTTATGAAAACTAGGTAAAATACTCTTACCGAATTACAGATATTTCAGTGAAAATGTATATTAATTCTTAAAATTTTTAGAAACACAATTAGTAGTGATAGAAAGAATATTTTTTTAATTTAATTATTTTCTACTTTTTTAATTCAAAAATCCTCGTCGATTTTCGGAATTTTGAATTTAGTTTTTTCCCCTAAAATTTAACACCATGGAATCAAAATTATATGAATAAATTATTTGATAATTCCTAAAATTTAAAACAAATGTATAATGATTGAAAATATTCATTCGAAGGTTAGAAATTGTGTATAAACGCCAATAACAAATTTTCATCGTTACAATTTTAATTCAAATCAGGAAAATAAAAGTGTTTAATAATGTCTTTGCATCTCAATGTAATTCTTTCTTCTAAAATTCTTTTTGGCAAAGATAAATTGCTCAAAAAAATATTACTGCATTTTTTGTTAACTTTTTTTGATATCGGATTTTGTGCATTTCTTCTATTTCTGGAAAAATAAAGCACATAAAAAAAGGTGGAAACGGGTTATTTAAATAAAAGCAGATAAAAAATGACTGCGATTAAAAATTTTAATTATTGCCTTTGCTTGATGTTTTTAATAAACTACGTAAAATTGAAAGAAATTATAATTTAGAATAAGTAGTTATTTAATTTGAGCACTTTTTCTTATTTTTGAAACTAAATATAATTAAAATTAAAATTTTCGCACAAACTTCAACTTAAATATTATATTTTAAAATCCAAATTCTAATCGGGAATAAGTAGTAATTTTAGTAATATTAAAATTAAAATTTTTGTACAAACTGCAACTTAAATATTATATTTTAAAACCTAAATTCTAATTGGGAATAAATAGTTATTTTAGTAGTATTAAAATTAAAATTTTTGTACAAACTGCAACTTAAATATTATATTTTAAAACCCAAATTCTAATCGGGAATAAGTAATAATTTAATTTGGCCACTGACTTATATTTTTGCAACTAAATATTATTAAAATTAGAATTTTTGCACAAATTGCAGCTTAATTAGTACTATGTTGAAGCCCAAACTATAATCGAGAATAAGAACTAATTTTATTTGGCCATTCTTCCTATTTTTGCGACTAAATATTATTAAAACTAAAATTTTGTGCAAAATATTACCTAAATAGAAATATGTTAAGGTCCAAATTGCAATCGGAAATAAGTAGCAGTTTAATTTGGCTACTATTCCTTATTTTTGCTACTAAATATTATTAAAAAATAAAATAAATTTATGTAAAGATTGCTACCTAAATATTAATATTTTAAAGTCTTAACTTTAATCGGAGTAATACATCAAAACTTTGAATAGTATTTAAATAAAACAAAAAAATGAACTTGATTTTTTTTTTTTGAATAAAAGAGTGTAAAAAAACTTCAAAAAAATTATCGGTTTTTTTTTTTCATTTTCTTATTGTCCTTTTTCTGCAACAGCAACGACTTCACTAGAAAAAGAGAAAAAGTGTGCGAAAGTTTTTTCGTGCTCTTAAAAATCTCTTCCGCCATTGTTTTCGGGACGGTTAACGCAGTGATCTGAACGCAAGCCAGACTCATTATTTGTTTGCACTCGAACGAAATAAAAAACATTCTTGTTGTTATATTCTCGAAAAAGACAGCGAGAGTGAATTCTCCATTTATGTAGAAACAAAGTGGGCCTCTCTCCTATAGGATAAAACAAAGAATTAAAGAAAACTGTTTGGAGGCAAAGGAGCGTGTATGCGACACAGATTAAATCTAGGGTACTCCTTAACGAGATTTTGTTGCAGAAGTAATTGGATCCTGTAGGAGTAAAAAAAAGAAAAAGAGAGAAAGAGAAAATCACTTTCTCAATTTATTTAACGAAGGATTTCCCAGCGCAGGCACTGTTTTGCCGCTCATTCACTTGCAGTCAATTCAACTCCAAGAATCAATAGCGTTAAATAAAGCGTTTTTTTGAAAATGAAAGCCTCGAATTCCCTTTGCATTTGAATAAATTGCTTCTTTTTGCCAAACATTTAGAATCAATACATCGCATGAGACTACTTACATTGCCAGAGAGAAAAAAATTATAAGCTTTGTTTCGCGATAGAAAGAGAAAACAACATACTCAAAAAAAGGTGTTAAAACAAACTCCAAAAATAATTTAATGCCTTCGAAAGGCTGCTTTTGAGATGTTTTTTTGCGACAATTCACAGAGGTATCATGAGATTCAAAGCCGGGAGCTAGTCGGGAGAACAATGAAACGAGTATTTTCATAATGGAGTAAAACCACAATTATCCGAATTAAGTGGAGATCCAGATAATTCGGATATGTTAAAATATAGATGATATAATAGCGTTTTAATATCAAATCAGGCATACAGTAGGGTAATAAAGAAATTGGCTTTAATGCATGAAATCAAGTTTAGCAAACAAAAAATTCGAAAGTTAAGAGCCCATCAAAGAATTTTTAGAAAAATATTGCAAAATATGCTCTAAATTTCAATAACTCCAAATTTGGATAATTGGATTCTTTTTTTTTGGAAAGCTTTAACTAAATTATCTTCCTTTCCATCTCGCAACAGGAAAAATAGAAAAATAATTACTATAAATACTCAAATTAATATAGGAAACATAGTTTATCGTATTACATATAGGTATTAAAACCACGAATTTTGTAAAAAATTACAAAAATTTCACATTTGGATAGTTGGAGTTTCAAATTTCGAAAAATTTATCATATATTATTACTTTTTTTTTCGTGATTGATTCAATAGGCAGATTTCTTCATCATGATATGCCTGTGAATTGTTTCTTTCTGGATAACGCCTTTAAACAATGGACTTCAGTAATATTATTTTTACATTAAATTTATATTTTGTGTCCATAAAGACAAAATTATACGACTTTTACATGATTAACTGCATTTCTAAATTTTTGTACAGTCATTCTTCTGATAACGCTTTAAAATGTGAATATTTTCAGAACTTAATTGCCAACCAGTAAAAGAGTTTAATTAAATCTTGATTCCTTATGAATTGGTAGTTTATTTAAAAATAATTACAAGATTCTATAACATCTAACATAACTATACTAACTATATTTATTGCTAAAATATTATAATCGTATAAGAAGTAAATAATAATAATAAACTTTGAAAACAATTTAGAAGACATGACTCTTTTTATTAGTGTGTTTAAAAGAAAAAACAATTTTTAATAAAGAATTGGAGATCAAGTCAAACAATGTTAATGCTTTAAATGCTGAAAAGTACATTCACTGGCAATCTTACACTAAATAAATAGTGAAATTCTTTATTCTTTCATTTTTATGACCCATTTACATCTGAAATAATCATCCTTTATTTATTATGTAGCGTATACGTTGCTATATCTGCTACAGAGTTTCATGCATGCCTTTGTTTAATTTTATTATTATTTCTATTATTGGAGGCATAATCTGCGTTTCTACATATGCGAAGAATTTACACGTCTCGCTGTCTTCGTCCTAAAAAGAGTAACAGTTTTATTTCCCTCCCCCCTCACACGAATGCAGATATATAAGGAATCTAGTTTATGTTCTGTAAATGGATTAACTAACTCTGAAAATCAATAGGACTTCTTTAAGTCATACGCAGATAAAGAAATATTTTTAAAAACTTGTATATCCTTCCATAACAAACCAGTTAATATAGAATATTTTATCGATTTGTAATCAACTCCTGATATATGATTTTAAAGAGTGTTAGTTATTCAATCCACAATAAATTATACTCTTCCATTTGTGATAAAATACTTTTTCAAAGTTATCGAGGCTTCGAATTGAATTGATTATAAGAGACTGCTCTGAAAAATAATGCATTTAATAGAAATCACTCATTAAAAATAATTTCACGAATTAATTAAATAAATAACTCGTTAAATAAATTGCCCATTAATTAATTAAATACTCTTCATTACATTCCTCTCAATGGTTTTGCTTCTATAGGACTCCATTATTCCTTTCATAAAATCACGCTAAGGAGCATCCTAGATTTAATTTGCATCATCCCGCGATCCTTTTCTTACTCCGAGTTTTCCAATCTTCATTTTCTTTAAAGAAGTCACCAAATACATTTCTGCGTAAATAAAAAATCCAACCTCGCTGCCTTAAAGAAAGAAAAGAAAAGAAAAACAGTTATTTCTTGTGTCGTTCGAGTGTAAACAAATAATGCCTCTAGCTTGTGTTCATGTGACCGTTTGCAAGTAAACAATGGTTTAGAAGATTTATAAGAGAGTAGAAAAATTCCCCCACTTTCACTTGACCTCCCTTCCAAAGGATAAACTTGTTACAACAGTAAACAATCAATGAAATGATTTTGAAGAAATTGTTTGCTTTGAAAGAAATATCTCATATAAATTTTTTTTGTCTTAATATCATTCATATAGATAATTAATATATTTAATAAATTTTCATTACTTAATATATTTATATATTTTTTATTTAACATGACAGATTTCGTGCTGATAAAAATGCCAGTTTTAACTATTTCTCAGCCCTTTCCCCTGAGCATATTTTGTTGTGTGTTTTTGAAGATAAAGCATTGATTTTAGTATTTAGGAATATAATTAACAGCTATTCAATTATTAAAACTAAATTTTCATTTCTTATAAAAAGCTCTACTTAAAAGAATTTTTCACATTTATTTCAAAATTCCAAAATATTTATAATAACGAATAAATATAAGTCTCAAAAGTAAAAATAAAGAAAATCCAAAACATTTTTTTTAGTTTTCAATACAAAAAGAAGAGCGTTTTCATTAAAAATTATTTCTATCTAATTAACTATTTCGACAAAATGATAAAAAAAGTATTAATAGAAAATCAAATCAGGATAAAAGCGTCAAAAATTGTCCTTATTGTTTTGTTCTTCAGGCTCTTATTCTTTGTTTAAAAACTAATAAATCAGAATCCTTTTTTTTTTGAATAATTATTTCTTTTTCCACGAATTTTAAAACTACAAAGAAGACAATATACTTGCAAGAACAAAGAAATCGTTCTTTGTTCTCTCACAATATATTCAAAAGTTTGTAATTACTATTTTGTCCGTCTAACAATAAAGATTTTGCTACAATGATCGTTGAATTTCAACAACAAATACTTTAAAAACAGCTAAAAACGAAATTTGATTTCATTCAATCAGACCTGTTGAAGAGGCATATAAAATAATAAATAAAAACGTCAGGACATTAAAATGTTATAATTGAAAGCAGGAATTTTCTATAGAGGTATTTCATGTTGTTTTATGAAATATTTTGCCATCCGAATGGAATTTGTTTGCTTTTGACATTCATCAGATAAGCATATGCATGGAAACTGATGCAAGATATGTTCAATACCAAATAAGAATGTCTAGCAAAATCCCTTTTGAAACAATGGTATTATTATTATCGTTTGATACAAGCAAATATTTCCTTTCCCATCATATGCAAAAACGTAGGAAACTACCTAAATATAGCGATATATTTAAAAATGTCCATGCAAGATAAAAATTTCCTACGTATTTTTTAAATGATCCTGTTACAACATCAATTTTTTAAAACATTTAATATGATGAATTAGCTCATTCACCTGGAATTATGGTTTCGTCCTTTAGACATTTATCAGACATGCAATTACTGCATAGATTTGACAACTCGTTACTGTTACTGCATTACAGCATAGACTTGACAACTCGTTACTGTTATTACATTACTGCATAGACTCGACAAGAAAAAGATGCCTATCACAGTGTCTTCAAATGCTAATTACATCATTATCAACGAAATTTAGTTTCTTTTCTCATAGAAATCCTCAGAAGATTTGCTAAAATATGTTTAAAGCAACAAAAAAATGTCTTCCACTTTTTTTTTCGAAGTATATCATATTATACAGGGCAACATGAAAGTATGAGCCTCAAAACTAAAAAGAAACTTCCAAAAAGGGTGAATAAATATTTTTATTCCAATTACAGAAAAAAGATATATGTTCTAAATGTGGTTGTTTTTACTGTTTATTCTCAAATTTTGAATAGTTTATGTGCAATGATTTTCGAGGTATTACAAGTTATTCTTGGGATGCTTATTCTGGTCACCTAGCAGTTTCTTTCAAGTATCAGAATTTCCCTTTCTTGACACTCAAAAGATGTTCAGTTATTCCACAGACATTCATTAACTCATGATATCTCTGCTAACTATCTTGCATATTATTCTGAAAATATATCGTCTGTTGCAACCTCAATGTTGAACTTTATTCCTCATGATATATCTTCGAATTGACTTACACAAAGTTTAAAAAACTGTCATAATGTCTTATACGGCCTTAGCGTAGCTTTATTCCTCATATCATCAATTCAAGTTTTCTTGCATAAAACAGTTGAAACAGTCTTGACAACAGTTGTATCGTCTAATGCGGCCTTAGTGTGCAATTTCATTCCTCATTCCTGATACACTTTCTAGTTTCTTTACCGATATTTCAGAAATAGCCACCTCATTTATCATCACCTCAATAAACAATGCCATTACCCAGGATACATCTACGAATTTCTTGTTACAAACAGAAAAAAAACTGAAAACAAAACATAAGGGACATTAAATCATTGTTATAAAAAGAAAGAAAAAACGAAAACAAAAGGGGCATTAATTCATTTTTCTAAAAGAAGAAAGCCCCAAAACCGAGACCTTTAGGAGTATTAAATTATTGTTAATGTTTTCTAACACCTCCTTTCTGTGTGAACATATATTTTCTAGTAGATGAAATTTTTTCTCGAAAAATAAGTAACCTCTTACCAAGGATTGATTTCAGATGTTTAGCAAAAATAATAAATTTATTCTTAATGCAAAAGAAATTTGAGTGTTTCACTCGTGAAGGAAACTCTTCATCCAGCATTATTGATTCCAAAAATCGAAATGACCGTAAATGAGAAGGTGGAAAAAGCAGTGAATTTACCATGGAATCTTCTTTTAATAAATTCTGATATTGGTTCCTTTGTTTCTGGTCTCACAGGATGTAATTATTTTTGCAACAAAATAGTTTTAAAGAGCATGCTTAATTTAACTTGATCACGCACTCATTTACCTCCTGGAGAATTTCCTTTAATTCTTCGTTTTGTCCTATTTGAGAGGAAACTAACTGCTTAGTTCTTACATAGAAGATGATTTCACAATCATTATCTTTTTCCAGAAAACAACAACAAGAATATTTTTCTTTAGTTTCATTGCAAAAAAATTTTGAAAGAAACTGCGATAAAAACTGGAAACTACTAACCATGCAATCGTTAATTATATGGATATAAAAAATGCAATTTCAAGCTGATATTTTATTAAATAAATTTTGAAAATGATAATGAAAATTTTTAAAAATTATATTCCTTCTTTTTTATTATGTAATAAATCCAGTTTTTTTTAAAAAAATCTTTAAAGAGGAGGATTCGGTTTTAATTTGGGGAGCACACACTCTCTTTTGCCACCTATTGAATCATTCTTATCCTGCAATAGAAAGATTCATTTTTTTATACAAACTATAAGTTCGCAATCGTTTTCATTTTCCAGGAACAGCAACAATAGTGTTTTGCTTCCTTATATTGTAAATGGTTTATATAATAAGTACGTATAAGATAATGAGAAAAAACTGAATTTCGAAAGGGATATTCTTTTTACTTTCACTATTTTCTGATCTAATAGAACCGCATTATTGCTGCAGCAAAATTTCATTAAAGAGCTCTCTGGATTTAATTTATGTTTCATATATACTCATTCACCTTCTAGACAATTTTCTTTGTGTTTTATCCCAAACAAGACATATCCATCATGTATTTCTGCATAAACGATAACTTCATAATTGTTGTCCTTTTGAAGGAAACAGCAACAAGAATGCTTTGTTTCATTTCACTACAACCAAATATTAAGAGAAACTAATATTTGGAACTCTTTATGCAACTTTATTCAACCCTCGAATTGAAATAAATGGAAATGCATGCAATGCAAAACAGTGAATTCACCTTGAATCTTTCGCTAAATTATTCCGAAAGTGATTTCCTGCGCTCTTTCTTTCTTTCTGATCTCATAAGATCCAATCATTTCTGCTACTAATTCTCATTAAGGAGAAGAATAGATTTAATTTTTGCCCCTCATACACTCATTTCCTACTAGAAGGTTTCTTTAATTCATTACTTTGTCTTATAGGAGACAAACCCACTTGAGTTTTACATAAATAAAAGCTTCACCATTGTCGTGTTTTTACAAAAAAGAGCAGCAAGAATGTTTTCTTTCTCCCCCTCCAAATATATAACGAGACTAACTTGTGCTCAGATGACTGCGTTAACAGTTTTCGAAAACAACGGCAAAAAGGGTTTTTAGAAGTGCAGAAAAAACCTCGACACTTTGCACGTTTTTCAACCGTGTGGAGAAACCGTTCTGGTAGAAAAAAAGCAATAAGAAACTGGGAAAAAATGCTATTTTTCTTTAAAGGATTATTTTTTAAAGAACAGTCAACAACATTGCTTTTGCTCGTTTCTTTAAGAAACAAATAATCGAAGCTATACATTTCGTTATGAATAATATGCGATACAAATCGACATTATTTAGTCAGAAATTTGAATGAATCTTTAATTTTAATAACATTTAATCACAGTAATGAATTGTGATTACCGTTTTTTTTCTGAAAAAAATTATTTCATCTAAAATTTAAGTGATTATAGCTATTTTTAAAAAGCACACGGTGACATATTTTTTAATGATTTCATGCCTGATTTGACATTAAGATACATTTTTTATTTCTGACGCATTTTATAAATATTTGTGTCTTCAATGATCTTCTTAAGAGTTTAAAAATACTTTCTTCCTTTCTTATTAATATTCTTTATATATATATTCTCATTAATATTTTTTAATAGTGAAGAAGTACAACATTATGATGCTTTTATTGCCTTTTTTTTTCAAAATTTGCTATATTATATTTATTTTTTCTGATGCAAGTATTTCACCGAATCAAGGTTTTTCTCTGATTTGGAATAATGAGATATGTTGTTGTTACTTATGGTACTTGACATGGATAAGCTCCTCGCTGATACAGCAGCAGATTTAAGCCGAAAGGAGCGTCTCCTGTTTTTGAAGTAGCACCAACTAGGGTTAAGAGTAGAACTTAGCCACACACTCATCACATTTTCGCTTGTACAGCCCCTTTAATGGGGGGAGGCGAAGTCACACATCTCACAGATAGCAGCTAGATTTTCAACCATGCCCGGACCGGGACTCGAACCCGCGACTCCCAGAACACGAGGAAGACGCGCTACCTCTTAGCCAGAGATCTGGCACCCTGATATATTCAGGATTATAATAAATTATGACAAATGAAATGAATATATTTCTAGGATACAGAATTCTGATATATTCATAGCTGTAAAAATTATATTAAATGAAATAACTGAATGAAAATGAATAAGCAAACAAAAATCATGATTTCGATCGGGCCTCTCCAACTTCTTCATACAAATTTCTATAATATTTCACATTCAAAAAATATTTTTTTATTTCGACAATATTTTGATAAAGCTTTAGTAATTTGATTACATTCAGCACTATTTTTTGAAAGGGTTTTTTTTCCTAAATTAATAAAATTGGAAATCAAGCACTATTCTTAATTAATGTATTTTTCAGAAAATTTCTCATTCTTTTGTTTATTTATTTCTGTCGCAAATCTTTCACTGAACTGATGTACTTCTTTAATATAAGTTCATGATAAATGCCAAGGCATGAAAAGCTTTATTGAATTTATAATTTGAATAAATATGCAAATGATATTCAATCAAGCTTACCAAAAATGAAATTTAAGGTAATAATTTCAGTCCCCCATTTATATGGTGATGTTTCATTGTTTTTCTATTTATTCCTTTAAACAAATGTTCTTTTTATCAGTCCCCTGATAGCAATTTTGTTATTATCTGGCTGTGAAAGGTTATTATTATTTCTTCGACATTTTGAAAAATATGAGATTTTAGTTTTAAATGACAACTTTAACAATGAAAGCTTAAAAATTGAGAATATTGTCTAAAACACTACACCAAATCATTGGTTATAAATTGTACCAGGAAATAATGTGAATGGCAGAATGAAAGACTTCGAAACATGCTCAAATCCAGGTAATTAAATATTCTTTAATAGAATAAAGATAAAGAAGCGGAAAAAAGGCAGAGAAATAATTCTTGATTACTATACCTGTCAGCAACGACGGTGAAAAATAAGTTTGAAGGCAATAATATATGGAAAGCAAAAAAAATAATTGATTTTTTTTCAAAGAATCCGTATAAATTCTTATTTATTCACAATGGTTTTGAAAAGTGGAAAGAAAATAAAAATTGAAGAAAATGTCATAATATTTTTCTTACTTGCTAAACAAATTTAATTAAAATAGTTTTTCAAAAACATAGTTTTATTTTTTTGCTAAAAATAAAAATTTTCTTTTTGGATCATGCTGTACTATAGTCTTTTAATATATAAATGAATAATTAATTTATTAATAAATTATTTATAAACATTATGAAATCTGTAATAGTCTTTTAATATATAAATGAATAATTAATTTATTAATAAATTATTTATAAACTTTATGAATTCTGTAAATGAATTATTCTCAAGTTTACCACCAAGGAAAGTGAATCATTTGAAATCCAAATTTTAATAAATTAATTCATTAAAAGGCAATTAAGATACAAAAATGATGTATTTTTCTCGAAAACTCAAAAGTGATCAAAATTTCAGATTTCTAGCTCACAAGGAAAAACTGAAAAATTTACTATAAAATTATATTTATATAAATATGAAATAAATTAAGTTAAATGAAAGCAGCAACAATTTTTCCTCTCTTTACTGCAGTTACGTAGTATTTCAAATATTTTAAGATATTATAATCTTTATTTCAATATCAAAAGTAAAGGTATATTAAGGGTTTCAAGGCTATTTTCCATTTTATCGTGACCCAATAGTAAATTTCTCAACCATTCAAGATAAATTTATTGTTTCAATCGAGAAAATGCTTTAGAATGACGGAAATAATTATATTTTATATTGTTTTAGACAACATAGAAAACAATAATATATATATTTCGCAGAAAGTCCCGAAATTTTAACTTTTTATGCGGTCACTCAGCTTATTAACTAAAAAATTGTGGACATACTAAAATATATCATAAAAAGAAACCATTATTTTATGAATAAATTTGATCAAGTTCTTGGTGTTTAATCTAAAAGGGAGACATATAAGAATTTAATTTTAGGAACAATTTGGATAAGGAACATCACAGTTTATATTTCACTTTGCAAACGTTACCTTAACATTTCTCTCAAAATTATTCAAAAAATTCATCTAAAATAGTGACATTCAAATTTTCATTATTCTGTTAGTTTTAGTCACAGAAGAAATTTTTTTGTTTAAAATGTTACAATGTCTAATATATTTTGCTAAATGTGATTTATAAACCCATTGGACTGTATAAAAAGCAAGGTTTCACAACTTTTTTGAAAAAATATATTTATTAACTCAAACAACTTAAAATGTAATTCTTCTCAACATTTCAATCATTTTTCCAACTTTATATTAGGATATATTCTGCCCTATACGATATATTCTATATATTATTATATATTATATATATTAGGACTCTAATCTCTCCTGGTTCTAGCAATATCATTGAGTTAATGATTATTGCTAAAGGATAAATATGGCCTTTTCAGTTTATCAATGTCAGTTTTGGTACACTTTGGTTAGAAAAATAGAAGAGAGTTTAGAGGGTCTTTCTTTGGAATTTCTAATAGAAACTGGCCCACATTTGGTTTTCACTTGAAGAAAGACTAGAAAAATCTACAACAGCCAACCCGATCTTAGAAATCAATTTTCATGAAAACAAAAAACGGTCTATGAGAGTTCAAATAATCTAGTTAAAAGATAATCATTCATTGAATACTTGAAGAATGTATGTGTGTTTCACAGGTAAACTATCTTTAGTCTGTG
Organism: Argiope argentata; assembly: GCA_026289955.1. Taxonomy (NCBI): domain Eukaryota; kingdom Metazoa; phylum Arthropoda; class Arachnida; order Araneae; family Araneidae; genus Argiope; species Argiope argentata. The sequence goes on along the minus strand of JAOUZG010015275.1, from coordinate 5,347,934 downwards.
ATGATTCTGACATGCGATCAAATTTGCATTATTTTAACTTCATTGTCAGAGGGTTAAAGTTTCGTGGCTATAAATCAGCAAAAAAAAGACCATAATTTTAGCCAAAATATTTTCTGCAAAAGAATATATAGCTCTCTGGAACTTTTTTCCCTTAAAAATGTTAACATTGTTTGTTTTTTAATATTATATCACTGAAACATAAATATGTATATTTTTTCTAGATATTCGATAAGGAAATGTACGTGAATTACCTAAATGAAAGAGCATGCATAAAGATACTAAGTTACCTGAATAGATGAACAGGCATAAAGATATTGAATTAGTTCAATAGAATTCCGTACATAAAATACTATGTTCAAGGACCGTCACAAATTTCTTTGTTCATAATTGTTTATGCCAGTGGAAAGATGGTTTTTTAGCATTTCCCTTATGAATGAAATGGAACCTATACCAACTTTATTTTCCTTTCATACAAGCTGGTTTACACGATGCAGTCCTTAGATCTTATTATTTTTCAGAATAAATTAATCGTCTCTCTAATTCCCAAAAGATAGTTTGCCTCTTTTAGCTATTATTGTATCTTTACTAAACTCTATGCGTGAATTATTTTGCACTGAAGAAAAAAAGAAAATGCTAATATCAAGTTAAAATTGTAATTATATGTTACATTATTCTAACAAATTTGAAAGGCTTTTCTTGCTTTTTTGAACAAATCCCTATTTTAAAAGGATATTTTAAGATTTCATCCTACAGAAAATTAATAGTCAAGTTTATTTATTATTGCATTCATAATTTTAAGTTTTTTTCCGAAATTCTTAGTATTTTCCCCTTTCTTTAATTTATTTCAGATTTAATATTTATTATCCAAATTCATACTATGGACGAGATTTAAATTTGTTTTCATTTCGAAGTACATAATGATGAAATGCATGTTTTTTGAAGCCCCACCTATGGTACTAATTCTTCTTTCTCCAGTTATTTATTTAGTTGTAATCAGTTTTTATTGAAATATGCTAAGCGTGTTCAATATAAATTAATTTTTAAAAGAAAAATTTCTTTTTCTAGTTTTAATTGTATTCCTTCTTAAGTGCGAAAGTTTCAAATTCCAGTCTCATATTCTATTTAAAAATTCTAATTAAACTTTCAATAATTCTCTGTTAAAATAAATTAAATCTCTTCATTGAATAAGAATGTGTAGTCTACAAAAGAAAATAGAATGTCTTGGAACAAAACTCATATAAAAGATCGAACACATTTTTGAACTCGAGAACAATTATCTCTAAGCTGCTTTTGAAATTTTATTCATTGTAGTAGCTGAAGATATGCTTTAAACTTTTAAAAAGTTAATAACTATGCTTAAAGGAAAATAAAAATGTAATTAATTTTTAAGGAAGTCAAAAATAAATTTTAATAAAGATTTATTTTAAAAGTACAGTTTTATCAGATTCGTTAAAAAAGTAGATTTACATATTTTTGATATTTTTCCTTTCTGGTCTTTATTAGATATTAAATTATTATAAATATTAGAAAATTTTGAATGAAAAGGTTTTTCTCAAATTCCCGTTATTTGCATAGAATCAATATTTAACTAAATTTACCATTAAATGGAAATTAAGTTATGAAAATATTCAAATGGAGAACTGCCCTTATCACACAAGTTCATACAGTTCAGAACTCTAGCACATTAGAAAACCATAATAAGATATCCCGCCCTACATTAGCGATCGGGGAACTCGGCATAAAGCATTATATAGAATCATGCATTCATCAGTCATACAAGGTATGACACCTCATGGGAATGAGGATAGCTCACTCCTCCTCATTATTGCATCCTTCAGGGAAGCTAACAACAACCAACAAATCAGAATCTTTTCATCTAAATTTCTGAGGTGTACTACTGTGAGATATCGTCTTTTACACCACGATGGGAAATAAAATAAGATATGTCCCGAGGGGGTGCAAGTATGTGTGAAATTTATATCAATAGGAAATCCATAATTGATAATAAAATTCCACCATTCCACTTTTAAGAACGTATTAAAGTTATATAGAGTCAGGCATTCACCAATCATAAAAGGTACGACACATCATGAGAATGAGAGTAGCTCACCCTTCCTCATTATTACATCCGTCAGGGAAGCTAACACCAACCAACCAACCAACAAATCAGAATCTTTTCATCTAAATTTCTAAGATGTACTACTGTAAGATTTTATCTTTTATATCATAATGGGATATAAAATATATGTCCCCGGTGGGTGCAAGTATGGGTGAAATTTATATCAATAGGAAATTCATAATTGATAAAAAAAAATTCCACCATGCCATGGACAAGCCTCGCTGACTCATCAGCTGATATTTAGCCGGAGATATGCATCTCTTGCTTTAGAGGCAGCTCCATCTAGGGCCAAGAATACGACATAGCTACACACACGTCACAACCCCTTTTAGGGAGCAGACTTAATTCATACAAATTCATTCATTCATCTAAAATCGTAATTTAGACCTGGAACAGCGAACGATCACCTCTGACCCGGTGCCCCAAGTCGTATTACTCTCGACATGGAGGACTTTGAGACCACGACAGATTTAACAAGCGCCAGCCTCCACATACTCGGGGAATTTTTCGGCCTATGAATTTCGAACTCGTAACCTAAGAAGTACGAGTTCACCACTCTACCATCCAGGCTATCCCTTCCCTACCTTCAGTAATAGTTCCCTAATTTTGAAAAAACAATCTGGAAATTTCTGCACATACACAGAAGTGACAAAAGTCATGGGATAACAATATGCAAATATACAGATGGCAGTAGTATCGCAGCGAAAAAGTATAAAAGCGCAGTTCGTTTTCCAGAGCTTTCATTTGTGTTCAAGTTATTCATGTGAACAGGTTTTTCGTGATTTATGGCGGCACGACGAGAACTAACAGACTTTGAACGTGGAATGTTAGTTGGAGCTAGACGCATGGGTCATTCCATTGCGGATAACGTTAGTGAATTGCCGAGAGTATGAAATTTCAGGCATCCCATCCCATCATGGACAGCGCAGTGGGCGACCACCTGCACTGCCGACGTCTGTGTAGAATGGTCAGTGTTAATAGACACGCAACACTTCGTCAAAACTCTGCAAGAATAAATGTCGGACGTACGAGGGACATGTCCGATAGGACTGTGCGACGAAATTTGTCTTTCTTGGGCTATGACAGCAGAAGACCGACTCGAGCGCTTTTACTGACAGCACGACATCGCCTGCAGCGACTCTTCTGGGCTCGTGAGCATATCGACTGGTCCCTAGAGCAGTGGAAAACCGTGGCGTGGTCAGATAAATCACGATTTCAGATGTTACGAGCTGATGGTAGAGTATGAGTGTGGCGCAGACTCCACGAAGCCATGGACCCAAACTGTGAGCAAGGCACTGTTCAAGCTGGTGGTGGCTGCATAATGGTGTGGGCTGTTTTTACATAGCATGGACTCGGTCCTCTGGGGCAACTGAACCGATCATTGACTGGAAATGGTTATGTTCAGCTGCTTGCAGATCACTTGCAGCCATTCATCGACTTCACGTACCCACACAACGATGGGATATTTATGGATGACAATGCACCATGTCACCGGGCCAGAACTGTTTACGATTGGTTTGAAGAACATTCCGGACAATTCCAGCTCATGATCTGGCCACCTAGATCGCCCGATATGAATCCCATCGAGCATATATGGGACATCATCGAAAGGTCCGTTCGTACCCAAACTCCTGCACCATCCACACTTTTACAATTATGGACGTCTATACAGACAGCATGGCTCGATATTCCTGCAGAGGACTTCCAACGACTTGTGGACTCCATGACACGTCAAGTTGTTGCACTTCGCCGGGCAAAAGGAGGACCGACACGATATTAACAGTCATCCCATGACTTTTGTCACTTCAGTGTATACTGTAATGCTCAAAATATAATTATCTCATTGAAAATACATTCCAGTTGTATCCAGTAAAAACATATGCCCTAAATTTATGCCTCATTTTATGCTCTACTTCGTCATATGTCAATCGCAAAAGGCTAACGAATTATGGAGGACATAATAACAAAAAAATTTAATATTGTGTCCCTATCGCAAATCATTTAAAATGCGCTTCTTTTTAAGAGTGCTATTTTCCTAGTCTCAAATGTTTATATCCATTAAATATGTAAATAGAACGTTTTTATTGGGTGCTACAGTACATTTTGACTTATTACATATTGCATCAAAATATTTTTCATTTTAAACAATAATCCAATATGACTATTATTGCATATTACACTGCATTTTTATTTTATTTTTTATTCTTATAGCGGTCTTTGTAAAGAATTTATTCTTGAAGTCACAATATTATTACAAATGCCTGTGCCCTGGCTAAGGGGTAGTTCGTCTTTCCTGTAATCTGGACTCCCAGGATTCGAGTCCTGGTTCGGGCTTGATGGTTCTTCCCTGTGTTCTATCTGTGAGGTGAGTGAGTGAACCCCCTGTGAAAGGCGTTGTGCAAGCGAATGTATGAGTGTTATCTTATTTTGAGCTGGAAGCCAGACTTCTGTCCTCGGATGCTCTGGGGTTTTTATTATCAGAAGCTACTGCCCCCCCTTTCCGTGGCAACCCCCTTTCCCTACACCCCCTTTCCGTTATATTCTTTTAAATTAGTCATAGTAAATGAATTCGCCCTTTATACCAAAAGGTTATTTAAAATATCATTTATTTTTAATAATAAAATATTATTTTAAATTAAGTAAATTTTCAAATTTTCTATTGTTTTATTAAATATTCTCTATTATTTTTAGTAAACAAATTTTTCTTTGATTTCAAGAGTAAATTTGTTATTTTGGCAGACATAGTTAGCCAGTTCATATCATAATAATCTTCTAGCAAAAATCCTAAATCAATTGTGAAGAATGGTATATCTTATTAATAAAATGGATAGTTTAAATGATTGATGATGAGGATATCTCATTTCATATACAGCATTGGTAGTCAAATGTTGATTCATATGCCTCATGCTCATATTTTCTGATTTTATTAACTTCGTTATTATACCAAGAATTATTATTCTGTCTCGAATATCAGTTCTTGTATCCTCTTACGACTAAGAAAAATAATGCTCATTGGATTTTTTCTAATCTGTTATGGTGGATGGTTAACAATAAACTATAGATAAATTTCTTAGAAGTTGCATCTTTTGTATTGATTTCTAGTTTTCATATAAAAGTGTTTTCCATAACCGATCTCATGTTAAATTATAATTAAATTACAAGATTTTTATAAATTCTTTTGCAAAGAAAATTCGTCAATAATTTTTGAAAATTTCCCTTTAAATAGCTATGAATGTTTCTAGGAACAATACTTTTTCTTGATACTTCCTTCAATCCCAAACCAGACTTTATGGTTAGATTAGTTTTTGTAACATGAAAAAAAAAATACAGTTCAATTTTTTTCTAAACATTCAACTCTCTTTCATCTTTCTATTAAAGGAAACTAAATTGCATCAAAAATAATTTTCTGAAACAGTATTTCAGTATAACTCAAGTATCATGTTTAAATATGTGTAAACACACAAAAATATAAATAAATAAAATTATTTACAAAATATTATATTCATTAAATGCATTTAGCTGAACGGAAATATCCATTAACAATCATTAATGGATCATCATTAACCTCCGCACGAAACCCAACTTTACGGCTAGATTTGTACTAATTCTATCGAATGATTTATCTTGCTCTTCGATGGTCATTTTTTTACATGAAAAATGATTAACATGAAGAACAAAAAGATGCCGGAAAATGATAATATTATGCATATATGGGTAATGTAAATATAGCATAGCGTGATAACCATGATGGCGATAGAAAAAACGCAAAAACAAGTATTTCCAAGTTATTTATATCTACGTATATGTTTTATTTTCGCATAAAATTGTTTATGATGAATAAATGTATAGGCTGATGATATGATGTATAGGCTGTCTTTTTCCCAGAGGAACAGAATCATGTTAAAGCATATACCAAAATCAAACGCATGCGATTCACTGGATTTTATTTTGGATTTCTATCAACACAGCAATCTTGAATACATACATGTTTGGAATAAACATATTTCCCTACACTCACTTGTGATTCGGTTTACATATTTGTGTATGATAACACAAATATTGCTGTGCATGTATTTTTAGAAGATTCTGATTTCGGAAACTTTTCGTATGATGAATTTTAGGATATTGGAATCCTAGGAAACATACCTACGGAAGATTGAATTATTTGTTTGTATAAAGGCATAGAATATTTATTACACTTTCAAGAAAATCAATTAAATGTAAAACTAAATTTTAGCATTAAATGTAAAAATAAATTTTAGCATTAAATGTAA
>JAOUZG010015275.1:5310711-5341531 GCA_026289955.1 Argiope argentata | reverse complement strand
AAATGTAAAAATAAATTTTAGCATTAAATGTAAAAATAAATTTTAGCGTAAAAGTCAAAGCATTCGCTGACTGATTTCAAGATATGTATCAGCAAAAATATTAATTCAATTCCTCTCTTAGAAATAAATAAAATAAAAATTTTATTCATTTTTTTTCTTTTTTAAGTAATTCGTGCAAAATTGTTCAAAATCTGATAGTTGAAAATATTTATTTAAATTATAAAAAGCTAAAGCTAACAATATAAACGGACCATCTTTTACAGATTCCCTTTCTTTTCTCTTTGCCGTTTTAAAATTAGAAATTCCCCGTACATTTATCTCAAAAATGTATAACTTTATAAAATGTATAATTAATTCTTATTTGATTCTGTATATAAAAAATAGTGTTTGAATCGTTTGTAGAGAAATTAACGTAAATATGCTGAAAATTTGTAAATGAAAAACATCTAGAAGATTTTAGTAATAATAACAAACCACAGAGTGAAGGTATGCTTTAAAATTCAATTGGACAAATTTTATTTTCAACAGGAAATGTAATCTCCTTTTTATATAATAATAATAAAAGTAAGCTAACGGGCTTTTAACTAAATCAATGGGCGTATACACAACAAATTTAATGAGGTTTTATTTTAAAAAAATAGACCCCATCTTGAGAGAAAGTTACAATTGATTAAAAACAAAAATAAAATACTATTTAAAATTGTTACGCATTTTTCTTTTTGCTTTCTTTCTTTTTTTAAGATCTAAAATTACAAATGATTAAGATTTTTTTAAACCCAAAGATATTTTTAATACAGCATTAAATTAAATGAGACAATTTTCCAAGGAGAAAATGAAAACTGTACATTAATGATTTCAAATGAATAATTGTCAAAATTAGCTAATTTAAATATTTTTAATTCCACCTCGGGCATTTCTAGTTCTAACTTGTTTCATCGGTACACAGAAATTCCTGATAATACCAGCCGCCTTGGGCGACCAAATTGTTCCTTCTGATTATGAATATCTGAGACTATTAAACTATTAAATTTGAATACGTTTTTTTATTTCAATTTTGTATTTGATACAAATGAAAACCAAAAATTTAATTTAAGAAACCTTCTTAAATTAGCGTAAATGTAAATAAAACGTTCATATTCTATCAATTAAAAGAGGAAGTAAAAAATCTTTTTTCGGAGTAAATGCACTAAGACAGCGGTTTTTTATTTTTATTTAAACTTTGGCGAAAGAACGGTTGAGAATATTTTATTGGGAAAAGTTTGAATTTAATCATACCATTCAAAATATTATACTCATATCCATAAATAAAGGACAATTCTGAGTCATTTGGAAATAGAAATCTAAAATGCATATATAACCCGTAAAATTACCACACACATCTTCAAAAATTATATGCAATTGCAGGAAACCTCCTGATGACACCGAAAGTACGTCGCAATGAAGAGAGTGATGTATTAAGAATACAGGTAAAGAAGTAAAATTGTTCGCAAGGGTTTTACAAGTCTTTCAGTGCAATAATCGCATAGTTATGACACAAAGGATGCATTTGGATGATTATTTAAGTGGTAGAATTATCGGCCGACAAGAATGTGTGCGCACCCAGCTGGAAGTATCCAAGGAACGGAATCACCCAGAGTGTCATCTCCAGACTTCGGCAACTATTCCAAGATGATGGTAATATGAGTAGACGTTACAGCACAGGTCACCCTCCAATTACAACGCCGAATGTGGACCAATATTTGGCAGTTACTGCCAAAACAAACAGCATAAGCTGTTTCTCTTCCTTTCAGTCAGTTCTCTTCAGCCACTGGTACGGCAGTTTCAAGGAAGATCGTGTACAGTCGCTTACGGCAGATTAGTCAATATGCTCGTAGGGATGTCAGATGTGGTTCATTTACTACAACTCACTGTAGCCTGTGATTAGCCTGGCATAGAGAGCATGCATTGTGGACACCACAACAGGGTCTAGTGTGAGGTTTTCCAACGAGTTCAGGTTTATATTGCAGTCTGATTCCCCCCCCCGACTTTTATATGGAGAGCATCAGGTACCTTTTACCACCAAGAGGACATCATCGAACAACACCGTTAAGTTGGTAGAGAATTGCTCGTTTTGGGAGGAATTATTCTGGGTTCCAGAACTTACCTGCATGTTCAAATTGGAGCCATGGCAGACCAAATCTATTAGGATGCCATAGGGAACAAATGTACGTTTGTTTCGAATTTCGTGTTTATGGATGACGACACCCGTCCTCAGAGTGAAAACATCGCAAACGAATGCCTTTGATCAGATAATATTACCCATATGGACTGGCCAGGATTCTCACCAGACATGAATCCAGTAGATCATGTGTGGGACAAGTTTAGCCGACGAGTTCCAACCCGTCAACCTCTTCCTACATGTCCACCGGAACTTCGGAGAGCATTTCTTGATGAATGGTGTAATATTCTCTAAGACAAGATCGATAATTTGATCATCAACACTCCTAGGCGTTTAACGACTGTATTGCATCGACTGGGAGATATACTGTGTATTAACTATCATACCAACCATGTAATATTGGTTGTAATAAATAGGATTTTTTTTTGAATTTGCTCCAAGGAGCAAAAAATCTCAATTTTTATTAATGATATCAAACATATAGCGTCTTTTTCTTTCTTTCTTTTTTTTTTTTTGCTCTTTACTTTTTGTTTAATCAATAGACTTAACAAATAAGTTACATTTTTTCGCTTCTGACTCCTTTTTTGTTCCTCAGCTTGCATTATCTTTGATTTATGGGCATTTGTGTATTGCATATAGTGAATTACCTTTAGAAAATTTATTAAAAATAAAGAAAAAAATAGAAATAAAACTGATATTAATTAAAACACAGTTTTTTACTTTTAGCATAAAACGAAAACCATTTTTATGAGATAATAGTTTTGAAACATATTATCAGCAGTTTCCATAATTAGGTTAATTAGATTACTCATCTGCCAACGGTTAAACCCGTTTTCGCGTATGATTAAACATTCAATCTGGCGCCTATTTCTTGATTTGTTTACGTCTTCCTTCCTCTGACTAAATGGAGTTTTCTGTGACAAGGAGAGCCCATCCCATAGCATTTCTGATAACATTTTGCAACTTTATTAATTAAGGAAGCTTTGAATAATTAAGTACGTCAGTAAAAATATTCTATGAAACAATCTAACACATTCATGTAGCTATATGTTTATGTTTAACTGTTTATATTTAACAATATGAAATAAGAACGATTTCTAAGCCACATACATTATTATTTTGTGTATAGAGATAATGCGAAAATAAGATTTGTAGCTCGAATTTATTTTTATTGATTTACAGTCAGAGCTTAACAATTGCAAAAATTTGATTTTACTTTTGGAAATTCCATAATCATTAATTCGCCCATAACTTGTTCCATTTCTAAGAAAATAATCTGTTAAACTCTTTCAAAGTCTATGATTCTACAATGCATTCCATTTTTTAAAATTAAGAATTCAGAGTTTTCTTTTTTTAAAAAATATTTAAAGTTCTAGATTTGGATTGTATTTTTTATATAGAATTTTCATCGTAAAGTCATTGTATTAGCCTCATACATGTTCATATAAGTTAAATGTTTATGGAAGTTAATATTTTTAAAACATAAAAAACACATTAATTATTCTATAATAAATTTAATTATTAAAACGAACAATTGCTTATTTATTGATAATTTAATTCATGATAACTCAAAATACACTTTAATAAAATTGTTCATTGTTAAAAATAGATCTTTAATGGCATGAGTTATAAAGTGTTGTTTTATCTTTCTATAATGCACCTTAAGCCCTAGTTTTTCTTAATTTAAATATTTAAATAAATTGAATATTTATTCTTGTTCTCCCAGATTCGAAATATCTAGTTTCAAAAATTAAATTATGATGCTGAAATCTGATTTTCAAATGAAAATTTTATTTCTTATATAGAATAATCTAAATACCAAATGATTATGCTGCTTTTGTTCGATATCTAATTCTATTATTTCATATTAAAAATCATACTTTAAAAATATTTTTCAATTACTTTTTTAAAAATATATGAATATTGTTGAGCCGAAATTCAATTCAACAATATGCATACATTTTTTATTTATATTTCTTTAAAATATATGCTCAGTAGTGTTCCAAAAGTATTATAACTTCTAATAAAATATTCCCATTCGATAATAATAATGCCATCCATATTTTATTAAAAACTGTTCTATTCATTTCAAATTCAATGCTTTAATTAATTCATTGTTTTAGAAATATTTTCATGCTCTAAAAATTTTTGTTCAGGTTTAATATTTAATTTGAAAAATTCGGTTTTCTTTATTCCGAGAAACAATAAAACAAATCTTCATATCATTAAGATGAAAATTCATAAATTGTCATTCTTTCAACTAAAATTTGAATTGCATGAAATTTTCTTTTCAAAGAAGATCCAAAAACTTCTTTTGATCTCTACAATACAAAACCTTTTTTACTTCCTTTTCAATATAGTCCATTTTCATTATCGAATTTTCCCAAAACAGGCATTTTTAAATATTTAGAATTAGTTTATTTTTTAAATAAATATCTCTTTTTTTAGTTTGATACATTTATTTTTGAGCTAAAATCTTAAATTCTTTTTACTTATAACAAAGTAATCTTCTCTGATGATTTTGAAAATCCTTTATGCATCATAATTAAATTAAATATATATTCTAGAATTAATTAAATGATTTGAAAGGATTCTAAATGAAATTAAATTTGCATGTGACTAAAACAAAAATCGATTTTTATTGAATTGCATGTTTTAAATGATACCGGATTACACTAAAACTAACCAGCTGGTAAACTTTTAGTAGCTGAATTTAAAGATCAAAGTAATTTCAGAGATAAATAACATTCTGGGGGCTTTTATTTTTTTTATTCATTAAAACTTAATTAAAAAACTAAGCCATTTACTGCAGGTTGTATTTTTTGTATTTTATATTTCATTTTCTGATCCTTTACAAAAACTAATAATTTCATGTTACCAAAAAATAAACTAATTGAAAAAAATTTAAGTTGGGAGATATAACTAAATTAATAAAATTAATAGGATTTTGAACAATGATTAATACAGCTAATATATTGATAGAACCATCTAGTCACCAAAACGGTTCATTGAAACAATGATACTAGAATTTCAGAGTAGTCGGATACCTTAATTACTGGTACAGAATAAATAATAATAGAGGTTTTACTTTTATGGATGGTACAATGGTAGTTTAAACGCACTAAATAATGCAATAAATACTTAGTATTTCCTTCTCTTTACACATAAAATTTCTTTCCTTTTTAATCCGTAGACATACAGTTCAATTTGTTTGTCGTAACAAACACCGCACAGGGAATGTTTCGCTTATTTGTTAACGACAGACAATCAGAAGAGAAATCTCAATGAAGTTCAAGATAAAGGGTTTATTTTTTAAACCAGGGAAAATTATTAACTTCTACAAAGGTAGTTTATATGTCTTAAATAGTTCAATAAATACTTAGGATTTCCCTCTCCTTACAAATAAAATTTCTTTCCTTTTTAATCTATAGGCATACAGTTCAATTTGTTTGTCGTAATAAACACCGCACATGGGATGTTTCGTTTATTTGTTAGTGACAGAAAATCAGAACAGAAAGCTCAATGAAATCCAAGATAAAAGATTTACTTTTAAAACAGAGGAAATTATTAAATATTAATTATTCAGACCATCTGTTTTAAAAAGCATATTAAGTTTTCATTTTGGTCATAATCTAAATTGTAATTATGTTGTAAATATTAGCATGCATGTGCATACTAGAAGTCCATTTGATTCAGAAAAAATGAAATAATTATTATATGATATTCAACAGTAGCAATAATTTTCATCATAAACAGAATTCATAAATATTTAAATGTTATTTATATTATATTTAAGACATTTCATTGGTAAAAGTAACTAATTCTGTAAGAATGAAAAAGTAGAAAAGCTTCATTATCTTGTTTTTAATGCATCATGATGTTGTCATCATGAAACTATATGATTCATAACTGTTATCGGAAAAGAATTGTGAATCAAGTAATTTATTAAGCTAAAAATGTAAAAAAATAACCCTTTTGCAAGTTATCCACTAACTCAAAAAATATGAGACATCAATTTTTCTTCTATAGATAAAAGCTTTATTTTTTTTTTTTACATTTTTTTCAAATAAGCTCTTTCAGTTACTATACATCTTTTTTTTAAAAAAAAGCAGCAGTTTTTAAATCTCCAGTACCACTCTTCTTTATCAAACCCCTCAAGCCTCCGAATAAAAGCATGAACAGTTACTTCAAGGCTTGAAAAACGTGTTCCCCAACAATTCGGTTTTTACTCTACAAAAAAGGGGAAAAAATGACATGGAACTAAATTGGATAGGGAAAACTGTCAGATTTTTTTCGCTATCCTGATAAGATTTCTTTAGTTTCTGTGCTAAGTGCGATGATGCACTGTGTGTGCTGCTGTAACACCATTCTCTTAATTCCCTTTTCCAAGAGATGTGTCTTGTCTTTTTTTTCGGAGGGGGGGATATATCTGCATAGTAGTTTGCCTTAACTATTCTTATTCCTTAGAGAATAAAACACAGCATGACTAGAGTAGAGAAAATGGTTGTAGTTATCGAAGTAGTATGGAACTGACAGAAAAGCAATTATCTCAAATTTACGATTAAAATCGCTTGAATTCAACATAAAGGCTTAAATTCAGCATCGTTTTTTTCCTCCAAAGAAATCAATTTGAAATAGTTCCTTAGGGCAAAGAATAAAAATTAGCATCATAATGTTGTTGGTTATTGATAAAATTCTTTATAATGTCGTATGGCATAATCTGATTTAAAGTATGACAGGATATTATGTCACGTAATTTACATCATGCCATTAGTTCTAGTTGTGCTATATATAAAGCGTTAATCCAGTCTAATAGATATATTACTTTTTAATTTCTAAAGGGTGTTGTTTAATTTTTTTGTTTGAAATTCCCTGTGCTTTTTACTGAAGTAAAAAGAAAAGGATTTTTGCAGAACGACGTAAGGCAATTTACAAATGGACGACAGATGATATTCTTTTCTACGCTGATCAGGTGGATATGACAGCACATAGATTAATTTCGAAGTGAATACTTGAAAAAATATTTAAAATGTCATTAAATAAAAAATAGAAATATTTTTTCTCGATTTTCCTTCTTTTAACAAGTATCATTTTCTACATTTAGAAACATTATATATATTTTGTCAAAATTTACAATTGTGGGTTTTCTTTTCTTATTTCTTTGCTTATGTCATTTAAAAATATCTGCTTCAGCAGTTGTTCTCCTTATGTAAAATGATTGGTCAAATATTCTTTAGCTTTTAGTTTACAAAAGCAGATCTAGGCTAATTGCTTCTTCAGCATTCATTAGGCTTTCCTCTCTCTCTGTTACATTTTCCAGTTATAAAGGAGAATTCAATCTTACAATCTACATTGATGCTAAACATTTAAATATATAAATTTAATCAGTACTCAAATTGTTGGATGTTGACAGAAAATGTTTGATGTCGTTATTGGTTTGCAGCTAGTGGGTTGCTTGTTAAATTTAATATATACATATTACATTTTGATATTAAAAAATCATGGTATAACTAAACTCTCTCTCCTCTATAACAAAACAACTCTTTCATCGAAAGCAGATTCATTTGAATTATTTTTATTTAGTTAGTTACATTGTCCGGTTTTATGCAACAAGAATATTGTTTAGCGACGGATTGACTCATATTTCTGAGCAAAATATCTGAGCTGGTATAAATAGCAAAACTTCTTACCACACCAGAGAAGCCAAGATAGTCTGGTGTGTGTGTGTGTGTGTGTGTGTGTGTGTGTGTGTGTGTGTGTGTGTGTGTGTGTGTGTGTGTGTGTGTGTGTGTGTGTGTGTGTGTGTGTGTGTGTGTGTGTGTGTGTGTGTGTGTGTGTGTGTGTGTGTGTGTGTGTGTGCCACCCCTGGAGAATGCTGGATCAAAGGTGATCGTTCTCTGCTCCAGTTCTAATTTTCGATCAGTAGATGAATTAATGAAATGTGTGAGTGAATTCCACCCCATGAGAAGGGTTTGTAACGTATGTTAGTTAGAAGTCAGACTTTCGCCTTCGGTGGATCAGGGGTCCATACCCTCAGTGGTTACTGCGCCCTTCTTTCCGCTGTAAAGCGGAACACAACAACAACTTACTATAACAAAAGGGAAATTTAACATACACTTCCTCTCATTCATGATGAATCTTTTGTATAATCAGCTTTCGAGTGTTACCTTCTGAAGCTTCGGAAACGAGATCAAATCACTGAAAAGCTTCCTCCTATTCTACAGAAAATTTTCTGGGTAGAGAGGAAAAGAATTATATATGTGTCGCCTTGTTCATCTGGTTGCAGACAGAATTATGCAAACTGTACCAAAATTATCCTGATATAACTGGAATTTTTATTTTAAATAAATTAACAACTTTTGTGACTTTACAATGGTCTAAGTCCCCCTAAAAATCCAATTTTGGCACAAAGTGGGATATTAAGGAATCAAACATTAATTTTTGAGAATTGAAATCATTTATTTTTGTATGCTAAAATTAATTAATGTTTGAATATAAAGCCTTAGCTGATAGTTTTACGTTGCATTTCTCTATCTATGAGTGCCATTTACCAAAAAGATAAAAATTAGTTCATAGTTTAGCAACAATTTTGATGATATATTTTTCGCAATTCGAATGATGAAAAAACATTTATAACTTTTAAAACCATATTTGAAATAATTTTAAATATTCTCTCAATTTTCCAATCATACATATCCTTAAAACTAAAAAAAGTAATTATCTCAGAACTTTCCATCCATCCCAAGCTTGTTAGAAACTCTCTCTATATATTTTTAGGAAATAATATAAGAAAAGACGTAGTAATAGTAAGGTTTTCCCAAATGTGTATTTCCTAAACAGAAAAATATTAAGTATTTTTTTTTTCATAATAAAGAATCTAGTCTATATAGAATAAAGGAAACCGAAATTTAAATACGGATTTTTTAAGAAAAATTACTTAAGGAAAATCTGAATGCATTCATTCCTCATTCGTTATACTATTACTATTAAGTAAAAAATAATTTTTTTAGAATTTATATAAAATAATTTGAAAAAAAAACTCAAACAAATTTATTTTTAAATAAGTTTTTAATTTTGCCTCAAATTTATTTGCCAACTCAGGAAGCTCCAGAAAACTCTAGCAAATACGATAAGATTAATGCATAATTCTTTAACGTTTTGTTAAAAATGAGTGAAACAGATGTTTCCTGGAGAGGCGTACAAAAATAAATCTTCATAAAAGATAACAGAAAACAGTTTAAGACGTTTAAATAAATGTACAAAATATAAAGAATGAAATATAGTGGAGAGAAGAAATGAATAATGAATGAACAGGAACATGTAACATCATTCTGCAGTCTGAAAAACATCCTCAAAACAATTCTCTTTATGATAAATACTCAATCTTTTTTTATTGTTACAAGCCCTGAAGGGAATTAATTTAATCATGATAGACCGTAAGAAATAAATTTCAAAGGAAAACAATAGAAAAAGTCTTTTTATGCTTTGAAAATGCAAAGTTTTAAAGTACAAGGTGCATAAAAAATATAAAAAGAACATAAGCGAACATTAACGATCGCTGATGAATTTGTAAAGAAATTTAATGAATTAATATTTAACTAAGTACTTTTAATATAAAATATGTAATGCTTTCTTCAAAATTATTTTAACATCATTGTTAAATTGTTTTTTTATAAATACCATTTTTAAATTTTTTCGTCGTAAAGAATTAATCTGCGGCCAGGAGGTAGAATTATTTCTAGAATTCTTAATGAAATTGTAATTTAAATCCCTTTAATGTTACATGACTTTTTTTATGAACATAGTACCATTTTTTTTAATTATTTATAAGTGTTTTGACGATAAATGAAACAAAAAATAAATTAGCATAAAAATATATATATTTCAAATAATTATTTTGTCTTTTAATGGGTTTATGATAAGCGCTGCTCAGAAATGAATAGCAAGAGTTACTAGTTAATTCTGCTAAGTACAAAATTCCAAACTTAAGAAAAAGAAGACAAATCTGTAATAACTTTTGATCATTTATCTTCCCTTTCATGAACAAATTTTAACCTTTAATTGAATGATTATTCATATATATTTAATCTGTTACTATGTTTCAGAAGTCAAAAATAAATAACTAGTCCCAATACCTCCACACTTTTATATATTAAGCTTTATATACAAGCTCTAGTGCAAATATAAAGAAAGAAGACAATATCTTACTTATTATGCAAAATGCTTATGCGACAATGCTTATTATTAATGCGAAAAAGGGCATTTAATTAATTCACTTATATACACTTAGTATACACTTATGCATATAAAGCTTTATATACAAGCATAGCTTGCTTTATATACAAGCAAACAGCTCTACATACAACAGAAAGAGGACAATATCTTACTTATAATGTGACTTAATGCAAAAAAGGACATTAAATTAATTCACATATACACTTAGTATACACTTATGCATACTAAGCTTTATATACAAGCTCTAGCACAAATATAACCTAAAGAGGACAATATCTTACTTACTATGTGGCTTAATGCGAAAAAAGGGCATTTAATTCATTCACTTATATACTTAGTATTCTTTATATGCACTTAGTATACACTTATGCATACTAATCTTTATATATAAGCTCCATCACATATTTAACGGAAATAGAACAATATCTTACTTATTATGTGACTTAATGCGAAAAAAGGGCATTAAATTTATTAAACCATAGTAAATATTCAGCGAAGAAATACTTTGATAAGCGAGTTTTTACAGGTAACTGGTCTAATTTCAAGAATGAATGAAAAAAAGGTAAATACTATCCTAAGGGGAAAAGTCCTAAAGTGCCCATTTAAAGCAGGTGTTAAAAGAGTAGGGTCAATATACAACTTTGACTTTAAAGTAAAAGTGAACATAGAAATAAAACTACTTTTAATCCATTTACAAAACATTTTAAATAACATTTTTTAAGAAACTGCTATTTTCCTACCTTTATACACCTAGCAAAACCTAGCTATATTAAATAAATGTCCCCATTTATATTGTAACAACTAAGACAGAGGATACCCGTTAGCTCAAACGAAAGACATTTTACGCTAGAAGTAGTTACTGTTCAGTTACTTTGTCCTTCAAAGTAAAATACTCGTGTTCTGTTTAAGCTGTTCTTAGCATTTTTAGTGGAGTATATTTAAAGTATTCATGTTAACAAACACTGCTTAAAGTGAATTTCATTAATTGAAAATTAAAATGAATTTCTTCAAACGTAAATTGAAAGGATTATCACCAAATGTAAATTAAAGCGCCTAGTGGCAATTGGAAATCTTGTCTGAAATTGGATGCCAGTAGTAATTGCGCATAAATAAATATTTTAAGGCAATGCTAGCAAGACGCTAAAGTTCAATTAAAATATTTAATATTTTAAAGATTTTTCGCATTTTATTAAAACAAACATATTATATTATTATTTTTTGTAACATAAAACCATCTTACTTTTAAAAATATATTGATAACTATTGGATTCTGTTTGTAATCTTATGGGAACAAGCTTAATGTGTCAATATTAAACTTTTGCCAAATTTGTTCCAGGACAAACTAGAGTATTTGCAACACCATGATGGTATTTTACATTAGTTTTATTGGTAAAATTTTTCCTAAAGGCTTAATTAGGTTTATTGTCAAAATAAGTCCTTCCAACATTTTTATGTAATATTTAAAATCAAGATACATATGAGGGTTTCTTTAATGTATTTGGCATTCTTTCTATAACTGGTGTTTTTGGAGACGATTACACCACCTATACACTATTTTGGGGTTAATATTGAAATGAATAATAAACTTTATCAAGAATTTAACTTCGATGAATCATAGCTTTACTATGGTACCTTTAGTTTTACTTTTTTTTTCGCACTCAAATAGCTGAATGCATGCCCTCAAATATTGACCTTGAGTCCGATAATCCACACTGATCGTAGAATCTAAGCACTGAATATTCACTGATGATTATGCATATGCTTTATTTTTATGTATATGCTTTAAAATTTCACAAAAAAATCCAAGAACTCCTCGTACAGGATGTCTGCACAAAATAAAAACTTTCGACTCAACTTTTAATATGATACCTCATAGAAAACATATTTTTTGATCGAGTATGACATTTAATCCAGTTTAACATGATAATGGTTCGCAAAAATTCATTCCATCTTAAAAAAGAAGTTAAAATTCTACGAAGCATTTTTAAAATAGAAATTCGCAAACCAGAGATAGAGATATGCACAGAACTTTTGTTAAAACGCATTCTATCAGTATCAAATCAGACCTGTTTACCTGTTAAGGATATTCGGAGTGTGTTTACATGAAAATGAAGCCTATCTTAAATATCCCCTAAATCGAAAATAAGTTCAACAAATCATTTGTTAAATGTCCCTTAATGTTGTTTGAATGTCAAACTATCAACAGAAATGTCATGTAAAGCTGCATTTTTTATTAATCCATGAATATCTGATATTACTTAAATTAAGTTTTACAAGCACTAAACAAATCTCTTAGATATCACTTAAATTGAGTTTTACAGGCACAAAAAATCGACGAAATTTACTTTTAAAAACACATCATATGACATCGGGAATTCATTATCTTGAAATCTTGAATGGAAAAACTAGAAATTGAGATCTTTGTTCGCACACAAAAAGCTTGGTCCGGAATTCATCAACTCAAGCTACATGTCACTAAACGGAAGATTCACTTTCCTCCTGCACTGGCATTAATTTCCGCTGACGATTCGTTTTAGTTTCCATTCTTTGTCATTCTGACACCCACTCATTTTCTTTTTAAAAGTGCACCAAAGTTCTTTAAAAATACGGTCGATAAAGCAGGAATGATGTATTGTGTAGAACGAAAATCTAGAAACATTCTGTAGTTTCAATCCATTTGAGTGGAATCTTCTCTTTCTACATCTCGTTTAAACGACATCTGGAATTCATTATTCTCTAACTGCTAAATATTTGGTGGGGGGGGGGTGAATCAGACAATAAACAATGCGAGTCGCTTTAAAATGTCCAAATAGATCGCTTTAAAACTATTTTACACTTAATAAATTTGCAATGCTAATTTTAAAAAAACTTTATAAGAGTTCTAGTTTAAGTTTAGCTACTCGGTGGCATAGTTGGTTTATGTATAGCAAGGCTGAGGGGCATGAATTGGGAGAAAAACTTTTAACTGTGTTCCTAATCATCATAATTAAAACCTGGTAAACTAATATGTGTTTAACATCAAATTGTTGCTTATAAATTTATAAAGTGTTTCCAAGCTTCTCTCAAAGTGAAAGACAAATGAGGTCCAGTTTCCTCTTAAAGACTTCCTTTTAAATATTCTTATCCAACTACCATTTGTAAAACCTAATGCAGATTCCTATCTCAAGGTATTTAGGTACTTTGAATAAATTTGACCAACAGAAGCTGATACAATCCTCTTTTGACTTATTATCTTGGTCATTATCTATGCCTCATTGTCTTGCATAAACATTATATACTAAAAGAGATTATACCTTCCTACACCATACAAACAAATCAAGTACTAATCCTAATTATTTTTTACAGTATGAAAGAAAATATATTTAACGAGAAAAGTAACTGACCGTTACACTGAGAGCAGCTTTATATTACTTTTCAACTCGCCGAAGAATAATTAAATATTTAAATTGAATGTTCATACAATTGGTAAAAAAATATGCTATCTTTAGTAAATATGAATTATAAAGAAATAAAATATTACGCATTTTCCTACCAAGAAAAATTTTGTTTATGAACACAAATAACACTGAGATTTCAATTAAGCTTTGAGAAATAAATTTCACTACCTCACGAAAAAATTCGTCTTTCAGATCTTCAAGACGCTACAAATACCATAATATCATCAAAAACTAATTTCTCCAATCATTCGTTCAGTATATTTATGGCATAATGTAGGAGACTTTATCATTACTGTAGCGATTGAAGATCAAGGATCGAACCCACGACGTTAGAGTTCGTAGCCGAGTAACATAACTATTAGACAAAAACGCCCAGAGGCTGTTAACTGGCTTATGAAGGTAGCGCCACATTACTAAAAATTTAGACATTCCAGAAATTGTAGCTACAGAATTCGTTAAAATCATCGTTTTCGATGAAATTATCATACGATCTTTCTTTATGATTTGATTTTGTAACCTACTGTATGAATTTTCTAAAGCTGTGTAACATTTTACTCTCTGTGAATAACAAATGAAATTACAATTGTTTTGTTACCTAATCAACGGTATTATTTTTTGCTGTGTTAAAACTTTAAAAGCGTTTTCTGAGAAACGATATTTTTTAAGAAAACAGGTGATCTTAACTATAACTTCTTAAAAAGGATTTAAGTATTGAAATGAGATCTTGAGAGATTGTCTCTGAATTGTGTTTTTATGTCTTCTTCTAAACATTAAGATCATTTCTGAATGAAAGTTAAATTTTTAAATGCTTAAATGTAAATTTTAAAAAATTTAATGAAAAATTACCACTTCGTTTAGCTATATCTCTAAATTATCTAAAATTACAAGAAATATTTTATTGTCAAACACAGACAACTGTTATAAAAATATAATCCTGCATTGATTTATATATAATTATAATATAATTTTATCTATAGTACCTCTTAGCTTAAGGCTAATTTTTAAGTTATTTTTGGTCAAATTTCTCACTTTTTAAAAAATACACATTATTTTTTAAATTTTGGAAACTTAATTTCACATTTATTTTATAATTTTGAAACTTATTTAGTTAAAAAATAAGATTAAAGAAGATTATAATATATTTTTTAAAAGTATGGTTCCGAATATTACCAAAACGGTACCGGATTATATTTTTCAAAAATATTATTCCTCAGACCTTAAAAAATTTATAAAGTACCAAATTATTTAACATAATCATTATGTTCTTAGCATCATATATTTTAGCGCCAATGATAGAATACATAAAATCGCCAATCATTATATCATTTCTTAAGAAAGTCTGAGCTCTTTTCCATTATTATAGCCAAACACGAGCTACTGAGGCGCAAAAAGATGAAAATTGGTATCCAAGGTGCCATCCATTCATCGATGCAAAAAAAGAGCATCTAGCAGCGACGCAGAAGCAGATTATGAAAATAAGAGTCAATAGCCATCCAGTCTTTCGGGAAAACTGGCGACCCGGATATTAGTAAATCCAATCAACAGACTCGGCGATTGTGAAAGCCTTTTATGCGATCCATCGTTTTTGCCTCACTACGCAAGATATTTGCTCAAACACAACTATGTCGATATCTACAATGAGGGACTGGGGTGGAAGGAGAGACTAATTGCATTAAAATTTGTATTGCATCAGGCAACGTCACATAAGAGTTCAAATAACATTTAGAGACTATTTGGATGGATGATATAAAAGTTTCTTGCTTAAATTCGCTTCGAAAGAGAACTTTCTAACAAAAGGTTTTGATATTAATCCATGGATGATTTTTTATTATTTTTATTTTGAATCATATGTATACAATAAAAATGAATTTGAATCTCATGTATACAATAAAATGATTTTGAATCTTATGTATACAATATAAGTTATTTTGAATCTTATGTATAAAATAAAAATGATTTTTAATCTCATGTATGGAATAAAAATGATTTTGAATTTCATGTATACAATAAAAATGATTTTGAATCCCATGTATACAATAAAAATGATTTTGAATCTTATTTATACAATAAAAATGATTTGAATCTTATGTATTCAGTAAAAATGATTTTGAATCTTATGTATACAATAATTTTTTTTAATCTTATGTATACAATAAAAAGGATTTTGAATCTTATGTATACAATAAAAGTTATTTTGAATCTTATGCACAAAATAAAAATAATTTTTAATCTTATGTATGCAATAAAAATGATTTTGAATCATATATATACAATAAAAAGGGTATTGAATCTCATGTATACAATAAAAATGATATTGAATCTCATGTATTCAGTAAAATTTACTTTTGAATATTCAGTAAAAATGATTTTGAATCTTATGTATACAATAAAAATGTGTTTGAATCTTATGTATACAGTAAAAATTATTTTCAATCTTACGTACACAAAAAAATTAAAATTATAATTAAAGTATATTCTATAAGAATCACTTAATAGACTCTCTTCAGATTTCTTCTTATATACTATGAAACTAAAAAAAGGTATTATTACATTTAATTAAATTTTTAATTATGTATTGATGAAAAACTTCTTCCCATGTATAAAATAGATTATTTTGGCTTTGATGTTGCCTTTCCGTTTGTATGAAAACATATATTAATAAGTTTATTTACACTGAAAATGATTTATATATCTTTAGATGTGTTTATTAGCGAATGTGATGGCATTCTATTAAAAGTTAATTATAATTAATTTAATATATATGATATAGAATGAAAAATTATATATATTTTTCATCCTAAGGAATATCAGTGAAATTATCTACTTTCACTTATATGCTCTCAGTTTTTAAAAGGTTTCACATAAAATGCTTTGACTTAAGACAATTATGAAGATTTTTTCGCAAATTACATTAGAGGAGATATTTTAATTTTTTTATATATGGTAGATTATTTCGGCTCTAAATGGTGAAATATTAAATATTTTATAGCTCCCTTTTAATATAAAAACATTACTGAAATTATATAATATAAAATTTAAAAATTCACATTAATGAGGAAATAGGAAATAACAGTTTAAACAGTAACAGTAACAGTTTTTAAAATTTCTGTTAATAAAAAGTTTTAAAAACAATTAAGAATCACTTGACAAGATTAATCTTCTTTGATTTTAAAACAACATTCAGATCTGGAAAAATGACATTCAGATCTTGAAAAAAAAGTAACGCATTTTTGGATACAATATTGTGTAGAAAAATAACTAATAATCTTAAACAAATGTAATTATTTCTTCCAGGCATCATATAATACAAAAATTGTAATGACAGCATTTTTTCTAACAAAACGTAAAACTTTATAACCACACACTAAATGTAGCGCTGCTGTACCAGCATTAGAATATACAAAAACATGAATCATAGCATCTTTCCTGATAAAACCCAAACAAACCAAAACACTTTCCTATTCTAATCAAGTACATAAGGAATTCCACTATACTGGCACAAGAATATACTAAAACGCCAATCATGATGTATTTCCTAAAGAAACTTGAATGTCTTCGCTTTGTGTTCAAATGCATAAGGTATCCCTTTGTGCTTGTACAAAATATGCCAATCATAATATATTTCTAAAGGAAACTTGAACGCCTTCCCATTGTAACTCCACACAGGATACAATTCGATTTTATCAGCATTGGGATGTATTAATATATTAATTGTGACGTCTTTCTTCGCAAAAACAAAGCTTTCTCATAGCAGCTAAACACTGGTTGGGATTTCAAAAGAAACAGATTATGGAGACTGACACCTCAAGTGACAATTGTATATCTACTCCTAGAAAATTCCAGAAGCCGTTTATGAAAAAAGTGTCAATGGCAATCCAGCCATTTGAGAAAAATACCTTCTTCGGTGTTGTTATATCAATCAAAAGACGAAGACTTATTATGCAATTGTGAAAAGCATATTTTTATCCATTTCTTCCTCACTGAAAAAGAAATGCCTTTCAAAGTCATGGAATTATAACGAAATCTAACTTAATTACCTTGACAAAGGGTAAAAGCATCAGAAGAAAAGCCATATTGCATTAGAAATTGGATCGTATCTTATAACATAGCATTGCAGAGTTCAAATAATATTTGATTTAATTAGAAAAAAAGATGTTTGGAATTTTTTTATTTGAAGTTTGAGAGAAGTGTAAGATGCAAAAAATTCGGAATTCATTAATGAAAAGCGATATTGTGATACTTAAGATACACTTTTTGCAAGTTATTTGAAGTGTATACATTTTAAAATTTGTAAACTTGATTGTGTTTCATCATTGCTGTTTGATTAGTTATGGTAATTCATTTCAATCATAGGTTCCTTAGGTTCAGTAAAATGTTACCGTAGCAACTTCTGTACCATTAGGCTAAATAGTTGTGACATTCAATCATGCCTTAAATATATCTAATCTTTTGCTGAAATTATGGAATATCAAAATTAATTACCATATTTTAATGGGGAATTTTGCACGTTTTATGATAAGAGTATAATATTCTCCCTTCTCAACGACTTGTAAAACTATTTTTTAATATCGAAATATTTTCATCAGTCTTTAAATTTAAGGATAAAAAAATGAAAGATAAAGCTACTACTAATATTATATTTCTATGCATAGTGTCAGTTTAAAAACACCATGTATAAACTAAATGATAGGCATCAAAAACTTTTCATGTATACAAACATTGATTAAACAATTCTTTCGAAATTTCTATATTGACTATCAATTAAATAAACAGTAATGGCATCACCTAACAAATCGATATTCTTGAATAAGTATAGAATGTTTCAAAGAACCAATCAAGGTATTTTTCCTATCAATCATCCACTCTCTTTGAGATTCCCTTTCCATTGTACCAAACAGAAGCTGCTGTGACGCGAGAAGATGATGGAGACTGGTATCCCAGTAGTCATCTGTTTATCGAACCGAAACAAAAAGTATATGGCGACGCCGCTGGAGCAAATTATGAAAATAAAAGTCAATAGCAGCCTATCCGTTAGAGGAAACTTTCTACACAGCCATTTGTTACTCCAGTCAAATGACTTGAAGTTACTTAGTGATTATGTGAGCCCCTTTTCCGCCCCTTATTTGCGTGTCTCACTAGAAAATACATATCCACGGAGGAAATACAATTATGTTGAGATCTGCCATTATGACTTTGAGAGAAGGTGACAGATGGGGAAGGGAAAGAAAATTATCTTACCGTTTTGAGACGCGATGTGCAAAATCAGACTAGAGACTTCAAATGGCATATGGCGAGATTTGGAAGTAAATTCTTCTTCTTTTTTTTAATACCGAGCTGAAAAGAATCTTTGAGGCAATGTTGAGAATTTTGAATTTCTAAAAGAATACTTTTTGATGAAATGTTTCAGATGCTTCTGTTGGTGTTATTATCAGAGTCAATTTTGAACTTCATATTGTTTTTCATGCTTTTATTGTGAATATAATTTTTTAAGATGTACTGTCTTTTAATTACGATAATATTTTATGCAGAGAGAATTTAAAGGTAATAGCAAATTTCAAAAACAGAAATGCCGGCTTTCTAGCACAGAGGGATCACGTCTTCTATCTGTTCTGGGAGTCCAGGGTTCTAGTCCCGGTTCGGGCAAGGTTGTCCTTCTGTGTGCTATCTGTGAGATGTGTGGCTATCTGTGAGATGTGTGGCTTATAAAGGGACTGTGCAAGCGACTGTGATGAGTATGTAGCTAAAGTCGTACTCTTGGTTCTAGTTAGAGCTACTTGAAACAAGAGACGCATATATTCGGCTTAAAATCTGCTGATGTATCAGCGAGGCTTCTCCATGGCAAGTGCCATAAGTAATAACAACAACAAAAATAAAAGTTAACTTGTAAATGAAGATAATAAATGTGTTTTCCTGCAAGGAAGTTAAACCAGTAAGTTGCTGATAGTGCATTTTTTAGTACAAGCCAGCATGTAGTTCTGAGATTGTCAGAAAGATGCGTTACATAGGATAAAATATTGGCCAGAATAATAGTTTTCAGATATTCTTCTAATCATATACTACTATACACAAACTCAGCTCTCTCATGAGGAACCACTCATTTTCACAATCTTAGACAATATATATATCCCAATAATCTATGATACCTTCAAAACTTGCACCTGATGCTAAGGAAAAAAGTCATTCCACATCTAAGAGATGTACATCAGATTAAATAAAAACACATTAAATGTTCGTAAGCCATTGTTCCGGATAGTGTCTTATCCTGAGTGAATCTAATGTACACCACTTCGTAAACAAACATCGAATTGCTTAAACTGACAATTATTCCATGATGAAAATCTGATTTCATAAGAAAAAAAATCGATATTCTTTCCAATTTTTTTCAAACAAAAGATATCATTAAATTTTCGATTTTTTTGAATAATTTCTTTTAAAGAAACGTCTAAATTAATCTTGATTTCTGCTTATTACTAGAATTTAATCATCCCAGCAGAAATGTAAGAAATATAAAAATAAAACCAATAATATGCAAAACAACTCAAGCATAATAAATTATGTTCACATTATGAGTACTTTAGTATTTACTTTAAAATTTCTGAATACTCAAACTGATGTCATTAAGGTTATATATCATCACTCAAAGCGCAAAAAGTCGAACGTTTTATTTTAATGATGTAAGGCTTAATATCTTTCACTTTAAGGGATGATTTTTCATTTCAAAGCCCTTTATTTTTTTCCAAAAAAACTTAAAAAAATTGCAATAAAACAATGTGATAAACCAAATCTTTAAAAATCTTGCAATAAATTAAATAAATAAAAGTATGAATAATAGACATCATTACTTCAACAAGCAAAAAAAAAGAATTTCCATTTTCGGATACTTTCACGACGAAGTTCATTAAGAAACAATTAATTGTTTTCGAAACTCTCTGTCTTAGGTTTCTTTCAAAAATGCTGCATTCAAAATGTCATCATAATAAAATAACATCGTACATAAAAGATTCTCTTTGCTTTAATATCTGAATATACAAAATATTCCAATCATGGCAACATTCTCAATGGCAACATTTTTCCATTGTACTCGAACGCGGACTAATGTATCTCGAGGAGATGATGAAGACTGACATCCGAGGTGTCAGCTGTTCATCGATGCAAAAAAAGACTGACTTGCAACGGCGCTGCAGCAGATTATGAAAATAAGAGTCAATAACCGCCCAGCCATTCGGGAAAACTTATTCCCCGAGTATTTGTTACGCCAATCAAAAGACCCCAGTTTACTTAGCGATTATGAAGGACCTTTTTCTATCCCACGTTTATGCCTCACTAGAAGAGATATTTCCTTAGGGGAAATGCAATTATGTCGAAATCTGCCGTTATTACTGTGACAAAGGGCGACAGGTGCAAAAGGAGAAGTGAATTGTGTTAGAATTTGGATGGCATCTTGCAGCATCGCGTTGGAGAGTTCAAATATCATTTGGCATGATTGGGTGAATGATGATTTCAAGACTCGTTTCTTCATTCAGAGTAAGAATGATATTTTTGTGAATTCTGGATTATAATGATAATACAGAATTCACAAAAATATTTTTCGGCTGTGGTTTAGTAGATACTTTATAGATTAGATTAGATGTTATATCCATTTTTTAAGTGCAAAAATGTTTGGTTGTAATAAATATATGGCTCAAACGGGCTTTATAAATAAAGTATGATTGGGATGATACAAGGAATGATAATTAAAATATGTTTGTTTGTTTGTTTTCATTCTTAGATGAAAAACGCTAGTGGAACGTTTTTGCTGTGAGGTAGTAAAACACAAGTTAGATATTATTCCAATTTTTTAATGTAAAAATTGCCGGCGTCCTGGGATTCGTCCGAGTACAGTTTCGGGCATGGTTGCTCTGTGTTCTATTTGTAAGATGCGTGAATATGAATCCCCTCCATTTTAAAAGGGGTTGTACAAGCGAATGTGATGAGGGAGTAGCAAAAGTCATACTCTTGGTCTTAGTTGGCGTTACTACAAGACAAGAGACGCTAATAAGGCTTAAATTGCCGACTATCTTGACCACCTCAGCAAGCTTGTATATGGCAAGTGCCATAAGAAACAACAAGGCAAAAATTTCTTATTCGCTTTTATAATAAATATTTTTTATAAGACTGTATCCTAAAATGGAATTATGTAATTATTTCCAAGGTTTTATTTCTATCTTTATAGACAATATTATAAAAAAAGGAGTAATAGAATAAATGCTAACCAAATGTACTCATTTAATTGCCTGTATTGTTTTCTGTGTTGCCCCTATTTTCAAAGGTAGGAAATGTCCACTACTTGGAAATCCATTATCGTGGCCAATACCCAGTGATCTTTGATCGCCATTAGATAATGTCCGATTATACTATTGCGAATATTCGGTCATTCAGTGTGCCAATACGATTAAGTAAGAATCAGATACAATTTCATGGTTATGCAATAGTGAATTCATTTCATTTGGAAGTAAGCTATAAAATATTATGTGTTAAGGGGACAAAATCGGAGAATGAAGCTGGGGCATAGCCGCCCCTACCTATTTTACACACAGATATTGTACAATATTTTTAAGATGATGATCATTAGCCTTGATACCAAAGAATACCCTAAAGATAACCTTGATACTTTCTAATACCCTAAAGATAACCTTGATACTTTCTAATACCCTAAAGATAACCTTGATAATTTCTTATGCCCTAAAAGATAACCTTGATACTTTCTAATACCCTTCAGATAACCTTGATACTTTCTAATACCCTTCAGATAACCTTGATACTTTCTAATACCCTAAAGATAACCTTGAAACTTTCTAATAGCATAAAGATAACCTTGATAATATAGAATAATGCTCTTCTACATCGCAAAAACAATACAGAAAAGGATATCGTGCAACCACAGCGTTATTATGGATCTAAATATAATTTTTATTTAAAATCGATATAATACCCTTATGATTTTCAAATAATTCTTAAAAAAGAAGGCCTCTAAGAGTGTTGTTAAGAAAAAGTAAATTTAAATTATATTCCTGCATAGCTGTCAACGTACTTATTTTCAAACTATTTACTTTTATGTATTTTCTTATAGAGTTTTCATCCCCTCAAAATAAAAATAAAAAATTGCAAATAAATACACTTTTCAAGAAAGTTCGTCAAACACAAAACAGTTTCATTGTAGTCCAAACTTATTAAAATCATTAATTTTCGTCGCTTCGCTAATGACTTCAAATTCTTAGGGTTAGTATCGAGTAAAAGAGAAACTTAAAACTTGAGTGTTTCAGAGCAAACTCAACAAAACATAATTAAGTTTCCTGGACAAAAGAGGTTTGTTTCAAAGGATGTAATCATATTAGAAGGTTTCAATCGAAACAGAAGAAAGAAAATTTTTATGAAAACAGGAAAATCGATAAAGTTATTCTGCCTGTCTGAAGGCAAAAAGGATTTAAAAGAAATACTTCCACTTTGAAGGATCGTTGATACTCGCAATAAAACTGGAGGTTTTTTTCCTTGCCTCATTTTTAATTATATACGGCTATAATTCTCTGAATTTAGTTTGAACCTTGCTTATCTTTGTACATAATTTCTCCCATGTGGGAGCATTTTCAAGGTACATTACATCCTCTATGTGATTTTTAATATTTTTGTGCTAATAGGCAATATTTCCTCAAGCAAAGGAAGAGAGACTAGCTATAAAGAGGAATAAAATATGGTATGGCTGCGGTTCATTAAAAGTATTGGAAGAAGATATACTGGTTGCATTCTTAACGACCAGTAAAAAACATACCAATAAGAGCAATAGCAAGTATTTAGCCATAAATTCCTTGCTGTAATCAGACTCGTTATCGGAATCTATCCTCTAATCAAAATACAAATATGACTCATTACAAAATACAAATTATCCATTTTCCCCTGAAAATCCTCTAGGAAAACTACATATACTATATATTGGGGTTAAATCAGACTTTTAACTCAGATGCCTTAGGATTTCTTAGACCAGTAAGATTTGTAAAACCACAATTGAGAACAATTATGACGGGCGAGAATATAGACATTTCTGTTAGTGTTGTTCCTCTAATTCGATTTTGAGAATCAACTTTTTTTTGTACCACTATTTTTTTCTTCATCTCACCATAAAATCTAAATGAATACGGGCAAATATTTTACTCAAAAGAGCGAAGAACCATCATAAAATCAGGGTTATTTGGGCCTGCTGGTATTCTTGTCTATCCAGGCTTATGTCTCTATTTTGCCTAAAAACTCAATCATTTATGCAGATGTGATTCATGTTAAATATAGTTCTGAGTCAAACGTCAACAAGATAATGTGGCGTAGAAGTTTAAGAACTTAGCTCTTACTATAAACTCGTTCTTTGTTAGTACAGATGTAAAATCCTACAGTAACCAAGTTTCAGTAAAATGAAGCATGATTTCGTTTTCTATCAAGCATATTCGTTATTGACATTAAGTCCAAAATGTTCTCTTATTAAGACACAATTTTACCACTACGAAATTCAAGGGCTGAAGAATCATGATGGTATTCTAGAATTCATTGCTGAAGAACGGGATCTTATCGCCATTCTTCCTAGTTTAGTATGTTGAGTTTCGGCAGCTACATATAGCTGAGTGTCAGAAATAGTTATTTTAATGTGTTGTATAACTTTGGTCAATTAATACTAGTTTTCTTGGCCTCTCTGTAGTTTCTGAATCTTCCAAAGCAGCTTCTCTTGAAATTAAAAACTTTCCTTCATATTTAAGTTTTTAATTATGACGAAATACATCATTTCCTGCAACTATATCATTTAAAAACTTTGTGGAAACATTTCTATGTAAACTATTCATAATTACGTACAATTTCAGGTTAGTTACCAGAAAAAAAACTTTATTAAAAGGACCAATTCATCGGCACCTTTATTATTTCCTTGTTTCTTCTCTTAATCAAACCAGAACTATATCAACTTCTACGTTCGCTTCTTCAATTTCCCCAGTTTCCATTAATTCACAAATGCATTTAGTCAGAATGCTCGCCAATATTTTTAGATTGACCTTCCATACTAAACTCTTCAAGTTGATTATTTCGTTAGTCCTTTATTTAGTTTTCCAAGGTCAGATAGTTTAGAAGTTTAAATATTTATCAAAGCATAATGAGCGATCGTTTTCTATTCGTATTTCTAAAACTTCTTCCCCTTTTGTAACCCCTTCCCTGGTGGAACACCTCGTAAGTGAAGATGAGATGCTTCCGGCATGGGGATTGAATTTCGCCTCCCTTTAGGGTGCCCAATAGAGGGGAGGGGAGGCTCCTCCTATCGATGATGGGACGTACTTCCTACCGGAAGGGATGTACCGAGGCCGGTGATGGCCATTAGAACTCACAGTTCCCTCCAGTGTTACTGTTGCGGCGTTCCATTCATTAAACCTAATGGTTTAAATCCGTGCGTCTTCATGGCGGGTCGGAGAGTCTGGTATCACTATGACACTATTTCTTTTAACTCCCTCCGAAAGAAGCCGATATCTGCTATCTGAGCTGAGCTGCTATCTAGCTATCTGAGTTTGTGCCTTACACTTAAACAATACAAAATTATAAAGGTTTTGACTGAGTAGGGTGGTCCCTAGAATAATGTTCATGGAAAATCTAGATTTTATGTACTAGAATACGCAGAAGTATTTTCTATCTTTTATGAACAGTGCAACACTAAAATTAAAGTTTATGAGTAGTGTAACAGTAAAACTGACTTGCTTTAGGTTTTGACTTTTTCTAGTTTCTGAGACAGAAAATTCTAGAGGAATCTGCGTATTCCGGTGCTTAGCATCACTTTAGTTTCTTGAAAGACTTTGCCTGTGTCCCAAAATCGCTATATTCATTGCCATGTTACCAAATGGGGCCAAGCGTATTGCCAAGGCAATCATTGTCACCAGGTATCCTGACATTAACATCTGGCATCCACTCAGCGGTCATTAAAAATATTTATGAAACTTAATTGACAGAGAAGATAAATTTAGTACCCATCACGATGTGCACATCCATACGCTAAAGGTTCCATATAAAGATATTAAAATGAGATATATCTTTTTGGTTTCATTTCCATAGATTTCCATTATTTGAATTAAACTTCTATGAATACACGCGTTGCTTTCGAGCAGATTAACTAATGGTTTGAGCAGACAAATATATGCATCCGAGAATAAAATTTGACATTTTACTAGCAGCACTTCCGAAGTCCAAAGTTAGTTCCCTCCTAATTTAATCAATTAAATAAAGATGCGATATTCTAATTCCGTGGAAACCTCATTACAACTGCATTCAAAATTTATTCTCGCATAGATTCCTGGAAAGCAATAATCCCTTTTCGTACCTCAATAAAGCATTCAATTTAATTCAACTACGTCTTGATTGTGCAACTTCATTTGGGTGCTTTAATGCCAGATAATTAGAATATCCTGTTTATGAGATTATTTCTAATGTATTTCTAGAGTGGATAAAGTTTAAATATTAGGAATTCCGTATTTCTAATTTCGTTTTTATGGGGGTTTATAAGAAATCCGACGTATGAAATTTAATTTTTCTGAAAAAATTTCAATTAAGCTTTTATTGTTGAATAATTAAATTAGATAAAAAAAATTTAATTTAAATTACATTTGTCTCAGAGATCAAATTAAACGAAAAACACTTATTCGAGGATGCTAAATTAGAAACCAACTTCAAAACATTGAAATTCTGCTTTAGTTTTCAAAATTTTTAAAGTAAATGCTTTCTATCAATAAATAATTCTATGATTTTCTCTACTTTATTATTTATTCATTTATGATGTATGCGAAACACATGATGTTTAGTCCAAAGATATCAATAAAGAAGGATCATTAGCTGCTACTGTTATAATGTCCAGACTACATTGTTCTACTGTTTATTTAACTGATTTATAGACTTTTCATAATTGGAAGAATATCTTGACAGCTCCTGGGCTGATAGTAATTTGAATTAGTTCTTATTTTTCGTAAATAGGTTTATTTCAGTCAAAATGGGAAATGATACAACATTTTAGTTTCTAAACCAGCGACAAAATTTAACTTATCTAGATACTTAAATTTTAAAATTAAAAAATATCAAGGTCCTTTCTATTTGAACAGCTAGACAGATAGATTTCCTTTGAACGGATTTCGTTCAAAATTTGATAGAAATTTACAAATTTAACCTTGAGTCTGTATACTAAATTTAATTTGTTTATTTCAAAGCTTTTTTGAGTTATTATGTTCACATATAGACAAATACTACAGATATGTTCTTCGAACTCGAATCTTCAAAACCTCTCATTCAATTTTTTCGACGAATACAATACTTTTAGGTTTGTATCATTTATCTACTTAACCTCAAATCTCTCCATACCATAAAAATTAAAGTTTTGTATATTTAAATAATCATAGAACTGAAAAATATAAGTTGTCAATATATACCTATATATGTCTCGAGTACATCAGAAAATTTATCTATGCTCAGAGAATAAAAAGAATCAGCGAAATTCCAGGATTTTCGTGCCTTTAAGATTTCACAACTTATTATTACATTTCGTGGCTCCCTCGATAGATATCTGAGTTAAGTAAGTCCGATTCATTTTCACATGTTACAAATTTAATGATCCTTACCTAATTCGTTTTCGATTTCTTTTTTACTTTGCTACTGAAAAAAAAATGTTGCTGCAAAGCCCACAATAACTTTAGTTAAAACATAAATAACATGTTCAGTTTCGCTAATTAGGTAACTGTGGTAGCATGTTGATTAGTTTCATTGCTTTTTCAAGATTTTATTTCCTACTTGTTATTTTTTATCCAAAATTTAAAACAAAATCATAAATTCTGTAACCCTAATTCCCTTTTTTTATTTTTTTATTTATAATAGAAGTACTTGTTAAGAAATCATTAAATCCTTAACTATAGTTATCATTTTTTATCCGAAATAAAAAGAATTAAAGAGATTATTTTTTGAAAGAATAGGTCTCTGAATTGCTTTAATTGCTGAAATTGTTTTTAATATCTACAATTTAATTTTATCTAGGCATGAAATTTTCTTGTTTCTCATTTCCATATTTTTTAAGCCTTTTTATATCCAGTGTATGTTATGTACATCCATATACCATATTTTTATTTTGGTCTATCCAGAACAATTTCCGTTTATCATTTCCTTTTACAATTTTAATATGAAATAATTGTTTTAAAGAGTGTTACCAGAATAAAAACTGGCTAAAGATAAGTAAAAAGTAATTTTATCTAACTCTAGTATAAGATAAAGTTTAATTACTTGTTTTATTAAACACTTTTTTTATCAAATTATGATAATTCCTTTTATAGCACGAAATGTTAATAATTTCTTGTGGATTTTATTTATTTATATAATTATGTTTAACCTATTTCATATTTGTAAAGGAGCACTTTGGTAAACGATTTTTGTTAACCTATATTTATGAAATCTTGAACTGCTATGTATTCTTACCAAATGCATACTAATTTAATATTTTAAGACTTTAATGTTAGTAAAATTATTTATTTTAATTGATTTTATTATCATACAAATGTAACTTCCATTAGTCATAATTTCATTAATAATGGTAATAGTATCAGTCAATGCACGTAGTCATTTCATCACTAGTTTATAATACACCATCAGTGCGCGTAGTCATTTCATCATTCATGGTAATTTACCCACAGAATGATTGATTATCATATGATCATTAACGGTAATCTAATATTGGTGCACTTAGTGATTATTTCATTACTAATAATAATTTACCATCAATGCGTTTATGATAACTTTTTTAATTATTAAATTAACAACATTTTGTTTTGTCCAAATTTCTTTTCAAAGACGATAATATTTTTTTTTCTTAAAATTCTTATACTTAACTATATATAAAGGTTGGATCAAAAGTGTTTACAGTTAGCTCTTTATTTTTCACTTAGATGTTTTTATTTAATTCTAGACTATATTTTGTTGGTTCAGTCTTTTTCTTTCAAAGTTTAATCGTAATTTATCGTTTCTCATGTTTCCAGCTCTGGAAAAACTCTTTTTGAACTATATTTTTTTTTTCAGATATAGCGAACATTTTTCGCAAGAACATTTTCAACTTTTCGCACCGAAATAAAAAAATAATAAACAAACATTTTATCAATCATAAACACAAGAAAGTAACCAGCTGTCACGGGATCTATCAGCACGTCAAAAGGGGGCTGTATAGTTTTACGATGTAATCTCCGTTCTTCGAGGTGCAAAATGAAAAAAAAAATCCACACCATTATCGTTGTTCCGAAATTATTTATCGCT
Source organism: Argiope argentata (assembly GCA_026289955.1). Classification (NCBI taxonomy): domain Eukaryota; kingdom Metazoa; phylum Arthropoda; class Arachnida; order Araneae; family Araneidae; genus Argiope; species Argiope argentata. Next base: position 5,312,374 of record JAOUZG010015275.1, on the reverse strand, counting down.
CTATAAAATCGTTGATACCCGGCTCTGTTATATAATTCCAAGAAAGGTTTTCTCATGTGTTTATATTTATATCCACACAAATTAATTTTTTAACAAGCGACACCGATACGGGTGCATATTCAAATTTTTCAAATTATTGCAGCTAGAATATTTACAATATTTTATGATTTTTGATAAATGATTGATAATAACAAGAAATTGAAACTTTAATTTCTTAATAGCAACTATAAGCAATCGTTTTTTCAATAAAAGGGAAGGTGTAATATATCGTTCATAAAAAGTTCAATTTTACAATAAAATAACTAACAAAAAAGACAGAAATTAATCATTTTAAAAATATAAAACTATGATTTATATTTTTATCAATTCAGGAATTTATTATTTTTGAATAGAAATAGACTAAAATTTTTGATGCCAATCTAAAGAGTAAAACCTAAAACCTCATTATTCCAATATTTATCACTTTGTCAAATTACTTTTAAATAAAAACCGAAAACTCTCACGAAAATGCGGTTTTCGCTTCCAAAGGGTGGAGGAGGGGAGTTTTTCGACTTTATAAAAAAAATTGTTGACATGAACATAAAAAAATTGATAAATGGAATAGAAAACAAAATATAGCGAACATAGCATTTCATGTAATAATAATGCTATATTAACAAAATATAACAAATATAGCATTATTTTTACATAATATTAAGATCATTTTTTTCTCTTTGAATTATGTGAAAATGTGGGAAAAATTGATACATGCCACTCCCGTTAATTTTCAAATGAAATTTTTCTTGATACGATTAAGTATTGATTGCAATTTTAGAAATGATTTGTGTAATCTTTAATTAATGATAAAAGAAAAATTATATGCTTAAGACATTTATAAAGTGTTAAATGTATGAATGATTAAAAAATTATTGAATAAAAGCAATTCCGGTACTTAAGTATTATACCGCCTTCGCCAAGGATTGCCAATGGTTTAGTTACTCATTGGCGACGGATTGAAATTTTTCGATAAAATTCAACGGATTACACCATTGCCAGATTGCCGTAATTGGCAATTTAGCTACTCATTTGCGAGGACTTCAAATTTAACGATAAAATTCAACGGTATAAAACGTAAGTAACGCTATTCCTTGTATGTGGGCGACGCAGACCTACTAAACTTTTACAAAATACTTTTTTTAGAAAATGAAACGAAGGATTAAAAATGTTTCGAGGAATTAATTGTCCTTTTTTTATTACTCTTCCTGGTAATAAAAATCCCTAGAAATATATATATATATATATATATATATATATATATAGTCATACTCTTGGCCCTAGATGGCGCTTTTTAAAAACAAGAGACTCTCATTAGGCTTAAATTCTCTGATGCATAAGCGAGCTTGTAAATGGCAAGTGCCATTAAAAGCAACAACAATTTGAAAGAAGAAAAATTGGTGGTTTCTGTTGGAAAGCTTCAAGATTATGTTTACATAAATATGTAGAAAACCTCTTATATGAATGCAATTTACATATTTTAAAAAAGGATATACTTCCAATTTAAGTGAGATATTTTACATGAATTTTGATTTTATAGATTACACAGAGTGTATCGTTTGTTTCAAAGACAATGTATAATTAAATAAAAAATTTACAAATACTAACTCAAAGATGGTGATTATTATAT
>JAOUZG010015275.1:5297712-5310311 GCA_026289955.1 Argiope argentata | reverse complement strand
TATAAAATTTAATTTAGTTTAAATAAAGTTACAAAATTAAGCATTCATTAAAACATCTTTAAGAAAGTTTTACACGTATGAGCTCCCGAAAATACTAATTTTATTATATCTTGGAATTCATTATCAGCTCATCCATTACTTTTAATTAAATTGGGATTCCATAACACAAACTCCATTCTGTGCTAACTTTTTTTAGAAATTTTATTTTAAGAATTTATAATAATGAGTGATGAAAAAATTTATGGCCAAGAAATAGGAAATGTTTAAAATAAAATGTAGAATAAAGATTTAATTAGAGTAATAAAAAGAAAAAACATATTTTTTTTATCGGAAAAAATGAGAATTTGAATAAAATAATGTAAGGAAAATAAGCTACTATAAATTTTCTAGTAATAATATTCCTAAGAATCTATTAAAAATTCTAGTATATTATCAACGCAATCCAGGTTCCGTAGATTATTTTCATGAATACCTGAAGCCTTTACGATTTTTGTTTTGCATCCATAATTTAATTTTTTTAATTCTTCTTCTTTTTATTATAGTGATAAGAATGTGTTATGAAAACATTTGGTTTTAATTTTTTATTCATTAAAATTCATATATATTATTAACATTTTCTATTTCATTTCCTTAAGTAATTCTAGAAATACCTCCAGATTTGAGATTTTATCCTACGCTTAATAATACACTGTTAAAATCGTGTTTGAAAAAAAGATTTTTCCAGAAGAAATTAATACAATACTTATATAAAAGTGAGAACTAAATTTTTAAGGCAATAAATAAGACTAATGTACTTTCAGACAAGAAATGAATTGTGGTGTCTCATGAAAACAATATATTTCTTATCTAAATATTTAAATGAGAATTTGAACAAGATAATGTAAGTAAAGTAAGCCACTATAAATTTCCTAGGAATAATATTTCTAAAAATTTATTGAAAATTCTAGTATATTACCAACGCAATCGCGGTTGCATAGATTGTTTTCGTGAGTACCTGAAACCTTAGGATTTTCGTTTTGAATCTATAATTTGATAAATATTATATTCTTTTTAGTATACTGATTTTAGTATACTGTGTTTTAAAAAACAATTAACTTTTCCTTCATTAGATTTCCTATATATTATCAATATTTTTTAATTTCATTTCCTTAAAATATTTATAAAAATACCTCCCAATTTGACATTTTAAGTTACGCTTTATAATACATTATTAAAATTGTGTTTGAAAAAAGATTTTTCCCCAAAAGTTAATGTAATGCATTTATCAAACTGAGAACTAAATTTTTAAAACAATAAACAAGACTAATATTCTCTCAGATAAAAAAATAAATCGTTGTGTCTCATCGCCACAACTTATTTCTGAGCATTTGAATGAGATTTTGAATAAAATAATGTAAGGAAAGTAACCCAATATAAATTTTCTATTAATAATATTCCTAAGAATTGTTTGAAAATTTTAGTATATTATCAACATAATCTAGGTTGAATAGATTATTTTCGTGAGTAGCTGAGGCCTTCACGATTTTCATTTTGCATCCATAATTTCATAAAAATTATATTATTCTTTTAGTATACTGATAAGAATGTATTATAAAAACATTTGATTTTAATTTTTCATTCATTAAAATTTCTATATATTATCAATATTTCAATTCCATTTCTTTAAAATATTTCTAGAGATATTACACGATTTGAGATTTTATCCTACGCTTTATAGCACACTGTTAAAATCGCATTAACATTTTTTAACAAATTAATTAATTCAAAGCATACTCTTCCTTTATTTTATTGATAAGAATGTACTATGAAAACATTTGATTTTAATTTTTAATTCATAAAATATATTATTAACAATTTCTATTTCATTTCTTTAAATTATTTCTAGAAATACCTCCCGATTGGTGATTTTATCCTCCACTTTATAATACACTGTTAAAATTGTGTTAAAAAAAGATTTTTCCGGAAAAAATTAATGCAAAGCATATATATAAGTAAGAACTAAATTTTTAAGACAATAAATAAGACTAATGTACTCTCAGACAAGAAATAAATTGTGGTGTCTCATCAATCTTATCTAATTCCAACCTGGGTACGGAATCAAATAACCAACGTGTAATTTAAGTAACGCTGTGTAAACAAATCTAAAATTTCCTCCTTGCAATTACTGTACTTTCCAGTAATGCAATTTATTCCGTTAATGGCAAAATCCTTGAAAAACGGAACTAAAATGAGGATTTTTGCATAAAGCTGATGTTTGAGGGGTAATTTTGTTCTTTAAAGTAAATCCCTTTGCCGAAGTTTTCCACTCAAATTCCGCGAAATGGTCTGTTGCAATTTTGTGCATTTTGAAACACAATGCAATTGCTAGATAGTAATATATGGTAAAGACTTTTCAAGCCATTATCGAACTAAAGCCCGTTTTTAGGAAAATAGTTGTCTTAAAATGTTGTCATTGAAGGCTTTATAACTTTGGCAAAGAATATTTTAGAAAAGGAAATGTTATTATTTTTCAACTAAATTTCTCTCTTATTTATCATGAACAAAGAAAATGGGGTCGATTTTTTTTGTCGTTTGGTTTAACCCAGTGACAAATATTTTTTACGAAACTGCTTCCTTATTTTAGGAGCTTAACCTCCTTATTTTAGGATCGTAACCTCCTTATTTTAGGAGCTTTGCTCTACATAAAGTCTTGGAGTTTTTTTTATCCTTATTTACAGCAAACATGTCAAATAGCTTCAAATTTACAGTAGCGACACAAATGCTAATTTATATGTAACGTTATAACTTTTCAAGACAATTTATTTGGAATAATGGAGAGGGTATTTATCTATAGCTTGTCGACAGTGGTTCAAGACACTCTACAATACTGATATAGTATCCTTTCGGACAGTGTCCCTTAGGTTTTAGTCATTTGACTCCTCCCTTCGATGACGGGACGTACTTCCTTCGGGGAGAGTTGTACCGTGGCATGAGATGACCATTAGGACTCAACCACAGTACTTGCTAATTTCTATTACGGTACAATCATTTAGTTGCTATGATTAATCCGTGTGCCTTCATGGCGGGTCGAAGAGTATGTTCGCAGTCTACCCTCAGAAGCTACTGTATCCCTCTTTCCGTTGTAAAGCGAAACACGAGAACAACAATTGTAATTACTTAATAAAAAGTAACTAAAATAAAACATTTCCTAATTACATAAGTAGGAATTTATTTTTAAAAATTGATTTTATATTACTTGTTATAATTTAAAGACCTTGATAATTATATATAATGAAAACTACGAAGACTGCGGTGATTATTGGATGATCTTCGACATCGTAGTCAGAGGTTTAAGACTATATCAGTGTCATTACAATCCAATGCACTTGGCTCCAAGTAAATCTGATGGCGAGTCAAACATTTACAATGTGACGTATAATAAATGACTCATCTCAGAATTGTCATTACAATCCAACGCACTCGGTTCCAAGTAAATCTGATGACGAGTCAAATATTTACAATATGACATATAATAAATGGCTGGAATCAATGTGCCAATTTAAATTTAATCTGCAACATTACACTACAATTCAGAAAAAAAAATTTCTTCAATTGCCAGAGGACAATACATAAAATTAGGGGGAATTTTTTTCAAAACTTTCTCGCCATTTTAATCACTATAATTATACTTTCAAAGAACAGACACAAAAATATAGTCCCGATTTTGAGCTCCTTTCCCTCAATCAAATGCTAATAATATTTTATCTATATGTAAATTTTAAGACTAGATTCTGAATTTAGATAGCGTCCTTATTGTTACGTGTTTGAGTTACTGGATTCATGCACCTCCGGAGATTACTTCCTCTGGGATTATTCGAAAATTAGATAAGAATCTACTATTTTGGTGTAAAAATATAAGAACATCAATCTAAATATCGTATTGCTCTCTTGGACTATTTATTTTACATAAGAGGAGTATACAAACCGAGAGATAGTCAAATATTAGATGGATTAATTCAAAAATTTGATACAAATCTCTAGATCTGATTAAATCACATTAGGTCTCACAATAAATTTTGTTTATCTAGTTTATTGCGCAAACGTTAGACAGGTTTCTGTAAACGGATCATGTCCAAAATTTAATAGAAATCGTCAATTTTCGTGTAAATGTCATTTATTAAATTTTATATAGGGTGTTCATTTATTATTGTCTAGGTTTCCGTACCTCATAACTTTCGAATGAAAAATATTTCGCAAAAACCGTTTACGTATTTGTAAGTTACAACTCAAAGAATTTTATTAATGATATTAAAGTGCACAAAAAGCTTACATTAAAGCTTGTAAAATTTGCACTTTGTAGGCATTCAGCTGAAGGCGGTTATGGAGAATGTTCCATATTGTTGTACGCGGCATATGTAACTGCACAGCTGATTGTCCCGTTGATTTTCGTGGACTATGAGTAAACGTTTCTATCCACATTTTCCTGCAAAGTACTCTGACTTCCCGCTCCTTTTCGGTGTAGAACACTACCAGTTTCCAGAAATTGTGTTAATCAGCGTCTGATATAATTATCCGAAGTAGGATCTTTCTTGTACGTGGTCCTGAAGTGACGTTGAGTAATTATGACTGATTTAGTTTCGGAAAACCACAATACACGCATTGCTTTTTCTTGCACGGTTAACATTTTTATTTATGACTTCATAATTACCCAAATTGCAAACGCACTAAGATTGAATTGTTGTCACGCAAAATTCTTTGAGTTATAATTTACGAATACGAAATCAGTTTTTGAGTAATATTTTTTATTCGAAAGTTATGAGGTACGGAAACCCAGACAATAGTTTATGAATACCCTATATATTTAGTTCATGGTGTTGTTGTGTTAGCGGGTTCATAGAAAGTCAAACAGACAGCTTTTAAACCAAAATGAGCTTTTTTAAGCAGAAGGAGAATAAAAACGTAGAAATATTTGAGTTAAATTTTTTTATAATTATGATGCTTTTCCAATGCAAATGCGTTAAGATTGCATTGTTGTCACGTAAAATTCTTTGAGTTGTAATTTACGAATATGTAATCAGTTTTTGCGTAATATTTTTTATTCGAAAGTTATGAGGTACGGAAACCCCGACAATAATTAATGAATATCCTATATATTTAGTTCATGGCGTTGTTGTGTTGGCGGGCTCATAGAAATAAATACAGAATGAGCTTTTTTAAGCAGAAGGAGAATAAAAACGTAGAAATATTTGAGTTAAATTTTTTTTATAATTATGATACTTTTCCAATGCAAATGCGCTAAGATTGCATTGTTGTCACGTAAAATTCTTTGAGTTGTAATTTACGAATATGTAATCAGTTTTTGCGTAAAATTTTTTATTCGAAAGTTATGAGGTACGGAAACCCCGACAATAATTAATGAACACCTTATATATTTAGTTCATGGCGTTGTTGTGTTGGCGGGTTCATAGAAATAAATCCAGAATGAGCTTTTTTAAGCAGAAGGAGAATAAAAACATAGAAATATTTGAATTAATTTTTTTTATAATTATGATACTTTTCCTTTATATTATTTGCATACAAGAAATAAAAGTTTTTTTTAAATTGATTTTATTTAAATAAATATAATTTGTCAAACAAAGTATTCACAATATCCAGAAACTACAAAATAAAAATTTTACTATTTTTTATCGAAACATTTTCTACTCAATATAACCTAGAAACGTCACTAAAAAAAGTTGGTTCCCTTTATTAGTTGGAATCTTCGGCAAAAAAATCAAAATAAAGAATCACTGAATCCAAAAGCATTGAAATCTGAAAAATCTCGAAGTCTTCTCTACTGAGATACAAGTAAGGACAAGATGGAGAAATGTTAAAAGGCCCATGAAAAATGTTCCTGAGAGTTTCTCACCAATGTTAAGACTTTTTCTTCACAAATCAAGTGCATCTGGCCACCAGCCAACTTGGGATCACTTTATCTATGGCCGGCCTGTCTCCTACGAAATATGAGACTTCTGTTTGCAACTACAAGCTTCTTATAAAACTTCGAATTCTTCGGGATCAAATTTTATTGGCCCAAAGGCTCTTATGAAACTCCAAAGTCTTAAGAATACATTTTTACAGATTTGATTTCATTTTAATTTAAAACTTTCAGAACACAAACCAGATTAAAAATTGGCAGATTAAGATTTTGGCATATAATCTATAAATTCTTTCTTAGATGGTAATTCTCGTAAATTGAGTGAATTTTGCTTAATTTCTCTAATAGAAAGTATTTATAAATCACCATATTCATTTTTAAAAGGACTTTAAACTTTTAAAAGAGGCTAGTTAAAGTTAAAAGGAAATTTTCTGGATTCAAAACAAGTTTTAACAAATATTCTTTTTCTAAAACTTCTTATAAAACTTCGAATTATTGGGGCTCGCATTTCATTGGTTCTTGTTATGGAGTTCTTATTTATCTCCAAAGTCTTAAGAATAAATTTTACAGGCTTATTTGGTTTCATTTTCATTTAAAACTTTCAGAACATGAATCGGATTAAGAAACAGAACAGAACTATAAATATAGGTAGAAATTTCGGCACATAATATATAAATTCTTTCTTAGGTGGTAATTCTAGGGAATTAATTGGGGTTTTTTTTTTCTTAATTTCTCTGATAGAAAATATTTATAAATCACTGTAAACAGAAAATTACAATGACCTTAAGCTTTTAGAAGAGACTAGTTAAAGTGAAAATGAAATTTTCTGGATTCAAAACAAGTTTTAGCAAATATTCTTTTTCTAAAAACTCTTATAAAACTTTGAATTCTTGGAGATTAAATTGTATCAGCCCAAAGTCTCTTATTACACTCCAAACTCTTAAGAATTAATTTTTATCGATATATTTGATTTCATTTTAATTTAAAACTTTCAGAACATGAACCGAATTAAGAAACCGAGTAGAAATATAAATTCAGACAGAAATTTCGGCATAAAATATATAAATTCTTTCATAGATAGCAGTTTTCGGGGATTTCTGATTTTTTTTATTTCTCTGATAGAAAGTATTTACAAATCCCCATATAAAGAAAAATTACATTTTTAAAAGAACCTTAAATTTTCAAAGAGATTAGTTAAACTGAACAGAAAATTTCTGGATTCAAACCAAGTTTTAACAAATAATAAAAAAGAAGATGCATTATTATCCCCGAGCACAAACTTTTTGCTGATAAATGAGAAATTATTTTTATTGTCCATATTCTTATTTTATTCTAAGCACTCAGAATTAAAATCTGCTGAATAAGATTTTAAATTCCTTTTCTTACATATCTTTCCCAATTTAATGTTTGGAGGGGGGAGGATAATCCTTGAAAATTAGGTCCAATTTCTAATATATTTTCTGAAAGATTGAATAGAATTAAAGTACACCTAACGGCAACAATTTATAAGAAAATTTCATGATTAGATTATATTAATGAGAAAAATAAATTATGCATTCCAAATTCATTATTTTAATGAGTTTATTATCCTTGTGAACAAAGCTTAAATTTTTCTTGATAAAAATTCGAAATTCATTTCATGCAAAACGTTTTCTGCTTCAAAACCATTTCGCTAAAAAAATGTATTCACTCTTACATGTATTAATTAGTTATACTTCTTGTTCAATTATAAAAAAGTTTTTATTATCATCTTCAGTGCTTATTTTATATCAGTTTTTTATACCCACAACAAGACTAGCCTTTATATCCACAAAAATAATGACAAAACCATTTGCTGAATTTTCTTTCAGTTAGTGGATTCTCATTTGTTTAAAAAGATTTTAGAGATTATTTTTGATTTCATTGTTCTTGAGCATTTCGTATAGAGCACATTTTATTGAAAGAAAGCAAAACTGCTGGACGATACATATTTTCATCTTAAACTATAATGCATCTCACGATACTAAATATTGCATCTATAGCTAATATTAAATCTAAAGATATTTAATATTACATCTATAACTAATATTGCATCTAAAGATATTAAATATTACATCTATAGCTAATTTTATATCTAAAGATATTAAATATTGCATCTAAAGCTGCACAAACAACATTACAACATGTTTATACAAAAAGTGCCCTATAAATAATATTTGTATTTTTAAAGCCCACTAATAAAGTGCATAATATTTTCTACAACAGTTTTTGTTAATACGTGATAATATTATGCGAAATATTACTCAGATTTTCTAAAAATCTTCTAGTGGCAAAAGAATAATTTTTCCGACAACAGAGGAGGTTTGAAAAGAATTTAACGAAGTTTCGAGATAAAAATTTTTGTTGATTATATTAATATCTCTTTCGAGACCTAAAAGATAAAAAGATACGTAAAATGTGTAAAGCAATGTCAGATTAAAAATATGTCAATTTTATCAGAAAACTTTAAATCTATATCGAGTTCTGTCAATTATATTACTCATTAAATAAATTTATTATAGTTTCTAAATCAATAAATAAAAGTAGTTTTAAAAACACATTTCAATTATTGTTTTAGAAGTCATAATTTTAATTTAATTATTTTAATGTAATAATTCCTTTTTGTAAACATTAGAAAATCTCCAGAATACTTTTTCCTAATTCATTTTACTTACAAAAAGAATCTAAATCATTCCAAGAATCAAGAATTGAGTAAATCATTCGGTTGATTGATCTTCGTGGAGATTTTTATAATGAAAAGTTAAAGTATGCATTTTACAAATTTTGGAAATATAAGTAAATAAAATTAATCCATGAAAAGATTTTATAGATTTAGGTAGTTTTGTAAAAGGAAAAGAAAAGACTTTGAGACAAAAAGATAAAATTATTTTTAGAAACTAAATTAGGAAAAATTTATATGCCCACTTTTAATTTTAAAAAACCCTCTACGAAATTCTAATATTACTGTATTTTCATCAAGAAATGGGAAATTTTATACTCACACACTACAAATATTATACGCAAGAAAATGAGCTAAAAAAATGAGAAAATGAGACTACAAAATCTTTTCTTTACAAATATAGGTAATAGAAATTGAAAATAAAATGTGTAGAAACAAGAGTTTTTCACGCCAATAGAATTTAGAAAGAATTTAATATGCAAACTAAACTGTCTTTTAAGTATCTACTCTATTTATAAACTTATTTTCACTTCAGACTATTTCAATACTTTTCAATAACAGCACTATTGACATTCGAAGTCTTTCTTGAAGCTTTTCATAAGCTTGTTTCGAGTATTCTTTACTAAAATAATTTCATACCGTTTCTTTCCGGAAAACACGTTCAGCAAGCAAAATCAAAATTCCGAAAAAGACTGCAAATGAATAATTCAGCATTTTCTACAAACGCGTAAAAATAAAGCCATCTAAAGCTGCAAAGTGTTTTAGAATGACTTTCCTTTCGAGTACGAAAACACTGCAACTCCTTTTAACCTTTACGCTTTCTACACATTTGAAAAGAATTTTATAGCTTTCCATTTGTTTTCGAAGAATTCTTGGAAAGATAAAGCTTCGAAAATAATTAATAGATGGGTTGCAAATTTTATGATCGTTCATGAAAAGATAAGGAAAAGCAAATATGTCCTAAGGTGCGATTTATTTTGGAAATACAGATACACAGAAGTTAACAGTTTTTTTTTTATTTGAAAGATACGAAGCGACTTTGAAGCGATGGATGAAAAATAAAAATTTTTAACGAAAGCAGAATGAAATACTTAAGAGCTGTGAAAAATTAATTTGCACATTTTGAAAGTGGAATAAATCTTACGAAGCAAACATTTCCAATTGAAACGTCATATTCAATAATTTAAATTTGAGTTTTATTCTCCAAAGAACTTCGATTTAATATTTCATATCATAACGTAAGGCGTTCCTGCTTTTTTATAATAAATTAGTTCATAGGATTTGATTCTGATACAGTGAAAGATTTAAGAAAAGAAATTACTTTCCAATTTTTAACAAAAGTGTCGACATCAACTGAATGAATTCTAAAGGTAAACAATTTTGATTCGACAATTATATTAAATATTTTATATTCTTGTACTGATTCCATTAAGAAACTCTCTTTGATTCTATAACCATATAAAAATTTAAATTTCTGAAACATCAAAATAAGTTATTTCATTCAAAATATTAAATCAAATTTCACAGTTTAAAGTTCAAATAATCATGCTTTACCTTAATCGATGCATCATTTTAGTTCAAATGAAATTAATTTGCAGTTAGTAAAAATTTAGTCGCACTTATGATAGAGCTTTTAACTTTCACTTATCTCTTATTACCATGCATTTTTATGTAAAAAAAGTATTCGTTTAGTATCTTTTGACTAAATGCATTAATTATCAAAAGAAATTGGATTATCCATCCTCCATTTCCTCAGAGAGGATTTTTTGCGTGGATTTTTTTCTAAGATAAAACGAAAAAACTGCAGCGATAAAAAAAGATGTCAAAATAAAGGTAAAACCTTCGTTAGTGCTAGCCTACATGTTAGAAAAATACCTCATCAAAACTTTGGAGAACTGAAACAGAGTTCTTAGAAAGTTTTTATTGTTTCTCCAAGTTAAAAGCTTTTGTTCCTTTCTCGACACGAAAAAAACCCCCATGTATTATACAGTAAACTACAGTAAACAACAAGTTTCTCAGAAAATCATTCTTCGCAAGAGATAAGTTTATAAATAGATATTTATTAAAATTTTATTTTATATGCTATTCTCAGATTCGAACTATGTGTCAACAAGAATGAAATTTTTCTTTCTATACATTAAATGACAATAATTTAATAGTACGTTTTATTATATTTTTTGCAATTTTTTAAAATTTTCACCTTTTATTTTGAAAACAATTTGACTACTTTTTACAAAATAATTTATGTGCTTTGATTTTGACTTGAACAGACTCTGTTGAAGGTCATTAGATATTGTAAGTAAAATATTGTAAGTAAATTATTTCATCTAATTATTGTTGATTAGAACAACAAAAAAACATTATTTTCAATATTTAATATATAAAACCTTTTTTTCTAGCTTTCTGGCACAGAAGTAAGGTGTCTTCCTCGTGTTCTGGGAGTCCTGGATTCGAGTCCCGGTTCGAGCATGGTTGTTCTCCTTTGTGCTATCTGTGAGATGTGTGACTGTGCCCTCCTGTAAAAAGGGGCTGTGCAAGCAAATGTGGTGAGTGTGTAGCTATGTCGTACTCTTGGCCCAAGTTGGCGCTACTTCAAAAACAAAAGACGCTCATTCGACTGAAAATCTGCTAATTTATCAGCGGGATTGTCCTTGGTAAGTGCCATAAGTAACAACAACAACTTTGGGTAAAAAACTCAGTTCGCTGAATATAGTGCAAATTATTACTCTTTTATATATAGTTATAACTTTACAGGATTAAGAATGTTAAGCGCATTAAAAGGCGTTGAAATAACTTACCTTAAGTCGTGCATGAAGAATTGAAATATTTGTAAATATTACTACTACATATATGCATGCCAATATTATAATTTAAATATTATAAAGTGTTTCTTTTCTCATTGGGGCCCAATAAGTAATTTTCAAACCATTAAAAAAGGTATACGGCCCCACTTAGAAAAAAAGATTAAATGGTACAAAGAATTATATTTAATATGGTTTCTGTAAATAAATTATTTGTTGAAAATATAACGAAATCTATATTTTTGTACAGAGCTCGGGTCTAGTTAATTATACTTATTAAAAAAATTGGCACCCTAAAATTCTAAACAAAAAGATTCACTATTTTGCGACTAAACTTTTTCAAGTTATAAATCTCTGAATATCAATATTTCAAAGACTGACAAAAGCTGCTATTAAATTAATTTTATATCATTAAAAATAAGTTGCTGAGTTTTAATTCGAATACATACCTATGAATTAAAAGTATAAAATATGTTGGGTCGAATTCTCTCAGCTTTTGACGATTGTCAAAGTTTTATGTATGAGTTATCAGAATAAAAAGCAATCTTTTTTCCACGATTCCCTTTCCAACCGCAATTTTTCGATGCTTTATTTAACTTTTTCTATGTGCAATAACAGAAACCAAAATCTGTTTATGGTTAAATTGAAGCATTAAGTGATCTATGATTCACGAGAGTTGGATACTTCATAACTTAACCTTAATTTTTTTGTCTCACCCTAAACACCATCTGTGACATTTTTCTTTGACACAACATATTTCTTCAAACATTATTGTCCTGTGTAATCCATTTTTCATTTCCCCTAATGAGATATTTCAAAAATGGATTCATTGGATTCCGTTTCAACAAAGATTACCAGATAAAATTTTGACACACGACTCCTCCTTACTTTAGACATGATCTTCTTCAAACTTCATCGTCATATGTTATCTATTTTTCATCACCTGAAATGAAGTATTTCAAAGATAGATTCATTGGATTCCGCTTTAATGCCCGACTCCACTATGATGAACAATTGAAATTTTAATCCTTGAAACTTCCCACCATTGAATTATATGCTATATAAGCAAAGAGTTTAATTTAGATTCAAATTTATTTCAAAGTTTCAAACCTATTTTGCGGTCAATATTTATCTCGTTGCTGAAATAATGACTGCTGGTGTGTGTGTGTGTGTGTGTGTGTGTGTGTGTGTGTGTGTGTGTGTG
>JAOUZG010015275.1:5251195-5288497 GCA_026289955.1 Argiope argentata | reverse complement strand
TGTGTGTGTGTGTGTGTGTGTGTGTGTGTGTGTGTGTGTGTGTGTGTTTTAAAGTTTTAATGATAGAATCTGAACTAAAAGAATTCTCATGGTAATTAAAATTTAAAAGTTTATCATAAGCTTATCATTTTTTGGAAAATTTCCTGAGAAATATATTTTAATACATACTTTTTAAGGTTAAAGGCAGTTTCAAATAAATTGCTAAGATCTATGAAAGGATATAAAAGTTAAAATCTACATAATCATTTTTTTTTGCTTAAGTAAAACAAATTAAAATTAAAATTCATAAAAGGTAAGGTCTACATAATCAAATTTTTTGTTTTAGTAAAATGAAATAAAAATTTTCACCTTCGTTTTTAGTATACATTAGATATGAATTTTTTATTAAATTATAATTCAAATCTGACAGTTCTTTTTCGTGTCAAAAGAGATAATGAGCGAATAAATTAAAATTAATTATGCTTTTAGTTGAATTTATAAGAATCTACATATTCATATAAAATAATTAGTTTAAATTTAAAATCTCCTCCGTTCTCTTCTAATATTTATTTTTGGATGAAAATATTTGATTAGATATATCTTAACTGATTATATTTTGTTCCAATACTTGTACAATTCTTAATTTCATATACTTAATAAATAATTCCTAAAATTATCAGCAAAATAAAATTCCGGAAAAATACTTATCATAATCATCCTATTTATTTTGTTCCTTTATTTAGATGAATTTTTACCTTATTTATAGTTATTGAACTTTTTTTCCTTTATATTAGAAACATATCAGGAACTTATTTTCAACGAACTGGTAAACCTGCTCCTATTTTTAGTATATTTTCTATGTTTTAACTGACCGATTTTTCTATGTTAACAATTTACAAGGTTATAAATTATAATAGCAATTACAGGGTTAAAAATTTGCAGGGTTATAAATTATAAACTATAATAGCTAAACAGGAAATTATAAAAAGAATAAAAAATAAAATTGAAAAGTCAGAGACTTATAAATTTAATTGTCACCTAATGTCCTGAAATAAAACAATACATTTTAGTTGTAATTGGAAAGGGAGTCAGTAGAATTGAAAATGCCTGATGAAATCTTTAGCCCATGTATAAATGATCAAAATAGAATTTCACTCTTAGGTTTATTGTTAGTTTTCCCCTTTTAAGTTGTTTTAAGTTTTTTGACATTATCAAATTCATTTGAATAAGCATTCTGACTCCTCTACATTAACGCAATAATCTATCTGTCAGTGTTATTGTCGATTTCGAAGAATCACAAATATCCTTATCCTTGAGAAAAACAACTTTAGAAATGTAAATACTTCAATCAAAAAGAAAGCCGATGAGTCTTAAATATAATAAAAACTGAATATAGTTAGAATATCTATCATTTATATTTAGTTCTTTATTAAAATAAAAATTTATTATTGTTATGCATTTGACAGTCTAGTTAGCTATTTGTTCGCAAAAAGAGGCATAAAATATAAAATATAAGGCCAAAAAATAGAGAGTATTCCCCTTTTTGACATTCTAATACTCTTCTATAATAAAACCGTTTTGTTCTTAGTAATTTAGCTTCGTTATATATATAAAAAATCAACTTTGTAAGCATATAGAGATTTTTATTCCTCTACATTTACACAATAATTCTATCTCTCAGTGTTATTGTCGATTTCCAAGGATCATAAATTTCCTTATCCGTGAGAAAAATATCCTTAAAAATATAAATACTTCAATCAAAAAAGAAAGCCGATGAGCCTTAAATATAATAAAAACTGAATATAGTTAGAATATCTTTTATTTATATTTAGCTCTTTATTATAATTAAAATTTATTATTGTTACGCATTTGACAGTCTAGTTAGCTATTTGTTCTCAAAAAGAGGGATAAAATATAAACCATCAGGCCAATAAATAGACAGTATTCCCCTTTTTGACATTTTAATACTCTTCCACAATAAAGCCGTTTTGTACTAAGCTTCGTTATATATATATATATATATATATATATATATATATATATATATATATATATATATATATAATCAACTTTGTAAACATAGAGGCAGTTGTAACTGACAGATTTGGAGAAAGCTTGAATTACTAACAACGCTTCAATTAATTACTTGAAAAGCTGCAATATGGGTGGTTTTATTACAACTGCCATTTGTTTAGCCCAGTGGTCGACAAAAAGCGTCTCCTTAGCCGCATGTGGCTCTTTGGCTCCTTAAGTGCGGTTCATTGTTCGCATTAATAAATATTTATTAAGTATGAAATTTAGTTTTATTTAGTGTACTACTTATTTAGTGTAGTAAAAGTTTACTAAACAAGCAGATTTGGCTCCCAGTTTTTTTAAAAACTGTTGTAATGTTCATATTTGGCTCTTTGGCTAATAAGTTTGCCAACCACTGGTTTAGCTCTTTATTGTTTTGAGTATACTGTGCTCCCATACAGGATAAACTAGCAGACATTCTTATGCAGATAACTCAATAATTTATACAGATATATAATTCGTGTGAAAGGATTGTATTTCGAATTTCCTCCGCCAAGTTCGTTCAGCTTTGCAATTATTGTATCCAAATATAGATACAAGAAAGCATAATTTCTGTCAATCATTATGAGACCCATGAAACCATTTTTTTCTAAAATATGGAAATAAATTAAAATCTCTCCCTCGAATATTCTGACGATTGCATTACCTTCCTATATCTTAGTTCAGCTTTTCAATTATCGTATCCAAATATAGATGCAAGAAAACATAATTTCTAGCAATCATTATGAGACCCATGGAAACCATTTTTTTTTTCTAAAATGTGGAAATAAATTAAAATTTCTCCCTCGAATATTCTGACGATTGCATTACCTTCCTGAATCTTAGTTCAGTTTTTCAATTATTGTATCCAAATATAGATACAAGAAAACATAATTTCTAGCAATCATTATGAGACCCATAGAAACTAATTTTTTTTCTTAAATGAGGAAATAAATTAAAATCTCTCAATCGAATATTCTGACGATTTCATTACTTTCCTGTATATTCACTTCATGTATATTTCACTTACAAGGTGCTCACACTAAATGGGACAGCGGTTAATTTTTTAATCATTGAATGTAGTTATATAAATCCAACTGGAAAAAATGATTGAATTAATTATATTTTATGTTGCTTCATTTAATAAATATACTACTGAAACTACTATTTTTATATAAACGCCGACTTATTTGAGGTATTCAATAAAAAATTCTTGATATGTTAATTTTTTAAAGAAAAAAAACTCCGTTCTTCTATGACAAAATCTTGCTATGAAGTTACGAAGTTTTCCAAATCGACATTTTGAATTATTTCAGACAATATCGACGGCCTCCTCTATATTGTTTGATTTATTTTTTTATCGAAAGTATATGCCTGTCAGTAAAGACTAAGAAGTCAGAAAATTGAAGTATAAGAAAATTATATAAAACTTGTATAGGAAAAAGAAAATATTGTATAAGAACGTTTAAAATAAAATAGGGAGTGAAAAATGAAATATAGAGAAAAAGTGTACTGAAATAAGAACAATTTATGGACATCTTTAAAGGCATGTTTTATATTCTCTATAACTTCTGGATATTATTTCATACTCTTCAGACTTGAATAAAGATGAAGAAACAAAGCGCGAATGACGTATATATGAATGACATTCTAAGAATAAAATGCGTTGTAATACAGGAATTTCCCTACGCTATAAGTTATATTTTTCCCGTTTCCAAAAAATGATTCGAAGAACGGATAATGTATAAAGAATAGGGCTTTATTAACTTGAAAAATCATATAGAACTGTTCCAGAAATAGAAAATTAAGGAACAGAAAGGGGAAATTTTTTAAATGATAAGTTACTGTAATTTCAGGACTTGAGAATCTCTTGAAATTCAAAGTCGCTTGGGGAAAATACTGAATGAAGGGAAAAGAAAAAGGATTGAATAGTTAATTCTATAAATTTATAAAAATAAGGAAGGCGAAAGCAAAGAGTTAAAATTCTTGCTTACCCATCATACATTGTGGTATAGATAATAGGCATCATATTGATACATTAAAATTTTAAAAAAGGATTTTTTAATGTTAATATTATTAACATTAATAAAAAATATATGAAATTCATTTTCCAAATTTTTCATTATGAATTTTTCTTTTCAAATGTGAATCGTAAACATAAAACGAGATGAAGAAAAAATTTTCATCCCAATCGGAAAAAAATACTGATTTAGTAATTTCAAATATATTTTTGGATATCAGTTATAAAAACCTTTCTTCACATATTTACTACATTCTTTTTCTCGTTTAAGAAAATTAATAAAAAATTTAAAATAATTCAAATAATAAGAATTACATGAGAACATAAATCATGAAATTATTTTAAAAATAATAAAACAAGAATATAAATCTTAGAATAATTCTAATAATAAAAATAAGTTAAGAATATAAATCATAGAATAATTCTAATAATATGAATAAGATAAAGATATAAATTATTACAAAATTCTAATAATATGAATAAGATAAAAATATAAATTATTAAAAAAATTCTAATGATAAGAATAAGATAAAAATATAAATCATAATTTTAATAATAAGATAAAAATATAAATTATAATTTTAATAATGAGATAAAAATATAAATCATAATTCTAATAATAAGATAAAAACATAGATCATAATTCTAATAAGAAAAAAATATAAACGATAATTCTAATCATAAGATAAAATATAAATCATAATTCCAATAATGAGATAAAAATATTCCATAATTCCAATAATAAGATATAAATATAAATCATAATTCCAATAATAAAATAAAAATATAATTCTATTAATATGAATAAGATAAAAATATTATTCTAATAGTAAGAATAAGATAAAAAATATAATTCTAATGATAAGAATAAGATAAAATATAAATCATAAAATAATTCTAATAATAAGATAAGAATATAGATCATGAAATATATCTAATAATAAGATTAGAATATAAATCATAAAATAATTCTAATGATAAAAAATAGATAAAATTATAAATCATAATTCTTATAAAAAGTTAAAATATACTTCTACTAATAAGAATAAGATAAAAATATAGATAATAATAATAATAAGATAAAAATATAAATCATAATTTTAATTACAATATAAAAATATAAATCATAATTTTAATTACAATATAAAAATATAAATCATAATTTTAATAATGAGATACAAATATAAATCATAATTTTAATAATGAGATACAAATGTAAATCATAATTCTAATAATAATATATAATTACAAATCATAATTTCAATAAGAAAATAAATATATAATTCTAATAATAAGAATAAAATAAATATATATATTTCTAATAATAAGAATAAGATTTCACAATACATAATTCTAATGATAAAAATAAGTTTTATTTAATAAAGCTAGGCAAAAGGAAGAAATCGTTTTCATTTAATGATTACTTATGGCAAATTTGTTAAAAACATTTAATTCTACATATATTTAAAACTTAGTATAGTAACGTAATGCACGTAGAAATAAAAATGCATGGGTGAAATATTTTATATTATTTGCAAGCTAATATACTTTTCTGCTCAATATATATATATATATATATATTAATTTTTGAGTTATTTCTGTGTTTTCAGATCTTTAAAATTAATTGGTAAATAGAAAAATCTCAACAATTCCGATGCCATTTGTTTCTCGAATATATTATAGTTGTTAAACGTTTCATGAATTATAATTCAAAGGAAATTTGTTAAAAACTCAATAATGTTTTCAACACATGCTATGTTAATCATTTATTTAGTAGTAATATTTATAAATTAAAATAGAAAAAGATAAGTTTAATTATATTTAAATGAATTTAGGTAAATTTGTTTAACTATAGTGTATTTGCTTAATCTTTTTTTTCCCTTCTATCGAAACTGTAGTAAGTAAACAATTTTTTTAATCAATTGCTTAATTATTTACAATTAATTAGAAAAGAAAAATATTTGCAAAGCAAACCTTTATCTGTACGAACTATAAGATTAATACGTTTTTTAATGCATGGCACTCAACTTCAATAGCTTGATATGTATTTATAAATAAATAAATGATCTCACGCTTTAAATTTAATAAATGCGATTAAATTGAGTCAAAGGTACAAATGAGTAATTTAATAAATAAACTGATTACGAATTTAAAGATTTTATATTGAAAATATATTTTTAAACCAGAATTTCAAATCAAATATTTATCAATAATGCTTCTCAAGAAATAGCATACAAGACTTTGATATAGAAGAACTGATTTTTTATTCCTCATCCCAAAATTGCCAAACTAATAAGTTTAATTCAGTTAGAATAATTTAAGGTTTTTATGCCGGAGATAATTCATTTAGAAAATGAGAAAATCTTAAACTAAAATACATTTTCGTTTACCAGTAGATTTCTCGTTTAAATGTAACTTAGAAAGACTATAAAAGGTAATTAAACCATATTATGATTAAATTATATTATTTTTAATAAAAATTGATCGGTCTTTCAACAGAATACTCTTATAAATATTTACTGATTTTTCTTATTATTTAACCCCTTCGGGCTTAACTATAAACTACAAATAAGCCTTAGAATTAAATTTTCTATTTTTTTAGTGTGAATATCAATTCCTACATGTTTAATTTATTTATATTCACAAAATATTTTGGAACAACATGAGGACTAATTCGTGACGGATATCATATCTTCGAATCATATTCAGATGATAGAAACAACACTTGAATCGATATATCTCTTTCAAGCTTCCAAACCACACTAGCAGAAAAACATTTGACCCTACACTTTAGATATAGCAGACGCTAAATCCACACATGACGTATTTTTAGAAATTTGAGTTTGGACACCCTCTATGAAAAACGAACCCTTGTCATTTCTTTCATAGAAAAAGATGTGATTTCTTTGTCGATTGCCATCTTGAAAAGGTAATTACTTTTAAATTGACTTCACATATACAAAGTTTGCTTTGCTGATTAGATCTTGTTTTTGGAAGGCATGAGGGTTTTATATCCAAAACAAGATTCCACTAAAACTTGGAGAAGGGTGACAGCTTAGGTATTACTCTCGTTTTCTGATCATATCTCAAAATTTCACGATACGTTTCAAAAGAGCCTTTTTTTTGTTTCTAATCGTGACATTAATATGGATAGGTTACACCAGTCAAGTGCATAATTTAATATTAATATTGTTGCATAAAAGAATAAAGAAAACCAAAGTTTATCTTTATTCAATTCTTAAGAAACTAATTAAAAGAGTTCTAACTTTTTAGAATAATTATTTTTTATCCACTTAGAAATTGTGAATTAAAAATACGACTCTCGTAAGCATATAAATTCGCATGTTTTAAACAAATAAACTTTTCTTCCTTTTAAATAGGTTTTATAAGTTATATATATTCAAATAGGAAACGGACTATTTTTAAGTAATAAAATACGGATAATTGAATCAAAAATAATTATTGATATATATATTAAATAATTATTGATACATAAAATACCCCAATATCGATAAAAACTTTCAAATAAATAATTTTTAAATTATCTTCGTTGAATCTTGGTATTTGAAAAGGAATGAGAAACTATTTTTTGAACAAGTTATTCAGAATATTCAGAGATAGTTTACATTTCTTCACAGATCAAAATTATAAGACATTAATCATTGATAGATTACATAGTAACATATTAAAGGGCTTTTGAACTTAAAATAATAAGTTAATTAAGAAGATAAAAAAAACTGCCTTTTATTTTACATTTTTACACTTAAAATGAAAAACACTACACAGTATTATCTTTAAATTAAAATTTCATTATTTTCTTCTTGATAATTGCTCAAAATTATTTTTATCTTAATAATTGCACATAATTTCATTTTACTAGAAACTTTTATTACTTCGGAGCGAGATATATCCTAATAGAAATCAATCATTCTTATTTATCTTTAAAAAACTTAACATGCTCTGAAATTGAAAATAAAACGCTTCCTTTGCTTCAAAAAAAATAACGATGCTTATTTTTGATGGACATATTTATGGAATTATTTTCAGTTTTCTGAAAATTAATTTTTAAATGCTTTAAAGATTGAAAGACAGCTCCTTAATTGCTTAAACGAAATGGTAAAAATAAAACTTCTTTTTCTAATAAAGTGTAAGCGAAGTTGCAATGAAAAAATAAAACTGTTTTATCTAAAGGCTTTAGATTTTAAAACAAACCTATCATAAAATTTGAAAATAAAGGAAATGTCTTTATTATCTTGAAACTGCGGTTTTCTCCCCGTTTCTTCTTTTTGACAGAAGCTTAAATATTAGATTGAATTACCATTTTATCTTAAATCCATTCAGTTTTTCATTGATGCTAAAAAATAATCTGTCATAATGTAATTAGACTTGAATGGTGGAATATTTTCAGCCACGTTTTAATTTGTAATTTTCGCGAATTCTTTAAATGGGATTTTAAGAATTTTTAATTATAAGTTTCAGATTATTAACTTGCTATAATATATAAATTATAAATTTTTGATAGTTTATTTCCCTTTTTTCCAAATTTTTAGGCTATAAATTCTTTTAGTGCTTGATTCTTGCAAGAAATTCTATTAGTGAGGTATATCTCTACGAAATTTTCTAATGCTCTTCTTAATAATGATATTATCCCTCTTCTTCTATTAAAAATTATAAACTTTGAGCGAATCCTTCAAATTCATGCATTATCAGATGTCTATTTTCTGAGTACCGCTCATGGGCATTTTTTGCTTCGTAATATAATGAAGAAAACCGGAATATGCATTTTTGTCTATCTGCTAAAACCAAATTTTAAAGGTGAATTATAATTTTAGCAACAAAATAGAGCGTTAAATATCATTTATCTAATTCAGTGCTTTTTCGAGTTATTGCCTTTACGCGCATGTTAATATTGTCGTTTGCCTGCAGAATTATATATGGTCAACTTGCATATAGAATTGGCTCAAAATTTGATACAACCTTCAAAGTTGATACTGAAACTTATAATATAAAAATATATATGATCTACACAATTTCACTTATCTAGCTGTTTACATTTTGTAGTTATCATTCTCAATAATACTCGGAGCAGACAGGAAAACAAACAAATTTTCGGAATAGATTTTGTTTATATATTCAGAGGTATTTGCAAATTTGGTGTAAAAATTCATACCATGTGTGTGTGTGTGTGTGTGTGTGTGTGTGTGTGTGTGTGTGTGTGTGAAAGAAATTCTATAATGGATGATAAACTATCTAGATCAGTTATCCATCATTATATAACTCCATACATATAACTTTCGCATTTCTTGATACAGCTATATTTCAACTAAAACAAGAATTTTGTTTCGGGCAGTTAATCTCTAAGCTATTTAAGATTCATAAATTTTCACTATATGTAATGAAGCGTCTAATCTTAAATTTGCCATTTTGAGCCCCACAAACTACAACAGTTTGTTTCATTTGTGATAGTTGAAACAGTGGCACACAAACTTAAAAAAACTAACATAACAGTTTTCACAAGTGCCTGCTTCGCTTAATGGTGGTAATAATGTGGCAAGATATTAGCTCGATAATGGTAATTCCCAAAGGATCTTAGGTAATTTAACGCATTATGGAGCAATTTTATTGTGAAAATAACCTACTCTGAGACAAAAATACACTTTATTCTAAGTACTTAGAAACGACTCCCAGATATAACTGGAATATTAATTATATTTAAGAAACTTAGGAAACTTAAACGCTGAAAGACTTTTTTTTATCTTATGCTTTCGAGAATGACAAAAACGATCCTTTGCATTATGACCTGCTATCATAAAAAATTTCTTCAGGCTTATGAATATTATTTCGTTTCAGCATCTAATAAGAAAATAGTAAATCAAGAATCAAGTGAATAAAATAACACCTCTACCTTGTATTATTTTTGTTTTCTAACGAAGATTGCATTAATTTATATGAATTCCTATAAAACTGATTGATAGCAGTTATAATTATAAAAAATTAGTTCCAAAATTCATTTTTAATAATAATCAAACATTTTCTTAATTTGTTTAAATTTGTGTTTTGTCAAAATGTTTATTTTTTCCAAAACTTATAAATAATCAAAATCATCTATTTTGATAAATTTTTTAGAAAATAATCAATGAAAAACAGCTATTTTCATATTTTTTTTAAATATCAAATATACTAGAAAATTCACAAGTACCAAACAGAGTTAGTTCGTGAGATATGAACAAAAGAATTTTTAATTATTCAAATACTCAGACAAAAAATAATAATTTCCCATTTATTTTGTGTTTTATTATTTCTCTCAAATGACTTAATTAAATGGTTATTTCCTATAAGAGTAGCATTCCAATTTATTTTGTTAAATGTATATTATTTTCCATATTCATAAGGGACCAATGAGTTAAGTTTTCACTAAAGGATATGAGTTCAAATAAAAAAGATAATCAGGAATTATGCATGTAAAATATTTCTTTTATCACTAATTAAATGCATTGGGCTATTTTTTTTTCTTTTTTACTTTTAGTCTCATCTGAAAAATATTATATTTCATGCACGATTTAATAATTCACATTTAAACTAAATGAAAAACTCATCCTAAAGAAAAATTAGAAAAACACTTCACAACATTCGATTTCTATTTTTTTTTCTTCAATTCTATTTTGTTAAAATAAAAATTTTAAATATCATATAAAGTGAATAGGTAAAATTAGATGTAATATAAATATAATTTTATTTCAAAATTGATACATTATTGATACTTTTCAAACAAAAAATGTAGTTGAAAAGATTTAAGGTTCGAATTTCGAAATGGTAACCATTCAGTCTTCCCCTGCATCCATTAATATATCGTGTTTTTTTTTCTAAGTTTTAACAGAATATATGACTTTAAAAAAGGCTAAACAGATGTTTATTTGGTGAAATGAACGTGTGATAGTAGTATCTATTTTTATTGTTTTCATTTTTCATCAAAAATTTATTTTCTATCGCAAGAAAAAAATTTATAGATGCATTTAAAATTTCAAGTATCTTCAAATAACTAAGCAGAAATGCCTCTAATTCGTGTTTAACACTTTTCAGAAATTATTGTAATACTTAGGAAAATTTAGATAAAACAATTTAATATATCTTCAATTTAATTTAGATAATACTGTTTAATACAATTTTGTAATCACTTGTTTCCGATAAGGAAATAAATTAAAAACTTGGAATTTAAGACAAAGCAGTAATTAATGAAATTTGACAGATATATGGATATAAAGAATACATATATTGGCATTTGTATAAAACATTTAAAGAAAGAGTTTGAAATATTTCAAATCTATTTTAAAGTATTTTCCAAATGTTAAATTCATTGAAAGAATTTGAAATATACCAATTATTCATAGTAAGTTATAATAGTATAAATTTTATGTTTTATGTTTCAATTAATTTTAATTGAAAATTACTGGAAAAATCCGCTTTTCCAATATTTGGGTTTTGAATTTATATTTTAACGAGTCATTGCATTTATTCTCAAAATTTTGTATGAAAAGAGATTGATTCAAAATGGCGCGTGTATTAAAAATCGTTGTTCAAAGTATGCAACCGATAAAAATCGTGAAAAGCTATAAGGAAATTATTTTGAATTTCCTACCACAATTTAAAAATTGTTGCTAGTTGCAAAAATTCATAAATGATGGTGGAGAGGAGGAGAGGAGGACTTTAAATGAGATCGCATAGAATACCAAATGGATAGTGAAGCTTTTCCCTAAAAACTATCTTAAGAATTTTTTTTTATATTTATAAGTAAATTTAATCACGAAAATCTTAAAATTTTCAACAAAATTGACTATAATTAATTGTCTATTGATTAATATTATAAAATATAATTTCTTTTAGTGTTTTTATATATTTCATATTACTTAGATTCACTAATAAAATCAACTATTTCCCATCATTATTACTATTATTTTATTAGACTCTACAATGTGAGTCATAATAAGTTAATTTGAACAAAAATATTATTTCTGACAAAATACAATGCATTAAGAATTAATTATACAATTTCATCTAATATTTTTAATATATATTCTGAACATTTTATAAAATATAATTTCTTTTAGTGTTTTATATGTTTCATATTACTGAGATTCACTAATAAAATCAACTATTTCCCATCATTATTACTATTATTTTATTAGACTCTACAATGCGAGTCATAATGAGTTTCTTTAAACAAAAATATTATTTCTGACAAAATACGATGCATTAAGAATTAATTATAAAATTTCATCTAATATTTTTAATATATTTTGAACCATTTGGAATCATTAAAATTCTCCACAATTTCCCACAAAGGAACTTCAAATCCGTCCTTTAAGGTGAAGCTAAATATTGAGAGTGATGTTATTTTGAAACAAAGTAGTTTATATTGAAAGTGACACATGTATGCAAATATGCTGTTGAAACTGTCTAACTTAATAATGGACGCTTTCGAGTCTCGGACAAATTATTCTCCTCTGTGAATGGCAGTTATTGGAAGATAATACTCTAGCTCAAATTCTAAAATGGATTCGATCATTTCCTTCAACATCACCACGAATAATCGTCAAATGGATAAAAATGTAAGATACATATTATGTTCGATGTAAGATATATATTATATTCGATTCGATTCGACATATTATATATAAATTAAAAGCTTTATTCGATTTGAACCTGTAGTGATCTCTTCGATAATTTGCTTTTGTAAAAATTAATAAAAAATTCTTTTGTATAGGGAAATAAATCATTACAAACGTTGGTTAATTATACCTTTAAAACCAATTTTAAATATCATGTAATATTATTCAAAACGATTTTAAATAAACATGAATATATTTAACGAAAATGCACAATATATATATATTCTAAAAAATGTCAACCTGTCTCGTTTATACTTTTATTTATAAATACCAGGTCATGCAATGACTGTTTAATTTAAGCTTCAAATTTAAAATTTTTACAATATTCCTCTTTACATAAATTTTTTTAAAAAAATTTTTTAATATTTTTAATAAACAAATTACTTCAAACAGTATGTTACACTTTTCATTATAAATATTAAAAAATTGTCATTTTTTTCAATTTTTTTAAAGAAAAATAGCAATTCTCTTTTAGATAGTTCAAAGAGATTTTGTTAATTATTTTTCATCTTTAATAAAATTAACAAATAATTCCTAATTAGGCTTTAGTAAATCTTTACTTTACAACAAAAATTATTTTGAAAATAAATTTATTATTTTTATTTCACGATTGTATTTATTATAAGCTGCAAATATAATAAATACAATTATAAGCTGCCAAAATTTAAATTTTTTAAAATTTTATATTAAAAGAAATAATTCAGATTTTTCGATAATTTTGTGGGAACTTTAAGAGTATATTGGTTTTAGCAAGCAAAAAAATTCTTTATATGACCCACATAATGATAGAAATTCAGTAGTTATTTTCGTAAAGTTTACTTCCATTTTGTGAGATTTTAAGTTTTTTTTAATAATGTAATTATCACTAAAAGTTAAATAAAATTTTAACTCATATTTTATGGTTTGTTTCGACAAAAAAAGCAAATAAATAAAAAATCAAGAAACTGATTTGTTCATTGAAAACTTCCAGGAAAAAAATTTGAATTCTTTTTAACAAACCCTGAGATAATTTTTCGAATTGGCAAGTAAAACAAATTACTCACATCCTTTATAAGTAATATAAATATAAAAACAATAATTTAAAAAATTCTCATTGCATTATGCAATGTTATATAACAATTTATAACAAAGAATGCTTTTGTAAAAAAAAGTTTTCACATCCAGAATTTTATTCTATATTGAAAATAATTGTTTTCTGCATTGAAAACAATTCATTTTATAGACGAAATATCTATAAATAATTTTAAAGTATCATAAACTTTTAAAATTGAATAAGAACTTTCAAGAATTCGGACACAAAATGCGCTCACCTGAAAAGATGGATCAGTAGCTGTCATGATGAAACAACATAACTTTCACCATGCCCACGTGTCAGAGAAAGGGAATAGCCACGCGTTACCCTGTAACAACTTTCTACCGCGCGATAAAATCCCGTCTGCCGCTTCTAACATCCCAAACCCGACCACTCCTCTTCTCCTCGGTCGCCAAGCAACACGCCAAAAAGATGCCAACCTCATCTCTACCAATCAGATCCCAAATTTAAATCGGACATAGCTCACCCGCTTCCAATTTGACGAAAACTTTTCGCTGCTGGTATGTACAAATCCGAAATTCTCTTGTTAAAGAGTGGATTTTTCCGGATTGGCCCATTCTCGTTTCGTTTTCCTGCCAAGAAAGTGTCATCTGTCTTCGCTTTTCACGTTTGCGTCCAACAGACGATGACACAAATTGTGTTGGGGACGGAACTAAATTGGAGAATATTCAAGGGAAAGAACTTGAGGAATGTTGTTTTGAGAAGTGTTGGCCAATAAAGTAAAGGTTTTTCCCGAAATTGTCTTAAAGAATGACTATAAAGAAGTTATCTTGGGGAAAAAATGAAAATGTTTTTTAGAAAATTGAAAATGTTTTTTAGAAAATAAATTGTGGGATATTTTTTCCTTCTTCGAGTTCCAACAGAAGATTTTAGAGAAAAAAAATTAATTTGAGATATATGTTTAAAATTTGAACATGTTTTGTATCAAAAATGAGTAGATTTGTAATTTTGAGGCTACCAGGGACCTTTAAAATGACTTTTTGCAATTTCAACCTCAGTAATTTGAAATTTTGCATGCATTAAGATTAACACTATAAAAGATTTTAAAGCCTTATGTTAATTTATTTATGAGTTAGGGGGGTTAATATAATAATTAATAGCTATAAATAACAATAAAAATGCTCCATGCTCTCCAGATTTGTTCGAAAGCACTCCAATTTATATTATTACTTAGAATAAGCCTTTTGAAACAAAAGTTGGGATTACGCTTGAAGTTTCAGTTTGAAATATCAAAATTAACCAATCTAATAACTTAAAACTACTGATTTTTTTAAAAAAAACGGTTAAGTATTTTTGAGTTATTATATTAGTTAATTTTGATATTCCAAACTCAAATTTCAAGATTAATTCCAACTTTTGTTTAAAAAGGTTTAGAGAAAGTAATAATAAAAATTAGTGCACTTTCGAACAAATTTGGAGCGTATGGAATATTTTTCATTAACGTTATTTATTGCTATTAAATATTATATTAACCTCCTAACTCGTAAATAAATTAACATAATGCTTTAAAATTTTGAGTGTCATCTTCTATAGTATTACTCTTAATGCATGTTAAATTTCAAATTACTAAGGTGAAAATTGCAAAAAGTCATTTTAAAGGTCTCTGGTAGCCTTAAATAAAAGACAAAAAAACAGTCACTAAAAAGCATAGTTCCTCCATTTCCAATATAATACTTCATTAAAATTTCTCTTTTTTAAAAATTTTATATAACATTTTTATTAAATGCTGACAAATGATAATTTTCAAAACTTTATTCATAACTTAAAAGTATATTTCAAAGACAATATAGCAGATTCTTCTCATTAAAATTAATTTCTTTCTTATTAAATAAAATTCACTAATAAATTTCTAGGAAGGAAAGTTATCTAAATAAAGGAATCCGTTTTCAGAAAAGTAAATTGTTGCGAGTTTTCTCGATTTTAATAACAGATTATAAGAAAAGAATATCATGAAAATAAAGGATTTTCAATTCGTTCTGTATGAAAGCCGAAATAAATTTTCTTTAAATATAAAGTTATTATCCAAACAAATTATCCAAAAAAGGACTTATTTTAATTTCCAATAACTATTGCAAAACTTTAATGACAATAGAAATTTTAATGTTGAAAGAAAAATATCTTTGAATTCCTTTAAGGAACAAATGTGGAACTTCCTATAGGAACTTTTATAAAAAAAATTACTATAAAAAGAAAAGTTAATTGAAGCAAAATATAATTTCATACTCTTTAGAAAAAATTTGATTTCTTTTCCAAATTACAGGAAAATGTAATTTTTTGATTTGTTGTAAATTGCTTTGTTTCTAGAAAATGTAATCTTTTGGAAATTTTCTGGAAGTTTTGAGTCTCTTCTAGATCAAAAACAAAATAAAGAATACTTTAAAGAAAAGAAAAGGAACAAGACATTATAAAGCGTAAAAGGAGAACAAGACATTATGAAGGAAAAATAAAGAGAAACAAGATACTACAAAACGAAAAATAAATAAAAAGTAACAAAATACTATGAAAGGAAAAAGAATCAAAAGGCCCAAATATAGTAAAGAATATTTTTTATGTTCGTTCCAATACAACACACGAAACTGTGTATTGTAAAGTTATTGAAAAAAAATCAAGAAACTACTTTCTTGAAACAATTAGGCACACTTTTTTCATAAGAAGTCGAAGCTTTTTCTGGAAAATTCACGGCAATTTTAATTTGAATCAAAAACTATTCGCATGTTAATCAACTAAGCAATGTGTTTTTCTAACCATAAAATGTTTTGAAACCTCTACTCCCAACCTGTTTAGGAATTGCAAGTGAAAGGAACTAGATTAATGCTTTCAGAAAAGTGAAGCAAATTCGTGCGAAGAAAATAGTTTTTATTCCTTTTTTAATTAAAACGTTTTTGAGGAAAGCCGAGTGAAAGGAATAATACACAGAGAAAGTTATTCATACGTAAATCGCGTCGCTTTATATGCAAAGCGTTTGTAAGCCTGTAAATACAACTACATGCAAAGATAAATTTTTCTTTCCAAAATAATTGGGAGATTTTATGTCAAAGCATTCTCAGGTGAGATTTTCAGACAATTTTTTGCAACTTAGGAAATATAGAAACTTTTAAAAATTAACACATCTTTAAATTTTAAAGTAATACATAACAATATTTCGAAATTTCTCTTAACATTCATACTGAAACTGAACGACAAAAGGCAGTTCTAAGAGATATTCCGTCTGAGTTCGATCTTTTTTCATGCATGTTAAAGGCACAAATTTAATTATTTAGTTTCGGAAAATAAAACACAGAAAATAATTTATAATTCTCTTTTACTTTCTTTTGTGGGAAGTATGCAAAGAAAAAGTATTATATTCTAAAAAAATTCCAACTCAAGTTCTTGAGGAATCTCCACATCTTAAACGTATCTAAAACAGAAAAAAAAATTGTCTCTCAGTAGGTCTGTGGACGAACAGGATAAATCAAAATAAAATGAACTAGACAAATAAAACTTCGTTATTTTTATATCAGACAATCAAATATTGAGTCATATTTCAGACCAATTGCATCAAAAGGAAATATATTCGACATGATCAAAAGGAATCATGTCGATACAAACGCGATAATTCGGAAATATAACTATCTATATTAATTAGATTTGTTATCTGTTTCTATTGGCATATTCGTGTAAAATTTTAATTAAATGTTTTTCTTATTATCGGTCGTTACATCTATTCGAATTTGTCTAAGTTCAATAATGGAGCCCAATGTTTAAGCACCATGTTCAGAGTCTGGGGATTTTGGACTTAAAATTCGATACTACATGAGAATAGTTGATTGGTCCGGGGCTGGAGCAGGTTAAAACCATTGATGGCAAATGCTGCCTCTCGCATATTGACATGGCGTGAAATCTTAGTATAGTCTTAGGTGCCCTCGTCACTTCAAATATCTATGGTCGCTCAATAATAAAATTCCATCTGCTTCTAAATAAAACTAAATAGCGCAGCAACTTCACAACGCAACAAGTATAACTTAATTGAATTTTATCACATTACTTTAGCGTTAAAATTATAAATAGGTATCAAATTTCGTATCCAGTCAATAAAATTGAAAAGTATCAAAATACATGCTTGATTTATTTCATTAGAAGACGAATTCATACAAAATATTCTCCACATATATGAGAAGAAAGGGAAAACACTAAAACTGACTTTGTTATCTGTTCATTAGCTCGTCTCTCAATTCGACACAATGTTTCGAAGACCTTAATTGACTAATACGAGAACGGTGAAGTATAGCAATAGGGAATTGGTTGAAAAGTCTGAAAATTTCAAGAACGCTACCGGATTTCTCCAAGTATGTAAATATGCTCTATGTTAAAATTACTGTCGTCGCTTGCTTACTTAAGTGAAGCTTGAAAGTTCAGAGAACGATGTTTAATATCAGGATCTGATGAACAATTTCCAATTAAAAGGTCATTCTGTCTATCCATTATTGTATTGACCTGATAAATAGGCACATAATATATTGATCGGTGTTCCCGAAATTTAATGCAATGTCTCACTATATGTTCGAATTGCATTGTTGGGATATTAATATAGTGAAATAAGCAGAAAATGGTTTACAATTGTTTTAAAATTCAAACTCTTAAGGACAGAATTAAACATTCTCAGATTTTTCTATTATAGATAGGTAATTACATTTCTTCATTGGAAAATTTAAATATCACAGTTAAGGGAAAATTAAAAATTGTTTGCTTCAAAATTTGAGATGTTTAGGAAATGGGCAGTTCCCACGAAGAGAAAGTATCATAAAATAACTGTCTTGAAATGAGAATAAGAATGAAAAAAAAAAACAAATTTGTAAAGGAAATACCATATATTGCTTGGCTCTCTTATACACAAACTTTCCTGTTTATTTTCTCATCCAGTAAGTACAAAAGAGATTATAATAATTATTTTTTATTACTTATCGTTGATTGTTTATCATTTAACGAATATTTTTTTATGTCATTGTTTTGTTGTTGCAGTTCTGTTTTTGAATAAAAGTGAAATCTGAAAACTTTTTAAAGAGAAAAAAAGGAATCGCGATTCATCAAATGTTTGTTCCGATTTCATTTTGGAAAATCCTAACAATAAAATCGGGAATCATTTAATGATTCTTGTTTTATTTATGTTACAATCTTGTTGTTACAATTCCATCTTTGAACAAAAATAGAAAGGTGAAACTTTTACCGTGTATAACAATATTACCGACGCAAAAATTAATAAAAATCTGACTTGGACAATGTTAAATCCTATCGCATGTAAGCCTAATTCATGTTAGAGCTAATTCCTAAAATTGAAAATAAATTTATCCATTTTCCACATTAAATATTTTTACAATCTTTATAAGCAGTGAGGTTTCCTTTGAATTCACAACAAATTTTACAAAACGTTGTTAAAATGTATTCAGATACTGTTAAATTTCATTATTACTTGTTTTAATATTATTTTATTTTATTTTAAAATACACTTTCTTACTTTTTATGCAGGTTTATATTAGCATACATAACTGAAATTTTGATATGCCCTCTTTTATTTTAATTTATTCTTTACTAGCTAACTTATTTAAATTTTTTCTATATCTGGCGTTCCTCAGAAGGTGTATCTTTTGGTATCTAATATTTCTAAAGTTAAAAATCATTTAAAAAAATTAATAAACAAAATCATTTCAACGTTTGATGCTTTGTTAAAATTTTATTGTCTGATGCTTTATATATTATATGAAACGCTTTTAATATTAGTTATTTAATTAAAACATTAAAATTAATTTATTGATTAAAATTATTAATTAAAAATTAATTTATAACTTAAAATTAGTTATTAATTTTTAACTAACCGCAAACTAAATTAAAAACAAAATATTAATTAAACAAAATGATTTTAAAAAACTACGTGAACTTTGCTTCCTTAAATTATTCATAATTTTTAAAGTATGTTGTAAAATTTTAACACTTTAATAGCATTTTATCTTTATTTGAAAACAAACTTTAATGATTTAAAAATCCGATAATTGTCAAGAAACTTTCAAGATATTTTTTAATGTTTCGTAGCATTTTTATTCAAAGTTGGAAGAACATTTATTGAAAAGTTTGGACCTAAATACATCAGCTAAACAGAAAGCTGACACTTTCTCCTTCTTCGGAAAGAAGAATGTCCCCTGCAGGGTCCAATTTTGGACTTGCCAGGTGAAGCCTTACTGACAAGTCCAGAAGGTTTGCCAGTAGGGGGCGCTTTCATTTTTTGTCCAACGTTCAAATAAGGATTCTTATTGAGTTTGGAATTCTATAGATCTCGAACTATTCATGCAATTCACTTTTATTTTCTCATACACGAAACATACAAAGAGAAAGAACTGTAATCGTCAAAAATTTCGCCTCCATATTTTGACGATTCTCCACGTTTCTGACCTTTCTATACACAAACACACACACAAAAGTGAATCTGCTACCACAAACTTCAAGTTATCGTATGAGAACATTATTTTTAAGTTATTATTTGTCTTAATTAATTTAATTCATTAACCAGTTTAAACTGGCTAGAAAAAATTACGAGACCTCTCTCTCTCTCTCTCTCTCTCTCTCTCTAATGATAATTTTTTGAACTTTCTTTTTCATATTTTCTAGCTGGCAAACAAAGTTTTGGAGTTCGACTGATTTTAAGATTAAAAAAAAGACCAGAAATTTCTAAGAAAAGTTCACTGTTACTGGAAGATACTGTATGTGTGGAAAAATCCAATGAATGTGATGCAGATTGATATTAAAATTATATTTTAATATTTACAGTATTTTGAGAAATACAATTAATAAGAATGTGCTTATAATATCATTAAAGAATAAATGTAAGTCGCGGTTTACAAATCTGCGATAGCTAAAACTGAAAAAAAATTCAAAAAAAAAAAAGATAATCTTCTGAACGCGAGATTAATTATTTAAAAGTAAGAAATTATAAACAAACTAGAAGATGACGTCATCTCATAGAAAAGACAAACAAAAAGTAATTGATAGTAACTTTAATTAAATATTTCAAACAATACTGGTAAAACAAACCTCAAATGTCATTGGTCTGGTGACTAGCTATCTACCAATAAAAAAACGAATATTTTTTGCCCGTAAATTTTGGAGACACCAAAATATCCTGGCCAAAACAACATCATGTTCATCATGATAAAGAAACACACTTCAATTAGGAATTATGTCTCTTTATCTAGGAATACGATAATTCAAAAGTTCTTTAAAATTATACAAAAGATCACTCTTTGAGCTAGGTGGATGAAATTTGGTATATGGACTCTAATCCAAATTTTTAATATCCTATAAAATTTTGAAGGAAACTCATGAGAAGAAATTCTGTCTGTCCTGTTGTCCTAATATAAATTAACACCATAACAACAAAATATAAACAGCTGGATAAATTATATTTAGACATAGGTTTAGCATCAAAAGTACATATTCTTATCATATTGTAAACCAAATTCATGAAGTGAATGACTATCTGTCAATATGCACTTTCTCACACATGTAAAGGTGGTAACTCAAAACTGCAATGATTGAACTAAATTAAAATATATATGTGATCTTAAGACTACAATTTCAGCTTAACGTCAAATTTTGGTTGAGATTGGCTGGAAAGAGGACGTCCAAATTATACACTTTATTTTTCGGTGCTTGTGTATTAACTGCAAATAAGGATTAATCGCCAAAGAAAACACGATACATTCAGTAAAAATGCTAGATTTATGTTAAATATCTATATTTCGTAAATATTGTTCGATATTGCTATGGAAAATATTCGTTTCATCACCCAGTGTCCATGACTTACTGCTGTAGTAGAGGAATAAAACCTTAATTACATAGTATGCCAGAAAATATTAGAGAGACCACTCCTACTTATTTATATATGTTTCTCTATATTTGTGATCAAAATTTCAAAACCTGTGCAGGTAAAAAATCCTATATTAGAGGGAATGCGAGAAAATATTGAAGAAATCACTACCACTGATTTATATATGCTTCGCAATATTTGTGAGCAAAATTTGAAAACCTGAACAGGTAATAAAATCCTTATTATGGAGTAAGCGAGAAAATATTGAAGAGATCACTGCAACTGACTTATATATGATTCTCAATATTGATGAGCGAAATTTGAAAACCTGAGCAGGTAATAAAACCTTTATTAGGGAGTACACAAGAAAATATTGAAGAAACTACTGCCATTGATTTATATATTCATAGAAATATTTGTGATGGAATTTCTATTATTTATAAATAATATATGAACGCGTTTCACTTATATTACAACATTATCTAGACAAGAAGAAGAGCCTGAATGGAGTATCATGCATGAAGGAGACCTAATTTTAAATTAGTAAATAATTAACAGTTTAATTTTTTGTTGCTACAACTTTCTATATACTTCATAATATTGCAACTAAAATTGGAAAAGAAAAACCTATTCAGTTTTTTTTTTGTATTTCTATAACGTTCAAACAAAAGAAATTGATGCTTCAAGGTTATTTATTTATATTAATAAACTATTTTATTGGAAACATTAGAACTATTTCTAACTAAGAAAAATTGTTTTAATAGTTGGGGATAAAATAAAATTATATCTAGAATTGCTCCTTTTTTTATCATGCAAAAAAATTGAATCTATTTTGTGAAGTTTATGGCACATTAAATAGCATTAACACACAACTATTTAAAAAAGGGATAAATTGATGACAGGAATTCTGTAACTTTTTTTCCTAAGAAAAAAAAATACATTCGCCTTTTCTTTCTTAATTAACGGTTATTTTTAACATTTGGTTATTTTTACGGTTATTTTTAACTTCAAATAATAATAATTGAGTATTTCTAAATCGAATTTGAAATCTGTCTTTTGAAGCTTTCCAGTTCCATCACAGTCTGAAAAAAATTGATAACATTAAAAATGCCGATGTTGGGATTTTAAAATCATTTGCTCTTTAAATTTTCATTTGTTTAATTTTATTTTGCTTTTTTTAAAGTGAACTTTGAACTTTATTCCAGTAGATAAATATAGTTTGTATACAATTAAAAAGTTCTTGCATTTTTTCAACAACTAAGAATTCTTAAATTGTCTCAGTATTTCTTAAATTTTAATTAATAAATGTTAGTTAATTATTAGCTATCCATCAGTGTTTTAAATAATGATAAATTGTTAATTTTTGATCAGTTTTTCTAAATTTTAATTAATCATTTATTAATTGAAAGTCTTTTAACTATGGTTAAGTGTCGTACATTCAAAAAAGGAATTTTTAATGGAATTTCTAAGGTGATTCGCAATAGCTATTACAAAGTTTATAAAACAGAATAAAAATAATAATAATTTAAAGGATAAATCCAAAATCCAGATACATCATCTCTACTCTTTTCTAACAAAAAAAGTAGGAAGTTTAACAAGAATCAAAGCTTGAATTTTAAAAGAATCGAATAAAATTCTGGCCACTTTGGCAGTTTTTAACAATGTAATTTCAACTATTTTTGAAAAAAATTCCATCAGACGAAAATTCACCCTTAAAACTCATTAATCATTTAATGAGTTTTAATGATTAATACATTAAAATGAGGGAATTTTAAATTTCCGTGTTAAAACTAAGCATAAATGTAGGGGAAGGGGGTTGTTATTAAAAATTTTACGCCGTTTTTATTCGAATGTTAAACTTTATCGTCATATTTAAGCCCATAATAATTACTTCACTTTTATTATTGTAACAGTTGTAAATTGGTACGTTAATACAATGCTTTATTAGTATTTATAATAGCCATCGGTTAGCTTAAAACGAATGAGAACGCTAGTAATGACATCGACTTAAATTTTCAAGAAAATATAATTGTGTTTTAATGAACATCACGTCTTCTTGTCAATTTATATTACAAGCTTCCTAACTTTCGAAATCAGCTGATTTGTCGGGTGTATTGCTTTGCGTTTAGTTTCGAATTAATCTTTAATACATAACTTGTAACTCATGATTTCGTTAATATGCTCCTTATACATATTCATGATTCCGTTTACAAAATATTTTAGACCCTAAGTCAGACATTAAAGTTGTGTTATTTTAATAAATCTACACTTATTCTGTTTATTGTGTATGCGAAATTGAGTTACATATAAATAGTTGAGTATTAATGAAATCATTATGTTCTTAAACGATCATCTTAGAATATGTTTCAAAATTGCACGTTGCATAAATGCAATTTCACTTTCTGATTTCTCCATTAATCTGCAAAGATTATAAGCAAAATCTTTCTTCCTTAGCTTTCAACAACGCGAGAAAATCACGTGATCGTATCTTTGTAAAACAATGAAAAGAAATTGAACATTATCGCAATAATAAATTCTATTGTTAAAAAATATACAAAAAATACTGTTAAACAATTACCAAAATTAAAGAAAAATTTGAGTAGCAGGGAAATTCGTATCATGAAAAAGATATTTAAATTTCTGAATGCTGTGAAAATCAGCATTTACAGCAATATTTTTGAGATTATTTACGAAAAAAAGACTGCAAATCTCATTTAATATCATTTAATTAAAATTTCAGAACACTAATTCCAAGATGCATATTTTTCCTTTAAAAGTATTTTTTTATTTATTACATTTTTATTACATATTTCTTATTTTCAATTTTAAATACACCATATTTCTTCCGATATTTTATATATACACCATATTTTATTCGACACATTTTTCCCTGTATTTTTATGAATCATATACATATTATTCTTTAATGATTTTTAATCAATAAACTGCAATATTTTTTTAATATTCTGCTCCAGCTTCGATTTATTAATTCTATATTTTCAATTGTCCTTTAAAATTACAAAGCAATAAGAATGGAATAATAAGTGCAATAAGAGTGGTCCAATATGACAAGTGCCATAAGTAGCAACAAATTTCGAATCCCGTAACTACAATATTTTTTGTGTTCTACACCAATTTAAATTTATTAATTTCCCATTTCCAATTGTCCTTTTAAATTGGACAATAATAAGAGGGATAATAATGGGATATTAATAAACGGTGTTCAATAAATACCATTATTTTCTTAAAGAATAAAACCCCAATTTATAGGTACTGAAAACTAACAGATTTGGAAAGAATTGTTTCAAAAATCACGTCGTTGTTTCCTTTTCACGTCAAAAATCATGACGTTTTTACCTTTTATGGTAATAATTGGGGACATTTCCTTCTCTAGATATCGACTACCTTTTTCAATCATATAGAAAACCTTTTTATTACACAAGCTACAACCACAATTTGATTTAGTTTCGTTATATTATAGTCTAATTTAGAAACAGCTCAAAGATTCTTTGATCCCACGCAGTTTTGAACACCAGTCATTTGATAAAGACGATATCTGAATCGCCCTTCTCCGCCTCAAACTTCTATTTACATTAACGCATGAACCTTTAAACGTCTACGTCAAGTTTAGCGTATAAAGTCCGAGTACACAACAAATATTTCGTTAAGTCGGTTTTTGAACCTGAAACTCTTCAGCATCAAAGTTAAAACCTTAGCATCAGTCTACCATGGCGAAATTGCATATCGGTGGGTAACAGTCTATTGTCATCCAAAGAAATTGCATCTGAGGTTGAAAGGCTACTTGTAGATGTAGCTTATAACTCAGAAGAGTTTCCGAACGTGTTTAAAATCGCTTTCTGCATATGGAGGAATGACGTTTCTGCTTCCTTGTAGGGGCTGTAGAATAAAATTTTATCTGTACCCCGCAAACAAATCAGAAATTGTCATCTTTTTAACCTCTTCCTATCTGCACCTCATTTTTCAAAATTGCTTTATTTTCTTTATTCTGTTACTCTTTATCTATAAATTTCTCATACGGAAAAAATCCTTGAGTCTTATTTCCTCTGTGCATTATTTATTTTGTCATATTTCAAATATATGGATAAAATTAACTGGTTTTCGGAAACGAAGAGGAGCACAACTTAGATTTTATTTTATAACTAGCATGCCTGCATAAAGTAAGAACGTAGTGATTTAAAAGGGCACCAAATAATGTAAATTAATTGTTGTTAAAATGCAAAAAATAATAATATTAGCATCTGATATTTAATGCAAGAATTTCCAGTTAATAGAAAGGAGGAACAGCAAAATATTTTTTACAGAACAGTTTATTTTTTAATTTACAAACCACCGTTGATTTTAATTCAATTTTTCAAGAAATATATATGACACTGAACGGACAGATTGATAAGAACGGAGATTATTTTAAACTTTTAATAACTGATTATATTAAAATAGCCCTAAATCATATAAATTAAATATTGTTATAACTCTAGAAGTATAAGCATCTGATATTTAATGCAAGAATTTCAGTTCAATTGAAAAATAAGGAAAAGCGAAATATTTTTAAGGAACTATTTAGTTTTTAATTTACAAACCGCCACTGATATTTATTCAATTTCCAGAAATATATATAATACTGAAGTTTTCATTTCTTCTCTATGTTGTTGTTACT
The DNA here is from genome assembly GCA_026289955.1 of Argiope argentata. Lineage (NCBI taxonomy): Eukaryota > Metazoa > Arthropoda > Arachnida > Araneae > Araneidae > Argiope > Argiope argentata. The sequence goes on along the minus strand of JAOUZG010015275.1, from coordinate 5,262,178 downwards.
TATGGCATTTGCCTATGGACAAGCCCCCCCCCCCCCGCTGATACAGCAGCAGATTTAAGCCGAAAGGAGCGTCTCTTGTTTTTGAAGTAGCGCCAACTAGGGCCAAGCGTACGACTTAGCTACACACTCACCACATTTGCTTGCACAGCCCCTTTTAACAGGGGGGCACAGTCACACATCTCACAGATAGCACACAGAAGAACAACCATGCCCTAACCGGGCACGAGGAACCAGAGCACGAGGAAGACATGCTACATCTGTGCCAGAAAGCCGGTTTTCTTCTCTATCAAAACTAGAAGTAACCAATTGGATACTATTCTGAATTAAATGTATTTTCCTTTAAAAATGTAGCAAGTTTTGAGTTTCTTAATGTAGCGAAGAAAAACGAGTAAGCATTTGGAATTCCTTTCCTTTTAACATTTGGATCAAAACTTAATAAAGGTCAACCATTTTTTTTAAAAGCCAAACATCAAAATTCTAGAAATCTTACAAAGTTTTTGTACTACTATGTTCATATACACACAGAAAGGGAGGACCAATAGACAATTTGACCCAGAAATGGATGCATAGGTATGAAATTCTGGTTCAGAGCCGTAGAGAGAATTTCATCTATCTACTGTCAAAAGTCGCTTAATCAAAGAATAGAATTGACATAGACAAATTTCGTAAATCATTTGACAAAATCGTAGAAATTCTATTTAAAAATCTGATGTCGAATTTCACCTTCCCCTTCCCCTTTTCTGAGTGATCGCAATTGTAAACATGATGTCAAAAATATGGCGTACTTTTTAGGGGGGGGTGGAAGAAATAAAACGCCGAAATTCGTCAAAAATTCGAATTTGAATTTTTCGACAATTTCAGTATTTTTTGCTTTCTCGTATACGAAGAAAAAATATTATAATCAATAAAAAAATAAAGCTAGTGATTTGGTTGAATCTCCACGTATCTGATCTCCCTATATCCGAAAAATGCATTTTTGGCATTATGTCTGTGTATCTGTTTGTGAGCATAACGCAAAAACGCTTTGTAATAGAATGATAAAATTTAGCATACGAAGTTTCAACCGAATTTGTAAATTTCTACCAAATTTTAAATGAATTCAAAGGAAGTGTATCTATCTGGCTGTTCAAATACAAGTGATCTAGAAAACTTTAAACCTTAAATAGTTAAATAAATAAAATTCAAATGGTTAAATAAATAAAATAATAGACAAATTAATAAAATTCAAAATAGTCAAATAGTTAAATAAATAAAATTCGGTATGTAAGTTAAGTACCTGAAATATGAGTTATAAAAATTTTGAACTAAATTTGCCAAAAACTTGACAGTCTGTCAGTCTGTACTTTCTTATGCAAATAAATGCATGAAATTCGGCATGTTATCTTGTGAGTACAACTGTAATTTCGCCTCAAAGTGAGCCTTACCACACGTCCACAATTTTATACTGTTAGGGGGGATGTTTAAAACCATTAATGTAAAGTATTGGAAAAAGTTACGAGGAAAACATTTTCGTTTTTCTTTTTTAACATTTCGTGTATGAAAAAACAAAAATTAATTAAGATTGTGAAAAAAAAATTTTGGTAATCCTTGAAAGAACTTTCTGTCTAGTATTGGTGTATTTAAAAAAAACGTATTGACATTGATTTAAGAAAGAAAATTTATTTAGCTATTAGATCAAATTAATTTGATTTGGTTGGATAATTAATTTGATGAATTGATTAATCATTAATTGAAAAACGGCAGTTTTTACTACGATCTGAGTTAAGAAATCACAAAATACAGGTAATCATTTCATCTAAATATTTAGCAAAACCTGAGGTCAACTTCCTTTTTAGCATTAAATACTTGCACATCATTATATCAGAATATTAATTATGGAAATTTATTGAGGATTAATTTGATCTTTTGAAAATATTAAGCTGTCAGTTTATTTTTAATAATTTATGAAGATAATAACTAATAGCGATTGTAATAAGCGATGGTAAAATACTTCATACAATAGAACGTTTAAAAATGGAATAAATTTGGTCTAAAAGATACTTTCCATGAATCTGGAACGGATTAAATTGTTTAATCAGTAAAATAATCGTCTTTTGAATTTCAGATACAAAATTAATTACTGAGATTTAATTGTACCATTTCCTAAAACTATAAGGCTAAACAAAGATTAAATTACGAATCAAAAAGTATTATTTGTCATTAATTCATAATACAGAGCTTAACTTAATATCTTCAAAATAATTGGTCGCCTAGAGACACAATAAACTTTTGAAATGAATTTAAAAGGTAATTTAAACGTTTCACTAGAAACAAAAATAAGAATAACATTTGTGTATTAAATATATAACCAATGATTAAATGTGTGTTTTCGTTTGCTGAGTTTCTGTTATTGTTCAATTTCCTAGAACTATTAAAATACCAATAAATATGCAATTCAATTATTTGTTAACAGCAGAAATATTGTTTTTTTGAAAGCACTTATTTAGTAAATAAAGTTTGGGTTATTCATTTAGGATTTCGATGAGATGAAATTAAGATTAAGTCTTAAATCTATATCCTAAAGACTTTTTACTTTTTAAAAAGAACACAACCTTATTTATTTATCGTAGGAATGTTTAGAAACGATTTGTTTTCAGGACTCGCTTATTAAATTGTAAATAATTTAAACACAGAATGAAAACTTTCTGATCTCATTGTCACCGGAACACATATTCAAAAGATGCAGAATAAAGTACAAGTACTGAAACAGATAAACTAATAAAAACTTTAATATACAGGGTGTATATAAAGTCCCTATCTAATTTTGTAATTTAATGGTTGGAAAACTTTTATATTGCAGATACAGGATAATGATGAATATAGAAGAACGTATATAGAAGAACGTATCCTGGTTGTAAAACTCCGTATCCGGGGAAACAAGTGTTATGTGATCAGAGAAAAATTTAAAAGACGATTCAACAGGTCCAGACCTACAGATAAAGCTATGAATATAGAAGTATGAATAAAGAAGATGAATATAGAATAATGAATACGTATACGTATGAATATAGCAGAACGTATCCTGGTTGTAAAACTCCGTATCCGGGGAAAATAGTGTAATATTGCAGATACAGGATAATGATGAATATAGAAGAACGTATGAATATAGAAGAACTTTTATATGGCAGATACAGGATAATGATGAATATAGAAGAACGTATCCTGGTTGTAAAACTCCGTATCCTGGGAAACAAGTGTAATGTGATCAGAGAAAGATTTCAAAGGCGATTCAACAGGCCCAGACCTACAGATGAAGCTATTCGTGAATTACTCAACATAACGGGCTCACTTCACGATGAAGAAAGATCTGGACGTCCCACTACACCACATCAAATTGTTGAGTTAGTCCGTGAAGTCTTCGAAGATGACGCACACATGTCTATTCGCAGGGAATCACATAGACTACACATTCCAACCTCAACTGTTCATAAGATTTTGAAAATGACATTAAAGAAAAAGGCCTATCACATTTAAATCTGGCACGATCAACAAGAAAAAGATTATCTGACAAGGGAAGCTATGTGTGCAGAGTTAAGTGAACAAATTGAAAACGAAAATTTAATGGAGTACATTCTCTTTGGTGATTAAGCTACCTTTCACACATGTGGAAAGATTAATCTACACAACTGCCACGTTTGGGCGACTGAGAAACTGCATGAGTTCATTTCACGGGAAAGAGATTCTCCAAAGGTTTATGTGTGGCTTGGAATAACCAATTCAAAAGTATATGGTCCTTTCTTCTTCATTGAGCAAACAGTAACAGGAGCTGTCTATATGGATATGCTGGACATGGACCGTGTTTGTGGCAATCAGAGGAAGGAAATGTAAGAGTTTCACATTAAAATATTCCTTCAACAATACCCCATTGAAGTTTCGTTTTATTTTAATCCCTTCTATAAAATAGATAGGGACTTTATGTACACCCTGTATAAGAAATTTCAATTGTTTCAGAATTCTCTTCCTTAAATATCTGTGTTTTTTAATTTAGTTCACTTATATTCGTGTCCTTTTTTGAAAAAATAAGTAGTTTGGTTTGGGAGGGACAATGTAATTCTGAACCCCATCAGATGACGAGAACGACTAGCGAGTTCACAAACCCTCTCCAAACTTCCGAAACTGACAAGCGGGCTGTGTAAACATCACATCATTAAATCTCAGATATGAAGAATAAAAAAATAACAGATATATTATGCAACAGATATTCAATAAAAGAATAATTGGAAATATAATTAAGAAATTCAAAACCATATAAAAGATATAATCGACCACTTTTACATTAAAAAACTGAATTATAATACTGCTAAAACTCTAGATTATAAAATATGTCTGATATTTCCAAATATTAATTCTTTTAATTCCCCAGCGACTGCACCCCTCCTTCCTTTCTAAAGTGGAACATGCCAACAACAGCAACATTAATTTTATACGTAATAGAAAACATTCTAAAAATATGACGATTTAAAGCTAATGGTAAAAGGCAGCCCTTCCGTCTCTTTCAATTAATAGTGATGAAAATAAAAATAATAAATTAACTACATGAATTTATTTAATAAAATTAACATTTAATCAGAACTAAAATTTAAAAATACAAAAACATGACAAGGCTAACAACCAATTCTAAAAAGAGGAGAAAAAAACTCAAACACAATCTTTAATTTCCTTATATAAGTAGAGGTAACACCCAGACATGCCCAGAAGGCAGTGGTCAAAGGGGATAAAGATTATTATACCAATCACCACAGTCAACCAAATTTCCGACTGTGTTAACAGTCAATATAAATTTCTCTTTCTATATTAATTGAAGATGCAGTAATATCTTGTGGAGTTGATGCCTGAAAAATTAAAAATTTCACTATGGAATCTGGAAAGTGATGTTCTGAAACTTAAAAAAAAATAAAGAAAATTTATGAAAAACTAAACACAGGGTGATTTAAAAGTTAGAAATAACTATGAACCGCAATAACTTGCAAAGGAATGATGACAGAAAAATTCTGTTAACGCTTAAAGAAGGACAATGAAGCCAGATTTTTTCGTTGAGAATGGGAGCATATATAATTTATTACAGTCACCATTTAAATAGACAGATGATTTTACAATTATCGAAAAGGTTTATTACATAAAATTAGGCATTGGTCAGGATTTGAAATGCTTAATTTTTTATTCCTCATTCAAAATCTGAGCTTCTTTGTCAGAAAACTTTTTTGCACATCATCATCATTAAGTAATATTTATGTCTTTCATTTTCTGTCATGCCATCCATAAAACTTAATACAGATCGTTTGGGTGATAACATTTAATACAGAGTGGTTTTGAATGTTTTAAATGATAGCACAACGAAGTCTGTGTTTTGCGCCATTAGATTTAATAAGTCATTCAACCAACCAAAGTAATCCTAAATCTAGATTAATTTACAATAACCCTAAATCATAACAAAAAATGAAGCAATATTGCTGAACAACTGATATTTTTATTCCTTTGGCAGATCATTGATTTGCTCAGAATACATTATTTTTTCCATTCATCCATTAAATGTAATTGCGTTAACAAATAAATCGTTGCAAAACCATCTTTCATGTTAAATTAAATCAAACGGCACACTTAATTCAAATCATTTCTGAGCACATAACTTCCATTTAATGTGTTGTAATACAAAGATGCACTTAACAGATCAATTTCGCTATCGCTACGAATTTTAATGTTTAAAGACAAGTCGGTGAGAAATTAGAAAATTTTTGTATTAATCTCCATTTCACACGGCTTTTAAGTAACGATTCCTTTATTCTTATAAAAATTAAATGGTTACAGGCGTTTCAATAGCTGAAAGCAAGATATAATATCTTAACGGGTGAAATTCAAATAAATTTCCATTTAATGTCCATCACTTAGATAGCTGTTATTAAAATAAAACGTTTTGATAATTTTCCTCGGCTTAGGAAAAAGCTTAGTTTTATTTTAAGTATTGAATAATTTTTTTATCCAAGCAGTAGCAAAAAATTGCGCTTTACTCAGCCTAGGCGTAATTCAACCGGCAGGAAAAAGTTATACTTCATGCATATTTACATTTGCGAGCCCAAAAAGTAAAATAATTCCACCGTTATTAAGCCAGTGTATTAGAATTACATTTTATTCACATTGTGCATTTATAAACAAACATTGTATTTTATATTTGTTTAATGGATTGATTGTAATGATATTAAATGAAATTTCTTCAAGAATTACAAAACAATTTCAACTTATAATATTTCTGTTTTCCTTTAGCTATGAAATGCATGTGTTGTTTTTGAACTGTTTCCGTTCTCAAACATTAAAAATCGAGTACTATTGAAACTCGAATATTATCATATCATATTTTGCCCGATTCAACACGTTTTATTAACAATATTTTCCATGTATGTGTTTACTTATAAGTTCCATCTTTTGATACCAATCATTAGATACAAATGATTAATAATTATATTTGATATCAATTTAACACTACAATTCTACCATTGTATCATGCACCATCCTCTGCAGCTAAAAGTCTTTACAAGCATCTGAGGGAAATTTTTTAAAATTTGCCAGTTTCACGTGTGTGTGTGTGTTTTATTATGTGTGCTATTTTGGCATCGGTTGTACATACACAATGTCTTGTCTCAATTATTTCTTTGACTTGACCCCACAAAAAGAACTAATTTAGATCTATTTTGGGAAGGACCTCGTAATTCTGAATCGCGGTCAGATGACGAGGAAGACACCTGAGCTAGCACTTTCTCTCTCCACATCACACCAGCTGGAGGATGTTTGGTGTTGACGTATTTAACGTGCAACAGACCCCATTATACGACAATTCTACGCTGGAATGGAATCTGGAACCTGAAACCCTACGGCTCACGAGCCTTACCATTTCACAAAGTTCTGCTTTCATACAATTAACTTTCACCTATCAAAAATTTAATTGTGTGTGTGTGTGTGTGTGTGTGTGTGTGTGTGTGTGTGTGTGTGTGTGTGTGTGTGTGTGTGTGTGTGTGTGTGTGTGTGTGTGTGTGTGTGTGTGTGTGTAATTTTAAAAAATTAGTTTGTGGAAAATTTTTGGACACTGATGCATACTAAAATGTAAATGGAAAATATACCTACTCTTTAATTTTTCTGATACAAAGAGAAAATACTGTAATCGTCAAAAAATTGAATCTCGAGATGATGAATCTTCAGATTTTTTACCTCCCTGAGTCCGAAAAACACATTTTGGAATCATGTCTGTCAGTAAATACAATTCAAAAATGCTTTGAGCTTAATTGAATTTGATGCGGGGACTTTGCATCAAATATGCAAATTTCCAACAAACTATTTACGATGTCCATTTAAAGAAAATACCTTTGAGCAAAAGAAACAATAGCAAAAATATGTAAAGAGCTTAACAGATAAAATTTAATATCGACTGACTAGATCGGTATCGAATTTTGGCCCGGATATTTTGTTTGAATTTTATATTGAACGAAAAATTTCGTTTTAAATATTTCGTTTAACTGAAATTTGATAAAATAATTTTGAATTAAAGTCTCAGACACCAAATTTAATTATTTTAAAAGGATTGATTGTCTGTCATTCCGTACATTCACATACATATAAACGAAATATTTCAAGGATTTAATGATTTAAATTAATTAAGTTTGGTGTCTGAGACTTTTATTCAAAATTATTTTATCTAATTTCAGTTAAACGAAATATTCAAAAGGAAATATTTCGTTCAATATAAAATTCAAACGAAATATTTCATTCAATATAAAATTCAAACGAAATATTTCATACAATATAAAATTCAAACAAAATATTTCATTCAATATAAAATTCAAACGAAATATTTTAAAGATTCAGTGATTTAAATAAAGGAAATTTTGTGCCTGAGACTTTTATCAAAATTGTACTTCTACGAAAAATTTCTGTTTTTATCGGTTAAAAAAGGTCTAAAATGCTTACTGTATTTTCTTCATTATAATATGAAGCACAAAACGCTCATGAGAAGAATTGAAAATTCGATTGTTAGCTTTCATGTTATTCATAATTTTGCTCAGTATTCACTATGTTTAAACTCTTAGTAAAATAACGGATTCATTAGTAAGTATGTGAAAAATTTTCTAAGATCATTTACATTAGTTTATTTGTTTACTTGATAAGGGAAACTGCAAAAGCATTTTTTATTTCGTTCTCTTTAAGGGATATCGGGATTCTAAAACTTAGAAGTTTTTTTTTTATTATTTTTTTTAACTATATGTTAGAATAATATCTTTTCTGAACATTGTGATACTAAAGTTTTAATGATACTATCAAAACTTGAAAGTTATCGAGAAAAAAAAACAATACCGATTAAATATTAACAGAAACTTCCTCTGCTAGAATGTCAAATGACATACAACCGCGTGACTCACGTAAGGAAAAAAAATTTCAATGGAAATGGAACAATTGAAGCTAACTGATGACAGCGCCTATGCTTTGGTGGGGAGGATTGATTAGCACTACTTTGAATTTTTATATATATTTATTTTTAATTTAACGTCATTTTTAAACAAAAAATTAAGCTTATGCGCAGGACATCTTAAAAACTGCTTGAACTATTAATCTTAAATTTATTTTTAGAAAAATAATTCACAGAAAAAAATTGTATATGAATTTTAATTGCTTTTTCTTAAAAATTAAATTTGTTTTAAATTAAATTTTAAGAATATAAAAAAGTATGTATAACTTTAAAACTGAACATTTTCTACAAGTTGATATTAATTTTGTAAATGTTTTCCAATTTTTAAATTTAGAATTCTGCGAGCAATAAAGTACTAACTTTTAAGATTTTGAAAAATCTTCATTTTATATTTCTTTATAACTTTTTAATTTTTTTCTTCATATTATATTAAAATATGAGAAATAATGTAATTATATATGAATATCTATGATTAAATTTTTAAATTTCACAATTGTTCCACAAAAATTAGATGGTATTGAAATAGGATGATTTTTGCTTCCATTGTTAATTGCTGTGTCCTTAGATCCCCTTGAAGTGTCAGTAATCACTATAATCAAGCCACAGAAGCTTAACATTTTGTAACAATTGTTTCACAAAAATTAGCTCGTATTGAAATAGGATGATGTTCGATTCCATGGGTAGTTGTTGAGTCCTGAAAACCCCTTAAAATGTCAATAATAACAGTAATCAAGCCACAGAAGCTTAATAGGTTGTCACAATTGTTTCATAAAAATTAGATGGCATTGAAATAGGATGATTTTTGCTTCCATTGTTAACTGCTGTGTCTTTAGACTCCCTGGAAGAGTCAATAATCATTATAATCAAGCCACAGAAGCCTAATAGTTTGTCACAATTGTTTCACAAAAATTAGATGGAATTGAAATAGGATGATTTTTGCTTCCATTTTTAATTCTTGTGTCTTTCGCCCCCCTGTAAGATTCAATAATCACTATAATCAAGCCACAGAAACTTAAAAATTTGTCACAATTGTTTCACAAAAATTAGATGGTATTGAAATAGGATGATGTTTGCTTCCATGGTTAATTGTTCTTTCCTGACCCCACCCCTCCCTTGAAGTGTCAATAATTGGTACTTACGTATTACCCTTCAACTTTATCGCCAAATTTGAAGTCTACGCCAATGAGTTGCTAAACCACCAATTATGGCAATCCGTCAATGGTGTAATCTATTGATCTTTATCGCCAAATTTAAATACGCCACCAATGCGTTACTAAACCATTGGCATTCGTTGGCGAAGGTGGTATAATACGTAAGTGTTTTCATTATCACTATAATGTTACCCAATAATCACTATAATCAAGCCACAGAAACTTAACAGTTTGTCAGAATTGTTTCACAAAAATTAGATGATATTGAAATAGGGTGATGTTTGCTTCCATGGTTAATTGTTGAGTCCTGAGACCCCCGTAAAGTGCCAATAATCACTACAATCAAATTACGGCTGCTCATTAGAAAATTTTACTCTTTCAAGAAATAAAAGAATTCAAACATGCAATTATTTTTTTAATGATATACATTTTTAAAATCAATTGCAGAATCAAATCTTAAACACCTCTTCTCCATTAGAATATCTTAATTTTTTACATGCACACTCGTTTCAGATCTGAAAACGAATAGTAAATGCTTCTCCCCATAAATTTCATTTCTTACTGTAATGAATAGCTAAATTTTGCTATTCAGTCTAATAAATCTAATTGCAAGGTCTGAATGCAAAAGTCGAATATATTTTACGAATAATTTTCTCCCGTTCGCATTATTAAACCAAATGCACCGATATTGATTGGTCAATTTAACGCATGTATGCGTTTGAGCTTCAAAGGAATGCAGAAATCTATAAAGAATTTCCAAAAATTTTTTCTTTCTTTTCTGCATAATTTCTCATTATTCTCTCCCCAACAGAAAATTAAGTTTGCTTCTAATTATTAATTGCATCAATAATCACGCCATGGTGAATCTCAGAAAAGAGTTTGTATCTCGAGTAAATTACAAACTTGGCGTAGAACTGAGTTAACATAATTAACCATCGTCGATATACATCTCTGAAAGAAAAGATTACAGTCCATTATGTTAATGAAGGATAATATTTATCGATTGAGGACTGCATTCCGAGAGATAGCATTGTTCCATGGGCGAAAATTTTTCGATTTCGAGCTTTTTAATCATTTGTCTTTTGGTGGAGTTCTTTGTGTGAAATTTCATCAGTATCCTTCAGGAAAGGAATCAATTAGTGAGGTCTTGAAAAATTCGAACGCGTCTTCTGAGGATTCTGTCACCGGTATCTCAATGAGCACCGCATTCTTCATGTCTACTGGAATAGTAAATTTTGGATTTCACTTTTCTCTCAAACCAATGCCTTTAATAAAAAGATTCACCCATTCTTTGTGGTATTTGCCAACAGAAGAAGAAAGCAATGTTTAGAATAATATAATTAT
>JAOUZG010015275.1:5212033-5244256 GCA_026289955.1 Argiope argentata | reverse complement strand
ATAATAGAAGTCCGAATTATCGATGTTTGACTGTATATATATATATAACAGCTGTATAAATAAATAAATAAAATAAATGCCTCAGTGAGTGTACATCTGCATGGTTAAATATGAAATCTCAACCATGTTTTAGATTAAACTAGAGTATCAGATATTGCTTACGCAAACTGTAATGACTAAAGTATTTCGTAATCAAGATATATTGAAAGTTTACATTTAACAAAATATGCAATTTTAAAGGCAAAATGTCAGTAAACTACCCATACAATGCACGATAAAAAATTAGTCACATGTGCAATATCCTTTTGGGAAAGATAATTTTTGATATTTGAAATACGTAGGGAATACTATAGACGTTCAAATCAATTATAAGTTCATTAAAATTTCTTAATACTATCTCACTTTAACAGAAACATATGTCATTTTAAATTTCGGAAAATAATAATAAAAAAAAATGTGGCACTTGCAAAATATTTATTGAAATCTGAGTGTTTTTTGTTTCAATCTTAACTATGTGATACGTGATTTTATTCATCATTACTATAAGACAGTCGGAAAAAGCGGATTAAAAATTATGTCTACAAAAGAAATACCGGCATATGTTTCAATATGAAGAAAGGACTTTTCCATATTTTCGCAAATTGTTTATGACAGCAAAAATCGAGTTTTGAAAATACAAAATATTTCTGAATATACAGTGAAAACATGATTTCAGGATAAAAAATATAAACATGTATAATAGAATACTATTTATCAAATTTACAACTTTCCTCAAACATACCTCATATTAAAAACGAAATTGTTATTACTAAAAACATCAGTCATAAATGCATGGGTTATCATCAGAAAGGTAATATAGTCAATTTGTACTGTGATACATATCAAATGAACCACACATTTAAATTGTGAAACTGACTTCACTTCTTTCATGCTACATCCAATATTACATCACAATGCAAAGAATAGAATAATGAACAATTTGTTTAGATGATATATGAAATTCAAATTTTTCTAGTGATTGAGACATCATGCAAATGACCTTTATATAAAAGTTAATTTTACCCATGCAAATAAATATTCAAACCTGCACACACACACAAAAAAAAAGATAAGTTAATTGAATATCAGATATTTAAAACAAATTTAACTTTTTTTTTCGGACAGCTAATATTAAATACATGTATATGAATTTTTCAGCAATTAACACTTTATTTTAAATATAGATTTTATCCACCATTCATATTTAATTCCTGAAAAACATTTTCTAATTCATTTGAAATTTTAAAATTTATTCAATTTTCTAATGCCACTAATTTTTTCGTGCATTGTATCTTGTTATTGGAGTAAATTTCGATTGAAATATTTGTAATTGAAAATTCAAATAAGGGCAAAGGAAAATTACAGCAATATTAAATAAAGTATCTTAAAAGTACATCATATTTTATTATTAAATGGATAAATAAATAACAGACAAATGTTAACAAAAAATCCAAAATAATGAATAGAATCAAGTGAGATGGTGTCAGTAAATAAATTCTGATACATTACCAATAAGGTGTTACATGAAGTATGTTTATAGTAAGTATACAGTAAAATGTTTTAGAGAAAGTAATTGCATTTATGTTTTGTTGATCTAGATGAAGAAAAAATCGAAGCATTTCAAAATTGAATTAGTAAGAATTTTAAAATTTGGCAACTCTCAAAAAGTAATGATATAGATGAATCAAAAATTCGAAAACTTGCTTCTGACAAAAACATGTCTTTTTCATGCCATACTATCATAATAATGTGACAGAACTAAAAATATTGCAGCAAAATCTTACAATTTATGACGATAATACTACATTTAAATATGCTTGATATAAGCTTCATGGTGAACTGAAGGCTCTATTATTGTGGCATAGCTAAGATGTTATCAATGAAAAATCTAAATAATGCTGAAATTTTTACAACAGTTCCCCTTAATCAAATGAATACAAATTTAGTTACTTTTATTTTTTAAAAAAGTTTGCAAAATGGCGAAAAAAGCGGCATTTAAAAAACTCAATTTAATTTACGGCAGGAAGGGGTCATTTATTTACACCAATAGATAATTTCTGAAACAAAATTTTTCTACTTTAAAAAACAGACAAACTGATAATTGTAATCTGTAAATTGTAACAACTGATATTTTTGTTTTATTTTTTAAAACACAACGAATATGGATTGATCCCAACAAATTTATTTAGATTTAGTGATCTAGTTTTTATTACAAACTAGCAGAGTAAAAAATTATAAATAAATAATGAAAAATTATTAAACATAGTGTTATATTAAATAAAGGCATCCGTTTTTCGCCTATCTTAAAATTTAGGTATGCCAAAATCTCCAACTTAAAACAAATACGTATGTGATCAAAATTATAGGTGTTTTTTTGTATTTTCTAATTGATTGGAATAAAGTTTGTAAGCTATTATTTTACAAATTCCTTTTTTTTTCCATTCCACTATTACATTTTTATTAAGGAAGATGCTTAGAAAAATAAAATTAAAATTTCGATGTTAATCTATTGTGGCTCGGTATATTTGTGCCATGGCTAGGGATTGAGAAGCATCATGCTAGGCGGAATATGCAAGACTTATGTTACAGAAATTTCATTAGAAAAGATTATTTTACAGTTAATAATGTTTCATGTACAAGGAAAGTTATTTCCTGCTTTGAATTAAAATACTCTACTTCCTTTACATGTAAGGTTATTGTATAAAAGAAAAAAAAAAAAACTAAACTAATATAATCAATGTATATAACGACCAAATTTTAAATAATTTAAATGGCACTGGTCAAAATCATTCGGATGAAAAATATTTGTAAAATGAATTTTGAGAAGAATTTTTCTCAAGATGAAAACACTAAATTTTTTATTAAAATGTCTTTAATATTAATTCAATATTTCAAGTATGGAAAAATTATATATATATATATATATATATATATATATATATATATATATATATATATATATATAAGCAGTGAGCATTCACTGCGGTTACACTAAACCTTAGGTCCACAATTTTTATACGAATGGGAGATGGATAATACTTTAGCTGAATATTAGACGAGAAAGTTTTGTAGAAACCCTTTCTGCTGATTTACTGAATTTAGAAGTGTTTGTAGTTCAGCATGTAACAATTCTTATTTTTTGAAAAATAAAAACTTCGAAATAAGCAATTTTACTACTTCAGTTGAATAATTCTTTTCTCTTAGCTACAAATGTCAAATAAATAAATAAATAAATAAGAAAATTCGCAGACTTTAATTACTGACGATCTAGAATAAATTTATTCAACCATTCTATCAATATTTTGATGATGCATTTATTTATGAATTTTATCTAGACACAATCAGTAGATAGAGGTAGTAAAATTTTTAGAACATCACTAAGCTTAATGTCTCCTTAGAACACTAAATGATTTTCAACTCTTTCGCTATTATAATTCATTACTCAAAATGGATATTTCGGCAAATTACAAAAATATACTAATGACTAACATAAATTATGAAATTCCACTTAAAAGTTACGAATAATTATATATTTTAACTCAAATAGAAATAATATTTTATTATTTCGTTTAATAGTTTACTTTAATTTTCTTTAAAATTCTGCCAACATTAACTGAATTATTTAAAACTGCTTGATTTGTGCTGCCATCTAGTGGTCAAATAATGAACTATTAACGACTTAACTCTTTTATGTGCACAAATAGATTTATACTTCGATCTGCAAAATTTGGGTAAAGATCAATTTATTAATAAAGATAGGGAATGGGCTTATCACAAAGTTAGATGAAAGTACACGAATTGTAAGTTTATTTAATGCATAAAAACTGTCATGACCAAATATTGTTTAGTAGTCGAAAATAACTCAAAATTGGAATCAACTTGTGGAATGCTATTTGGTTTTGGGTCTGTAGACAAGAATTGATATGTTAAAAAATCTTGGGCAAAATTCACCTAAAATTGTTCAAAAAATGTCCTTCCTTTACATCCAATAAAATATCAGTAACCTCAATGCAAATTAAATAGAAATAGCTTTTTTTTAAAAAAAATTTCGAGCTATTTCCATTTGTTGTTGTTGTTGTTGTTTTATAGCATATATTCTGCAAGGTAGACCTTTCGACCTAACATTTGTTTGTAAGCTGAATAGCAGATGTTCTCTAAGAAATGTTTTTTTTCAATTTAATAGGTTCTAAATTAAAAAAATTGCCTACATTTTAACATTTTTCTCAATAACTTCGGAACATGCTGTATGGAAGACATTCTTAAACCACTTTAAGATTTAAAATATTAGTTATTCAGTGATAAGAATTTTATTTTTGCGCAATTGTTTCATATTTTTATGGAGTTTATTGATTCTACGTGATTTCATTTCCCAAAAAGTTTATTTTTATTATTTAAGCTGAAAGACTATTATTGTAATTGATTTTATTCTCATATTTAAGCCGAGAGCTATTGCTTTAAATCTGTTTCCCCGTTTCTCTTCTGGATAGTTGAAATAATAGTATTACTCTTCTGGATAGTTGAAATGATAATATTATTACTCAACACAAACACTATTTATAATAAGTCTCATTGTTTAGTCAATTGAAATAATTAATAATTTTCTCTCCTTAATTCGTATTTTAGAAGAATTTTATTCATTGAAATATAATTAGGACTAGAGTAATATTACCATATGGTTTTTAAAAAATGAATTTATGAAATGATCTCATTTAAATTATTTTATTTTTGTTATTTAAACCAAAATGTTATCTCCTTAAGCCAATTTCTCCACATCTCTTCTAGCTAGTTGAAATGACATATTTTAGATCCTGTTTCAACATGAGCACACCATTAATAATAAAAGTTCCATATTTTAGAAATATTTTATTAATTATATATTTTTTAGAAATATACTAATATTCCCATAATTTAATTACAAAATAATTATAATTTATAAATCGTTCATTACTGTGAAAATCAATAAGAGGATAAAACATGTATACTATTTTGAAGGGTAAATTATACTTTTCTTAAAAATTTTTTAATCTATTCTTCTTTTGTTCCTACTACTTTTGTTTACAAGTTCCTTAAAGTTGACTGTTACTAGATGACAATGAAATACATTCAACTCCATTCATTACTGCTTTGTTTAAAATATCAACATTCATTTATTGAAAATTTTAATAAATTTTTTAGGTAATTTAATAAAATAGTTTGTAAATAAATATAGGACAAATAGGTTCTTTAAAGGACACATGTTTTGAGCAAATTAAGAATAATTATTCATTTGGCTTGTGTGGAAATACCAAACTGATTACAGAAATAGATAATGACTTTTTCAAATCTATGAAGCTATCTGATGATTTGATAATTACCTGCAGAATAAACTATCTGTGGCGTTAGCTTATAAGCCAGATAACATCTACGATACCGAAGTCGACATTTGGTATAGCGGCTATGTTACTCGGCTACAGGCCCAAGCGTCGCAGGTTCAAACGGCACATATCTATAGAATTTGTGTAAGATAAAAGAGTATGATATAATCGTCTACGAGGAATTATCTTGCAAGCAAGCAGCAACTCACCATAACGCTTGGCGCTATAAAAATCGTTAGTCCCTCAGTCGGCTCACTGGTGGGGGAGTACTGTGGCGTTAGCTTATAAGCCGGATAACATCTACGATACCGAAATCGACTTTTGGTATAGTGGCTATGTTACTCGGCTACAGGCCCAAGCGCCGCAGGTTCAAACGGCACATATCTATAGAATTTTTGTAAGATAAAAGAGTATGAAATAATTGTCTAGGAGGAATTACCTCGCATTTGGTTAATCTATATCGTTTTTATTTTATGTTTTTAGGATTCTTAACTATCAGCCGCAAAGCTACCAAATTTTTGTTCGGGGGACTATTGACGACATAGGAAAAAGGACTCCGCGGTAGAAAAAAAAGAAAAAAAAATAGTTCCAAAAGTTGCCTATAGGGAAACTACTCTTTCAGACAGTTGAAATTTTGCATAAGACAAGAGGAAAAATTGCTAACTGCAAAATCCCAGTTACGTAGTTGACACCAGAGACCAGTATTTTGAGTTATTAAAAAAGCGGAACATTGAAAATTATTTGAAGTATGAATTGATTAATATAATGCGTCTGACCTTAGCACAGCGTGCATTACTTGTGAAGCTCTTTTATCTTAATCAATTCAATGCAAAGGGTGTTCTTCGCAAATTTATAAGGCGAAACAATTTACCTAAAGGACATATATCAATTGATGCAGTGAAAGCAGAGATTAGAAAATTTGTAAAAATAGTTCTCTCGCAATTCGGCCTGGTAGAGGACGAAAACCGGTATCGGAGGATACGATCACTGATGTTGCGACTGCAGCAGACGAGCACTACTGGTAATAGCAGCACAATGTAACTGGATGCTAGTGCTTCAACAATATAGAAAGTTTTAAGAAAATCCAATTCTATTCTCAAAAAGTAACTATTAGGTGTTGTTTTACAGCGGATTTTATCATCGGATCATACTTTTTTCAGACTATTACTGAAGTAGGATCGCAGACCTGCTTCGTAAACGCTCAAATATATCATGATTTGCTGAATTTTTTCGTTATTCCACAACTTCAGCAAAGTCAATGCTTAGACAAAATTATCCTTATGTAGGGTGGAGCACCACCACATATTGGTGCATCCGTACAGTAACTGTTGCGCCATCACTTTACAGAAAATATAATCATTAATCGTTGTTTTTGTGATGCATTGCCACCTCCCTGCCCAGATCTACTTCCATGTGACTTTTATCTATGGGGTGATTTAAAATCGAAGGTGTATCTTGGTGAAGTCTTGAACTTATCAGTTTTAAAGGAAAACATAACACGGACTATTATGAACATGTCTCCTGAAATGTGGCATTCAGCTGTAGAGAGTACCGTGTATAGAATGCAATGCTTAGTGCAAGAAAATGGAGGTCATACAAAGAAATGGAGGAGTACAAAGAATAAAAAGAAAGTCAAATAAAATCTTTTTTTTCTTCATTTGTAATCATTAACAGAAGTTATTTTTTTGAATAAAGCACATTTGTGGAAAAATTAATTTTAATTAATATTCTGAATCGTGTGTTTGTTATATTCATTTACAAGTGTTTTGTATGAAATCTTTGCATCTATTAGTTTTAATTCCAAGTACTTTATATGAAACCACACAATTTTACAAGTATTATTTTAATGTTCAATTTTTTTTCATTTGCATTTTTGAATCATACATGTAGTATTTTCATTTCCAAGTTTTTATTTGAAGTTTTTAAAATCTTTTTATTTTTGGTTCCACTTTATTTGAAATCATGATTACATTGATATTTCATTTCTAATTTTATAATCTAGTTGAGTCAAACTTCCTAGCACTTAAGAATAATATAGACAAAAATACCATTGACTATCTTCCCCAAATTAAATTAGTTTCTTTAGAAAAATGGTCAGAATAACTCTGTGTACTATATCATTTAATTTTTAATACTTTGTTGTTATTATTGTTGATTATTTAGACATATATTTTCACAAACATAATTTTTAGTTTGTTTAATGTTTCTAATATAAAATTATGAATGGGATTTCTGTATTAATATAAAGATGATGGAAACTTGGGTATCTCTATTAATATACATTTAATTTTAGGTTTCACTTTTTAATTACATTTAAATATTAACCTCTTACTTGGACACCACTATAATTTATGACTGTGTGTCGGAGGGCCACGACGCACTTCTACATCTTTCGGTGCGAGGGATATTGCAATGATATTTTAAAATCTAATTTAAATTTGATTAATTTCTTAATTCTTAACTTAATTCAGCACATATCAACTTCATTCTTAAATATTCTCTTATTTACTGGTCCCATTCCACTTTTTCTATTTAATTACTTTTGCATGAATTCTAAAATTGCTGATTCGGGTAAAAGACGACAAGTTCCAACTCTCCGAGTGAAGGAATAAAAATTGCCCAGCCAAGCACATACTTTTAAAAAGATCCCTGTAATTCCATTGCCTAATTCGACATTTGTAAGGAAATCCCTATCGGAATCTCATGGAGTATAAGACCAGGTTTAAATAATTTTCCCCTTTTTAAGCTGATCTGCTCTTATATTGCTCTGTGAACAGAAATGTTTTGTCCGTAATGCTTATACATAAATTGCCTCCCGGGATGAAATAAAACGAAGTTAATAATTTGAAAGTCTCTCTGATTTCAAAATTGCCTTCTACATCAAAAATTATTATGGTTATACATATATATATATGTAGGATATCCCACTGGGCTATTTTATTTAACCATCGCCTGCCTTCATTTTTGTTTAATCAACATCCGATGGTAGACATAACTCAAAGCGAGAATTGTAAAAGGTTAGATCATTTCCCAGAAGACGATACTTTTAATTAATACAGCATTCCAGAACAACTCCATCTATCGAGCTATTGAAAAACTGTCACAATTAATATTCGGGCAGAAGCCCTACTAACAACCGTAAGAGAAGGAGCTCTCCATGCGTCAGCGGTTCCCACTCGCAAAGCTACGCGGTAATATGTTTTCAGTCATAATGTTTTGCTACTTCTAACGTTCTCTTGGAGGGAATAATCTAACTTTCTATTTATTTAATATCTCCACGTTTTAATTCTTTTTAATATTTCCCTTTAATTCTAAATACATTCTTTTATTTTTTTAAAGAAGTATCTTCATCCTTCGTTTGCATTATTTTAATCTAGATTTAGAAATTAACCCGTAAATATTAAAAAACCCTAGACATCACGCCACTAAAACTCCGCTATCTGAAGAGTCTATTTTTGGAAGATTTGGTTAGGCTCCCACATATATATAATATTGGAATGCTCCTTAAAAGAATATTCATTCTGGAATATTTATATTGATTTAGTTAATATTTATATATTTTTCAAGTGCCTAAAAGGATCTTCGGAAAAAAGCAAGAAGATTATAAACAAAAAAAAATATTAGAAACAGAAATTGTTGAATATTCCCAAGGCCCAGAGACTCATAAGTTTTACGCTAACTTAAAAAAATATTAATCTACCCATCGAGAATTCATCTCACTTTGAAATAACAACTAAAAAGATTATGTTGAGCAAAAGAATCAATGAAAGGAATTTCATTAAGTCTCCTAATGTGCCTCCCTCTGCTTAAAACACTGAAATAAAAACTGAGCTGAATGAGTCAAATGAATATAATGCTGGGATCAATTTCGAGAAGTCTGATATTGCCGAAAGTAAAGGCATAACATTCATGATTCATAGCATTAGTTTAAAATCTGAACTAGGCAAAGAAAATGAGGACAAGAGAAGAGACCACGACCAATTTGGATCTTCAAGCACTGTTTCGGTTTATATGGCAAATATGCAACAGACGTCATGACTCCTGTCAATTATTTGATGAATAATGTATTTTCAAAAGTGGAGCAAAATGAAAAATGTGTTATCAGTGGCATCTTTGTCAGTTTTTCCGTTTGATGCAAATCGAACAGGCGATAGTTCTATTAAAGGTCCGATAACATGTGATAAAAATACGGTTGATAATGCAGAAGCACAAGAAAGCTGGGTCTAGGATGAAAAGAAGAATGACGTCAATTCCTCCGGAGTATTCAACATTTTACCAAAGGAAGAATGATGAGGAGGCAGAACCATTTGTACCACTACATTTAAAATACTTTTTGCCAAAATCAGTAGCCGAATTGCGGGAAGTTTTTGAAACATACAAATATTCGAAAAAGTTAAGTAAATCAATGAAGTTAGTGAAGCACAACGATGCATAGCGTCATGAAAAGTGTTAAAAAAGTGTGTCAATTTTTGCATTTTCTCTTTTTGTAACTCGAAACCATTTTTTTTTTATGTTTGTTTTCCATTGAAATATTTCTTTACAAAGATTTATCCTAATTGACAAAAAAAAAAAAAAAAAAAAAGATGGCCTTAACCATTGAAAGTTTGGAGCACGAAAAATTTGACAGGAAGTTCCTTCTTCACTAGAGGCCGTTGATAGAGGATTTTCCAAATTTTTAATTAAAAGTTTAGTTAGAAAATAAATCAGGATATTAAGCATTTCCACCGTATCATCAAAGCATATTATCGTACAAAAAATATTTTTACACTTCTTAAAAAATGTAGCTTTTCAGTGATGCCATTTTTTAATGCATTTTTCTTTAGATTATAATTTGGTTTTTATTGTAATAAAATTCAAAATAATATCATTGTTTCATCTAGTTGTTGAGTTATATTTAATTGGGTTAAGACAGTGATCAAAAAATACTTTTTTTGCTTTAATTTAAATTTTAAAACTTTAAAGTACTTCATTGATTAAATTTCTTTATTTAATAAGAGTTGTTAACTTTTTGAAGAGATACATTGTCTCAGATGGCTTTAACCCTCCAGGCGGCGATATTCAGAAAGCAATACTTACCGAAAGCGGCGCGTCTGAATAACAGGTTTGTTCTTAAAAGTGTCAGGGTTTGGACAAAAGGATTGCTTTCCCCTTTTGCGGCTATTACCGCACAGCAGGGGGAGGCAGATTAGCCGATGTCATGTTGTGAGTGACAGCTGTTGCTTATCGCAGTCTTTCGATTTCGAACAGCATTTTTCTTTCAGCCGATCAAAATAACACAGATTGAAAACACAGAAAATATGGTTGTGTTTTAGAGGATTTCTGATTATTTCATGAAGCACTACATATAATTTAAATTAGAAATAAATTTTGTTGTATTTAATACGATACGAATCTAATTTTTATGAATTGAAAGTGTTCGCCTATTATTTTTTTTATTGTAATAAGTTTCTCAAAATTTTTAATTCCCTCATAATGTGAAATTATATTTCGAAATTACATGCAAGTGATTTAATTCTTGAAAAAAAAAAAGATTCTTTCAGAGTATTTCCAATGTACTTTAGTATTCTAAAATGCGCTTTCAAAATATTAATTCTAAAGGCATGCGTATTACGCTCATGACTAAAATCATCAATCTTTGAATAAAATTATACAAATTGGCATAAACTCTAAAGAATTTTTTAAAAAAAAATACATAAATTCTTACGAATGAAATGCATAAATTCTTACGATTACGAATTTATCTCAATTAAAAGGATGTGTCTTCAATTGTTTTTAATTATTAAATGACAAACTTAATTAATAAATGAGATCAAATTTATCTAATAAATAAATTAATTTTCCTATGTCAATCTCAATTTAAAATTATTTAAATCCATCATGACTGAAAAAACTCTTTTTCAAGCAATAATAAAATGTTAAAATTTTACATTTCATTCGAAAATAACACAGTAGAAATATATTTGGTACATTAAATGTGAATTCAAAATTTTCTTTATCAATGATACGAATTTTTTTGCCATATCATTTTCCAAATTTTTTTTATTGAATTACAAATAAACCATGTAGCTGAAGCGAAAGTTCTATAACTAGCATGTCACTAAATAAGATACAAAAAGTTCAAGATCTTAATTTTCTTAAAGAATGAATTTTCTTGGTGATATATTCAAATGTATAAATAAAATTATACACTGTAAAAATAATGTGATAATTTCAACTTTTATTGCGAAAAAATGTTAAAATTTTATGTAATTTTAAGTAATAAAAATTCTGATTAAAATTATTGATAATTTTATCTCGAGGTGTTTATTTCCAGTTCCAAATTATATACGGATAAAATGTGTTCGCCCTAGGTCAAACATTTTGATCTGGAGATCGCTAAAACGAATATTCATCTTCACTATCAGTAAGGATGTTAACTATTTTAGTAGAAATGGTGGTAAGAGACCTGCGTGCCTGACACCCTTGTTCAAACAAGTTCTGTTTTTAAAAAATGAAAACGTGAGGCTAAAATTTATTAAGAATAAAGAATTTCAAATTACTTGAATTGTGGATATTTCTGAATTTTTCTTACTCCTGTGAACAAACTGGATAAATAAACTAAAATCACCTCTAGTGAACTCAAATTTTGCAAACAAGAGAAGAAGGTAATCTAAATGCCAGTTGCACGCATTAATTTTTTTTAATGCTAAGATATGAAATAAAATTAGACCAAGGAGTTAAAAAAATTAGAATTTAAAACACAAAGTATAATTATTTAACTTTAATTAAATTAACTTAAAAATGTTATAACTTTTAACTCATTCATTCATTTACTTTCACGAGCATTAAAATTTGCGTATTAAATTACTCAGTATTAAACTTATATAAAAATGTCACTTAACATTGTGTTTAACATTCACAAAAGTGCGTGTTGTATACATGAGACTGTACAGTGAAATAAGATTAATATTTCGATTAAAAAAATATAACCTATAAAAACTGCGCTTATTTTAACTTTGAAAATATTATTAAAAACTAGAGAAAAATATCAAAACAATATCTCTACAATGCTTAAATTTCTGTTTGTATTAGTCAAGGAATGTGAAATTCCATAAACAAAAAAAAATTGCAAATTAAATAAATTATCAATTTTTATATATAAATTATTACGTTATAAAAATATATGATTTAATATAATGAATGTAAAACTTATCATTCTAAAAAAACTCACTTTAATTTATGGATTTTATATAAATAAAATATCTCCCCGTTTTTAATTACACTTATCAATGAAAACAAAAAAAAATCATTCAAAGATGAAAAGTCTCGCTCATTAAATAAAATTCTGCATATAATTTCAGTGTCTTATTTTTTTAAAAAAATAAGTTGCATAAGCAATCTTAATTCGAAAATCCTTAAATAAAAGTACGTTATAAAAGAGAAAAATGTCAAATTTTTATTTTATATTTATTTTTTTAGATTAACTGTTATTTCACCCTAAAAAGTTTTAAAATCTTATGGATGAATTTATTAATAACAATACTCATATATGTTCATTCCGGGAATATATTTTCATACGTTCAGTTTTATTCCTTTTATTTAAAACTTAATGTGGATTCGCATTTATTCTCAAAATCTCAAAAGTAAGGCTGAGAATGTAAACGAAATTTTAAACTGCTTAAAACAACGCGATCAGGAAGACAGCATTCCTATCGTCCACTGATAACGACTGGCTTCTCCTTGTCTCACATTTCTTTCTCATTATCTCGCAGCTTGAGATTGGGGGAAGCGAAAAAGTGGACCCGTGAAAGTACGGGCAGTGACAGTTTTAAGGGGATTTAAATTTCCGTCTATTCACGGGTTTAACGCTTTGAAGGGAGAAGAGATTCCGTCTATTTGCGGGTTTGACGCTAAAAAGTATATTAACTGAAGTTTTCATTTTCATTTTACTCCTAACTACGAAATTAGTGTATTTTTAACTTCCTGAATTTCTCCCCATTATTTAAGAAAACTAGGAATTGTTAAAACATTTAATTTTTTTTCGTAAAATAATTAATTACATCTTTGTTTTATCGTTTTTAAAGAAGTAAGAAAAATGTTTCTTTTGCATACAGGAAAGATGTTTTTATTAAATCTTTGAAATGTGAAGCTTTTGAAAAATCTCTTAGCTAAAATTCAGAAGTAAGAAGCGTAAAGTAATTCTTTGTAGTCTGACCGTTTCTAAAAGCTGCTTTTCCTTTCTGTTAAAAAATTTCTTCTCAATTAGAACATGATTTTGTTCTACGGTCAACTTTGTTCTTATGATGCTACCCAACCTAAGATGCTTTAATTTTGTAATGTTACAAATAAAATATTCTGAATTACGAAATATGGTGAGTTGGCACAGAAGAAAATAACATTTTTCAGGTCCAGCTTTGTCGAACCTTATTTGTTGTTTCTAATATTCAGTAATGGTCAAAGTTGCAGATGCTTTTGAAAATTTTGGTTTTCTAACTTTGAATGCTTATAGAAAATGATAACTTTCACAAAATGAAAACTTCCATAAATCATTTCAAAGAAAATTTAATATTTATTTCAATACAAAAAACAAAATTATTATATTTGCAACACAAGACAAAGTTAAGCGACAATAATTATAGAGGTACATTAGATACTGATGGTATGTTATGGTATTTTTGGGGTTTAATGGTACAAGAGCCAAATATGGCTATACTACGCTAAACAAATGGTATTAAAAATGTGTCACGAACAATTTAGTCATAGTTTAAAAATACAAATTCCTTGATAAAAGATATCTAAAACTGAATAATATCAACGGTTTTTAAAAATGCAAATTGTGTCACAGAAAGAAAGTTTTTTTTTAAAAAAAATGTTATAATATTAAAATATATTGAAATTTGAAACGTGGAAATGCAACTAGCAAACCATGCAACTAGCAAACTATGCAACTAGCGAAACATGCAACTAGCAAACCATGCAACTAGTAAAACATCCGACTAGCAAACTCGTGCAAAAAATTAAGAAAAACAAGATAAAAAATCATTTCAATCTTTTGATTCGACGTTTCTTCCAGTCTTTGTCGTGAATTGCGTTTTCACTGTAAAATCTTTTAAAATTAACCCATCGAGCCACACATTTTGAGGGACTTTGCCTACATGAACATTCATCACCTGTGATGGAATCTGTAGAAAGTTCCGGAGGAGGTGAAATTTCATCAATAGTTTCCTGAAGGTTGTATTCTATTGCATTATCTGATTCTGTATCACTATCGGTGTTTTGATTGGATTTATTTGTGGTCATAACTTCAGATTTGGCTTCAACCTTCTCATCAGCTGATTTGGATTTAATAGTTTGTGAAGAGTAACATTTAGAAACTGGTGTAAATTGGGAAACTTGTCGAGGTGAAGTCTTCCAGAATTTAGAATTCGATACATTATCAGAATTTTGCTGGTGATCTTTTTTACATTTTTTCTTATATTTAACAGTTTTAAATTTATGTAGGTCTTGTGTTACTTTACTAGATATGGGATTAGATGTTTCATGTTCATGGCCAGTTGGCAAAGGAACAATATTACTTTTGAGAGCTACAGGCAGAGACACTGCTATATGGGATTTGGGAGTATTATCAATTAACATATTGTTTCCATTATTTTGAATATGATCAGATACAGGTGGTTTTTTGACCATAGAAGAGTAGCTAGTACCAGAAATAGGAGTTTGGGATTTAATCAGTTTACGAGCTTCAGAATAAGAAATTTGTTTTTTAATTTTTGTACTAATTATTTCTTTTTCTATTTTCCAAGCAGGACAGTTACGGGAAAAGGAAGTATGTAAACCTTGGCAATTAACACATTTTTCTCGAGACGCGCATTGCGCACTATCGTGACCTACTTCCGCACAGCGGGCGCAAGTTAATGCTCCGCGGCAAGAAGTACTTGCATGTCCGAACCGTTGGCACTTAAAACAACGAAGTGGGTGTGGAATATAGGGTCGAACTAACAAGCGCATGTACCCCGCCTTAATGTACTTGGGTAATTTGGAAAAACTAAAGGTAAGAATCAGATGTTTGGTATTCAGAATTTGGCCATCCCTCCATATAGATATACGCTGTACATGGCTAACCCCCTGCCCTTTCAACTCTTCCGAAATTTCTTCTATTGGTACATTGAATAGTTCCCCGCAGGAAATAACACCTTTGGAGGAATTCAACGAAGAATGCGGAGAAACAACAACTGGTATATTTTCAAAATATTTCAATTTCATAATTTGTGCAGATTGTTTACGAGATTGTACTTCGACAAGCAAATCGCCAGATCGAAGTTTTTTAATACATTTAACCTCGCCAATAGTGCCAATAATACTTCTTTCAACAAGAAATGGAGAAACTGTGTGAAATGTATCATTAGTAGCAGATGATCTTTTGATAACGAAGAATGTTGGAAAATTAGGCATTGTTGGAAAAGTAGAGACATTTTGTTGCCCACTTAAGGGAGTAGATTTACGTTTGCCCATATGACATTGGTAGAAATTCGGGTCCGACGGCACCGCCCACCACGGAGCCCAACAAGGGAAGGCAGCCACCGGCTTTGGCCATTCCCAGCCTCGGCGCTTACCTCAGTGCTAGCCGGTACCTATACGCTCGGAGTTACCCCCGGGGACAGTGACCACCCTTAACGCCAAGCTCAAGGAGTAACCCCTTCGCTTGATCCCTAGCATACTAGCCACTTAAGTGACTAACAACCAGCCGATTGATACACTGGGGACCACAGTGCACCACCCGTCAAAAGGGTCGCCACGCACGGCCAACACGTGGGGTTTTTGGCTGTTCATGAGAAGCAAGAAGCAAACAGAGTGGCGGTAGCTTCTCATGGAGAGCTCCCTCGCTTGCCGTCGAGGGAAAGAAGGATAAAGCAGACAGGAAAGGGCGTAGAGGAGAATAAATTATGAAGGGAGGAAAGATCCCTAGGTACCTCGGGATTGGGACACCCGTACTCACCTATAGAAGGTGAGCCCCTGAGGGGTATTAGATGCTGATGAGAGCAATGAGTTATCATTACTTGAGTAGAGGCCTCTATGTCTTACATTTAAATACGTTTTACATATTTTCGCTCATAACTATCGAATAACAATATCTTAGTTTTGTCACTTCATAAACTTGCAACTACGGACCCATTAATGTGTTCCTTCGCTCACTGCAGTCATTTTTTCCCCTCTACTTTTCTTGGATTTTTACCTTTTAGTCCAAAATCTATCAATTTTCTCCTGATTGTTATTGAATTGATAGAAAGACCAGTACCTTTCATGCTTCTAAGTATTCTGATCATGTAGAGAAACAGCGTGTACTGAAATGTTTTAATTGCCTTTAAAATTTTCCAAAAATAAACAGCATATTCTCACCATAGAACAACCACCGACCATTCTACTGAGACAGATTCAATTCCATTTTCAGTATACTTCAACATAAAATGTTTATTAACAAATTTAGAAACCATTGGTAATATTTCGAATTGTTTTTCCTTGCAGTTTATCTTGAAACAGGAACCATCTTATAAAATTTTGAGAATGGAATCAAATATTTATTTGGGGGAAAAATTTATTTTTTTATATACGTTTAGTTTGTTTCAATTAATATCTTCCAATCAAAAGTTATTTGGAACGCACCTCGCAGTTTTGAATCATGATCAGATGATACATTCACCAGTTTTTTTCCATAGCAGAAGTTTAAATGACTAATACCGGCATATTTAGCGCGTATTTGGCTGATTTTCTGCGAAAGAGTGTTAAATTAAGAAAACTCCTGTCCGAAAGCAGAACCTCTATTACTATGCCACTGCTATGCATTTTGAATCATACTTACTAAAGCCATATAAATTATATAATCTCATTCATCAAAATATCCCATTATTGTCAAAGAATCAAATAAAAATGTACATAAATAAAGGCAAAAGAAATTAATATAGTGCATATAAACATTTTGCAAATTTTTATCAAACATGTTTCTTTTTTGATTGAGAAACTTTCTACTTACACAAACATTTTAATAATTTTTAGTCAAATTAAAAAGTAACACTAATATGGGAAAATGAATATTTAGCTAAAATTCCTTCGTTTCAAACAATATTTCTACAACCGTAGATTATAAATTATTTTTTTAAAGTTACAGATAATATTTTGATAAGACCCTTTCCAATATAATTATCATAAATTTTGCACCCTCCTTTCAACAAATGATGCAAAATGTCCTTTATTTAAGATCTAACTATTAAAAAAAATAGGAAATATATTCTGTTGCTAAATCACATGTATGTCATCATCTTTAACAAATGAATCAAATCGAATCGAATCAAATGCACAATGAAGTTTACAGAAAAGTTAAATTTAAATCTATTTTTATTAAATTCAAATCTTAAAAATACATGCAACGCTATCAATAATTTTAAAAAAGCCATTAAGATTGCATTCCCCGAGGTAGACAAATGGAAGGAAAAATAAACTACAAAATAAGATTTCCATGCATATATCATTTCAAATGACACAACCTAGGGTTAGAAGTAAAAGGTGAAACTCAATTACGCAAGGAAAAAAAATATCTGCATATATTACAAATAATTTTTATACAATAATGCAGTTATTAAAAATGAAATTCAGATAATGTATAGTTAACAATTTAATTGATTTTATTTGTGTACTTAATTCCAAGTAATAGGACTTATTTTCTAATATTCTCATTTCACAAGACAAGATCTGTACAGAAAATAACTATCACAATAATGTGCACATATTAAAATAATGAATAGCACAACTTTATTTGATTATAACCATATATTGGTTCATAAAGCTCTATTTTGCACCAACCTGCAACTAAAATAAAGAATATCATTCAAAAAAATTTTTAGTAATAATTCAACACATGAAAATGAAATCTAAAACTTATTTCCAACTCGCAAACAATCAATAATGAAAAACAAAATTTAACCAAATATTTACACATGCCAATACAACAAAACTTTTTTTTAATTCATGTACAAATGTCGTTTGAAATTAAACATATAATCGAGATTTAAAAAACAACACTAAAAAGAAAAGATTCTGTTGATAAGATAACAAAGTTCTAAAAAAAATTTACTAAAGATATTAAAAGAGACAAAGTAGTAGTTTTGTAATAATAAATGCAGTTTTGATTCTTGCTTAAATATATAAAGCTCAAAAGTTTTGAAGCAGACACTGTAGAATGTAAATAAAATTTTTGTCTTGTGAATAAGGTTGACAAAAAATTATAACTAAAAAATAAAGCTGTAACATCATACCTGAGTTTAATTACAAAAATAATCAACCAGATTTAAAGCAAGTAAATATAAATAAGAAATAATTCATATCTATATATACTGCGACAATACAATAACAAAGTAGCATTGAAATGACAAAAACACAACACAGATGCACACACTGGAAAGCAATAAATTATTTAGTATTGGTAATTTAGTTTTAAAAATACCTATAAAGTGAGTATTAACATAGATTTCAAATAAAAGCAATATTGCATACAAACAGTATAAAACTACATTCACACATCTTGATTAATTTTATTCTAATAAAATAGGTAAGAATATAAATTCTTTTCAGAAATTACATAAACTTCACCAAATTAAATTATTAAACTGTTAGTAGAAAATTATAGAACATTTCACCTTCATTCCAAAATTCAAATATAAATTAAACCATCATACAAATATATGCATTACATATGTAAGTTTAACTGTTTTTTTTAACCGAAAATGAGATTACATAGGAAAAAAAAGAAATGAGGTATAACTGAAATGTGTATTATCTAAGTTAATCCAAGTGGTGCTTGAAATGGACAGAAAGTTTTAATGAGTAAACAGAAGAAAAAATGTATGTGAATGAATTAGAGAATATAAAGCCTACTTTTGTTCAGTATTCGAATTTTCTCAAGTGGTTATAGATTAAAAATTTGGAAAAAGAATTCAAGGTGCTCTTGCCATGTTGTTAGAATATCATATCAGTATTAAGGCAGAAGCATAATGCATTTGTAAGCCTCAGGAAATCCTTCGATAAACAACAGATTGTCATTTACATATTATAATAATTGCCTTATTAAGCTAAAGTTATAAAATAAAGCAAAAAAAGCGTTAGATAAAAATATCATTCTTTCATTTGTTCTGATATTTAAAAATCTGAAACCACAATTTATAAAAAATTAACATTTTCTGTAGTCTTCTCGCAAATGCATTCTGCAAAGAACTACCAGTAATACGGAACATATATTTAAACAAAAGCCAAGCAAACGAAAGTACATAATAGAAATATTTATTGAAGGAAAAAAACAAAAGAAAATTTAAAATTTTCTCAGTTTTAAAATATTAAATAAATACCACAGCTTTTACATATTCGGCCAGAAGTTTATTGAAAGTTTTTTTTTATTATTATTAAAGACTGCTTTTTTTTTCAGAAATAAATTACTGCCATGTTCAATAAAATAATTCACATAAAAAATAAAATATCAAACACACATATACAATAAAAATAATGAATGATAACATTTTATGCAGCAGCCAGGGAACTTTTTGCAATAAAATTTTAATTTCTTTGGCAAAACGTAAACTTTCAAACAATATTTTTTCAGATCATTAAAAATATGCAATTTTTTAAAATTCTATTTTGAGTAGAATTCAGATAAAGTAAGAAAGCCCAAAATGTATGAGAAACATGAAAATATACAACTTTATATATATATATATATATATATACAGTCAAACATCGATAATTCGGAATCGCCGGGACCACGGCAATTCCGAATTACGGAAATTTCCGAATTATAGAAATTGCGAAATTTGGGTATATTTAAATAAAAAATAATTAACGTACATCGTTAGTATGACGATATAAAACAATACACAACTTTATAAATTCAAATATTAAACAATAATTGAAAATGCTAATCAAAAGAACGGTAAAGCAATGATAACATTATTACTTACTCAAAGAAAACATCTTTATTACTTCATCATATCTAATAATGTTAGTTGTTTATATTTAGGTTTGTGCAAAATTAGTTTTTCACGGATTTTATATACAGTCATAATTTCATGTTCAGTTATGAAATCCCGTTGTTCAAGACCTGTTATCGCTTTATCTAGGATGCCAATTAAATCCTCTGTAGGAATTTTTTCTTCTTCATGTTGTTCAGTGTCACTCATTTCTTCATTTTCATCACTACACTTTCCTGCATTTAAAGCATTATTTAAGATTTCTGCATCGCTGGACTAGATGAAGATAAGTACGGGTTCGCGGGGAAACAAACAGCCAGAAAAACTAACGGTCTACGCCGATACTATGAAAATATCCCGTAGAAGGAGAGCGAACGAAAAAGGTTCGAACAGAACGATCCGAATCAAGCAATAAGTTACTACTTACGGTATTTCAGCCGGTTTTACTGAGGAAAAAAGTAACAAGCAATATGACTGGTTCGTTAAAATAAAATTTTCCGAAAAATATTTTGATTTTATAGGGGTGCCAACTATTATTACTCAACAAAAGCAGAAACGAATAAAACATTAACATTTCAGAAAAAGTCCGAATAATAGAAGATTCCGAATAATAGAAGTCCGAATTATCGATGTTTGACTGTATATATATATATAACAGCTGTATAAATAAATAAATAAAATAAATGCCTCAGTGAGTGTACATCTGCATGGTTAAATATGAAATCTCAACCATGTTTTAGATTAAACTAGAGTATCAGATATTGCTTACGCAAACTGTAATGACTAAAGTATTTCGTAATCAAGATATATTGAAAGTTTACATTTAACAAAATATGCAATTTTAAAGGCAAAATGTCAGTAAACTACCCATACAATGCACGATAAAAAATTAGTCACATGTGCAATATCCTTTTGGGAAAGATAATTTTTGATATTTGAAATACGTAGGGAATACTATAGACGTTCAAATCAATTATAAGTTCATTAAAATTTCTTAATACTATCTCACTTTAACAGAAACATATGTCATTTTAAATTTCGGAAAATAATAATAAAAAAAAATGTGGCACTTGCAAAATATTTATTGAAATCTGAGTGTTTTTTGTTTCAATCTTAACTATGTGATACGTGATTTTATTCATCATTACTATAAGACAGTCGGAAAAAGCGGATTAAAAATTATGTCTACAAAAGAAATACCGGCATATGTTTCAATATGAAGAAAGGACTTTTCCATATTTTCGCAAATTGTTTATGACAGCAAAAATCGAGTTTTGAAAATACAAAATATTTCTGAATATACAGTGAAAACATGATTTCAGGATAAAAAATATAAACATGTATAATAGAATACTATTTATCAAATTTACAACTTTCCTCAAACATACCTCATATTAAAAACGAAATTGTTATTACTAAAAACATCAGTCATAAATGCATGGGTTATCATCAGAAAGGTAATATAGTCAATTTGTACTGTGATACATATCAAATGAACCACACATTTAAATTGTGAAACTGACTTCACTTCTTTCATGCTACATCCAATATTACATCACAATGCAAAGAATAGAATAATGAACAATTTGTTTAGATGATATATGAAATTCAAATTTTTCTAGTGATTGAGACATCATGCAAATGACCTTTATATAAAAGTTAATTTTACCCATGCAAATAAATATTCAAACCTGCACACACACACAAAAAAAAAGATAAGTTAATTGAATATCAGATATTTAAAACAAATTTAACTTTTTTTTTCGGACAGCTAATATTAAATACATGTATATGAA
Organism: Argiope argentata; assembly: GCA_026289955.1. NCBI lineage: Eukaryota > Metazoa > Arthropoda > Arachnida > Araneae > Araneidae > Argiope > Argiope argentata. Next base: position 5,222,080 of record JAOUZG010015275.1, on the reverse strand, counting down.
TTTTTCAGCAATTAACACTTTATTTTAAATATAGATTTTATCCACCATTCATATTTAATTCCTGAAAAACATTTTCTAATTCATTTGAAATTTTAAAATTTATTCAATTTTCTAATGCCACTAATTTTTTCGTGCATTGTATCTTGTTATTGGAGTAAATTTCGATTGAAATATTTGTAATTGAAAATTCAAATAAGGGCAAAGGAAAATTACAGCAATATTAAATAAAGTATCTTAAAAGTACATCATATTTTATTATTAAATGGATAAATAAATAACAGACAAATGTTAACAAAAAATCCAAAATAATGAATAGAATCAAGTGAGATGGTGTCAGTAAATAAATTCTGATACATTACCAATAAGGTGTTACATGAAGTATGTTTATAGTAAGTATACAGTAAAATGTTTTAGAGAAAGTAATTGCATTTATGTTTTGTTGATCTAGATGAAGAAAAAATCGAAGCATTTCAAAATTGAATTAGTAAGAATTTTAAAATTTGGCAACTCTCAAAAAGTAATGATATAGATGAATCAAAAATTCGAAAACTTGCTTCTGACAAAAACATGTCTTTTTCATGCCATACTATCATAATAATGTGACAGAACTAAAAATATTGCAGCAAAATCTTACAATTTATGACGATAATACTACATTTAAATATGCTTGATATAAGCTTCATGGTGAACTGAAGGCTCTATTATTGTGGCATAGCTAAGATGTTATCAATGAAAAATCTAAATAATGCTGAAATTTTTACAACAGTTCCCCTTAATCAAATGAATACAAATTTAGTTACTTTTATTTTTTAAAAAAGTTTGCAAAATGGCGAAAAAAGCGGCATTTAAAAAACTCAATTTAATTTACGGCAGGAAGGGGTCATTTATTTACACCAATAGATAATTTCTGAAACAAAATTTTTCTACTTTAAAAAACAGACAAACTGATAATTGTAATCTGTAAATTGTAACAACTGATATTTTTGTTTTATTTTTTAAAACACAACGAATATGGATTGATCCCAACAAATTTATTTAGATTTAGTGATCTAGTTTTTATTACAAACTAGCAGAGTAAAAAATTATAAATAAATAATGAAAAATTATTAAACATAGTGTTATATTAAATAAAGGCATCCGTTTTTCGCCTATCTTAAAATTTAGGTATGCCAAAATCTCCAACTTAAAACAAATACGTATGTGATCAAAATTATAGGTGTTTTTTTGTATTTTCTAATTGATTGGAATAAAGTTTGTAAGCTATTATTTTACAAATTCCTTTTTTTTTCCATTCCACTATTACATTTTTATTAAGGAAGATGCTTAGAAAAATAAAATTAAAATTTCGATGTTAATCTATTGTGGCTCGGTATATTTGTGCCATGGCTAGGGATTGAGAAGCATCATGCTAGGCGGAATATGCAAGACTTATGTTACAGAAATTTCATTAGAAAAGATTATTTTACAGTTAATAATGTTTCATGTACAAGGAAAGTTATTTCCTGCTTTGAATTAAAATACTCTACTTCCTTTACATGTAAGGTTATTGTATAAAAGAAAAAAAAAAAACTAAACTAATATAATCAATGTATATAACGACCAAATTTTAAATAATTTAAATGGCACTGGTCAAAATCATTCGGATGAAAAATATTTGTAAAATGAATTTTGAGAAGAATTTTTCTCAAGATGAAAACACTAAATTTTTTATTAAAATGTCTTTAATATTAATTCAATATTTCAAGTATGGAAAAATTATATATATATATATATATATATATATATATATATATATATATATATATATATATATAAGAAGATACTTGATGAAAAGTTTCCATCTTCACTCTTGAAATCAAATAACAAAACTAACAGCAGTGCAAAAACTTATATGTCAATATTCTTTATAAATAGTAGATAAAAGAATTGAATAACATACAGAGTAAAGACACCTTTTTCATAATTCGGCAATAATTAAGTTTCGTTAATTCTAGACATCTTGACAACTTTATAGGCAATTTATGAGTCAATCGCAAATGTATCGGAATAGGTGACTTAAAGGAAGAAGATATATATATATATATTTATGTATATATATATATATATATAATACTGTGGGCAGATTTAAGTGTATGTAAGTGGTAAATAATTATATAAAATTTTGAAATCACAGTGGGAAAAATCAATCATTAAAATCGTAATTCATTCAAAAGCGGTGAAAAAAAATCAATCGAGCAATTCTATTGAATAATCAACTAATACCATAATCCTATTTTTATAGCAACTTACAGCAATTGTTTCCCAAATTGAATCTTAAATCCTAATTTTACTTTGTATTTTTTACTTTTTAGTTTCACGCATTTTCAATGCATTTTATATTTTACATTACATATTAATACATGGTGTACAAACTATTTCTTGATAATCATTGATATAAAATGTACAACCATGAACATAAAATTATATAAAAATATATAACTCACACATATGAAAACACAATATTTTATGAATATCATGCATTAGGCATTTTTAAGTTTGCTTTTAATGAAATTTAATTTATTCTAGATTTAAAATGATGAATTAAACTCTATTTGAATGTAACATAAGATTAACAAAAACTCACTCCCTAGCATTAATTCAAACTTGATTATAAGAGGGAGTAATTAACTAATAATTTAATATAAAATACTACATAATTTAATTCTGATGAATGAAAAACACAAAACATAAAAGCATGTAACAGATAAAAATTTGACGCTTATTAAGTCTACGTGTTATTCCTTGAGGTGTTTAGAATTTATTTTAGAGATTTTAAAACAATAATTAACTTTATAGCTTTCACAATATATTCTACCGTAAATTAGTTACAGTTTAGCATCAATAAAGGACATTAAAATCGTTGATATTGCTCACTGCCCCCAGACACAAAATTATCAACATCAGAACCAGGAATATTTATACTTCCTCCATCTGGAGTGGATTGCACACTATCTTCATTAGTACCGTAAGAACGATCTTGAATACTTGTTGTAAAGATATCACCCTTAGAATCTGATCGCTTCAAAACCAATGGTAAATAAGGCTGCAATGATTTAAAAAAATGGCAGTATTGACAAAAATTATATCTAAAATAATATATATATATATAAACATATATATATTTCGAACTTAAGACGATGTTCGATTGTGATTAGAAATCGGTGTTTAAATTTCGACTAAAAATTTTTTAAATGGCATATTGAATATATGCTTTATTCAATCATCAAAAAGCTAATCATATTAAAATTAATTTAATATTTGAAGAATTATGGAATATGTTTCAAACGTCTCAATAGTTTTTAAGCTGCCTCTTTTAAATAAATGTCTTACTTTAATAAAACTTTTTACTTTTGCAAATAACCCTTATTTTCCTGTTTAAATTATTATTTTGCTTTAATAACACTGTTTACCATTTGTAGACTTGTAGATTTTAATTTTTTTTACAATCTACATGTAACAACACTAGTCAGAATTTTTATTTAACATACTACAAACTTTTGTTGTCCCTGAAACAATGACATTAATTAAAACAATTTTTCAGAAACTGTATGTATAAATAATGAGATATATGATGACATGAGAATATAAGACATGAATTGAACGCCTTATGCCTGAAGCCTACAGTTTTTTACTATCAAAAAGCTTACCGTTAAATTACAAAAAATTCCAGTTGATAAACGATTTAAATATCAAGCTTTTACATAAAAATAACTTATAATACAGTAGAAGTTTAATTCTGAGATCTTTGAAATGGACGCCAAAGAATACATGAACCATTCATTTTTAAATGAATGACAATTGCTAAATACACATTAAAGAAAATGTTATACATTTAGTAATTTACTATTCTACTACAATTCAAAACATACACAGATACAACAATTAACACATTTGATAAAATATATATTAAATTGCTAAAAAAAACAAATTTCGCTAGTTATAATTGAATGAAAACAAACCTGTTGTGATATATCATGAGTCGATTTTGAAATCTCCGAAATTTGAGCGCTATCTCTTCGAGAAAATGCCTTAAATAGAAAAATTAGCAACATAAAAAAATGCAATTATAATCAAAATATATATTACTATAAATTCATTGTTTTCTCTCACATGAAATGTAATACTTCATATGACGCTAATGCATTTAAAGAACTGAAATTCTGACATTAATATTTCCAATAAACTTAATATTTTCTGAGAAAATAATGCATAACTTTGTCTTTCAAAAAGTTAACAGCAAAGAGTGAAAAAACAAAAAGCTAAATGATGGAATCGGAAATCAAAGATTTTTTGATATCAGATATTTCCAACATGCTTCAGATAAGTAAAACATTAAGCATAGGTTTTTTTTTTTAATTTCAATTTCTAGCCCGTAAGAGCTTCATTCAACTATTCAACACAGATTTAATAATTATAATTATTTCAACATTTAAAATAAGGTACTAAAACATTTAAATGTATGATTGTTGGTTTAATTAATAAGCACATAATGTAATAAAATTGAAAATGTATTTCAAGCATCATTTGTTATTTTTCCTATTCAAAAGAAATGAATTACGGTTTATGAACTTAGAAAAGTAATAAAACTGTGTTCTCACTTTGTAGGAAATTGGACTAAGGATCAGAAACCATTGGAAAGAAACTTGGCCAATAAATATCATGACAGTTACCAAGCATATTGCCAAAGAAACTATGGACATCTCCATCCATCCTAAAACATATTTCAATGTAATATGGTATATATTATATTGCAACAAACATGAAATAAGGGACGTTCAGAGCCACCAGACAATAAATAATAAAAAAATCTATAATTTCATAATGCCATACTGATTAACAAAAATTCTAAAGAAAAATAAACGAATAATATCCCAACAATTATGCATAAAATATTAAATTCTTAATAATTAAGTTTAAAAACTATATCATCTATCTTGGTCAACACAAGAAAACAATAAGAACTTAGACCATCTACCAGTAGATTTGGTCAAAATATTCTGATAAATAACTGGATTTATAATTCACTCATTTCATGTTCAGAAAACTGAAAGTCTGCACTCTGGAAAGATGAATAAGTTTTCTAGATCTGAGTTCCTCGTGGTTTATATTCAAAATTACTTTCTATTCTCAATTTTTAGAACCAATCATCAATAAATTTTTAATTAAAAATGTAGGCAAATGATTAGGCATACCACTTTGTCATATAAGTAAATTAATGCTAGTAACTTCTAAAAGATAACATTGTAATCGATCATAACAATTATATTTTTTTCTCCAATAAATGTATCTTTATGATTTAGCAAACTTTCTTAGCTATCAGTTAAAATTACAGATACATTCTTACATAAAATTTCAGGTTTACTAAAAAAAGTATTAACATTTTTCAAAGATATATTAAAAACAATCTCCTTCTTTAAAAAATCGATCGATGAAACTAGAAAAGAATGGATTATCTTCATTATTACATAAAAAAAAGAGAAAATATGAAATATTCATGTATATATTTATCTAAGCAAAATGTTTTAAACAAATTCATTTAAGATAGGATACATACCATTTCTTAAGTAAAGAAAAAAGAAAACACACATCTGCATGAGGATTATTGATATAACGACGAAATTTATCGCAGTTGCGTGTATATTTCGACTAATTTTGGATGGACCATAAACATAATAGATATTGTAACGATCGATGTAATGTTTCAGGCACATGTATAAAAGACCTGAAAACAGGAAATTAGTGTTAAAACTTATTTGAATGATTATACATATTATACTACATTAATACAAAAGCAGCCGATTCCGAATAATTATAATAAATATAAGATGAAAGCACTAAAAAGAATCTATCTGAACTGTTCTTTTCCTCGTTTTTGAATCAGAGAAATTGTATTCACATTATTTTTCTATAAAATTTTTCTATTACTGAATTAGTACATGATTTTCTAAAATTTAAGATACTTTACTTTACGTACCAAATGGAGCAATTACGGGGCACAGCACACTGTATATAATAACAACAGAAAATATAAGTAGAAAATATGCATACTGCACTCCAAACTCGAATTCCCACATGATTGCCTAAAGAGGAAAATCTTACTTTTGAAACAGATAAATGAAAAGAAAGAAATATCACAATTATAGCACAAAAAAGCATATTTTCTTCAATAATTGAAGAAACAGTTTTAAAAAAATTATTCGAGTAAAATAGGAAATCAGATGTTTCCTAGTATTGTATATGAAACTTTCTTTAAACTAATCATCTTTGGTGACCAGCTTATTCACCAAATTTATTGACTTTTTAGACAGTAAGACGATTTGGAATATGTATTCATATGGAATGCAATTTTTAAAAAACCCAGTCTGAAATTTGATACAACTGAGATATGTGAATTCAATAGAATCCTTCTGCTACAAATTATTGAAGCACAAATTTTTTTAAAAAATGTATATTCTAAAAAAATGAAAGCGGAAGCGAAAATTCTACATCTGAGGTAGTAACCAAAGAAAGCAATTTTTTAATTCTAATTTTAACAGGCAAAAGCATGCGATTGAATATTTTGATGGATGAGTATTAATTTCATCACAACAATGCTTGAGATATAAACAAAAGTAAATTTCTTAAAAAAAGGGAAAAAATCTGTATAGAAACGAAATTGATATAGTTGAAAAGGTATATCTTAGAATTTTAAGATAAAGCAAAAACCATCTTTGTGAAAATATAGTTTTAGAAAATATGAATGCAAGTCTTCATTGGTCAGTCATTGGTCACTTAACGATTATTGAATTTATTTTCTAACTCGATTAAACTTTGACGCTTGGCTCTAACATCTTAATTTTATTCATGTATTTTTTTCCTGACTAAAAGACGTTTTTAGCCGAACCGTGAATTGCTAATAATATTTTTGTAGCTTCATAAATTAGTTAAGCAAAATGTTAAGTGCAGCAGTAAAAATGTTTAAAATTCTTTATGATTTTTTTTGTTTACATTTTCATAGTTACTATTCAACAATAAGTAATAAGAACGATTTCTGTGCCACGTATAGAGTGTACGTACGTAGTACCACATATATTAGTAGTTTATATATAAACACACACTTTTGAACTCATCTGTAAACAGGATGAAGCTGAAAAACTATCGCTTCGATGTATTAGTGAAGATGGATTCCTGTCAAGGACTTGGGTCAGCTAATATCATAGCCGAGATTTTTTTTAAAAAATTATTTCATTCGATTCCAATAAATTGTATACAGCCAATGGATAAAGTAGCTTCACTGTGCATTTACAATATATTGCTGCTTAGTTTGCCATAACAAATCAAGGTATACTGCTATCTAACAAAAGATGTGTGTGTGTGTTCATTTCTTTGGCGATGCATCTTATAATTGTTTTCATCACAAAAGTTTTAAAAAAAATTACACTAATGTACGTCCGTAGTTTTGATAAGACTTTTTAAAGTCTCGTAGAGTGAGCAACTTACAAAACAAACAAGGGAAATACAACGCAATATGCAGTATAAATATCCTGTATAGCTGATAAATCTTTTTTCACATTACTTTTTTTAATTAATGAAATTACGTACGGATACAACTAATTATCTTAAATGAATCATCAAACCACATTAAAAATAATAAAAATTTAATCCCCACCCTTTTTTTGCTTAATCATTATGTTTTTGAGCATTTTTCTGTACATTCTCATATATGAAACCTTTTTGTGCTTATCCACGTGATTATAGAAAACAATAAATATGAAATTCAGTTAAATGAAAAACATATCAAAACGATAACAAATTTGGTAGTAGTGATTCAAGCAAGAAAGAAAAGCCCAAAAAAGCATTTTGATCTTTCAACTATTGTTGGGAATTCACACAAAACTTTGAACATTTTGAAGCTACACAAAATTCTTCATGATGTCAATATCCCATCCAATATTTGAAAAACTAGCATTTAAGAAAAACTAAAAAATCATCGTCAGTGCTTACTTATCAACTTGATCTAGTAAAAATTGGAAGAAGGAATGTTGATAACAATACTTGAAAAAGGAGAGATAAATTTAATCACTACAAAGTTTTAAATAATTGCAATGTTCTTTTAATAATTATTATTATTACATAATCATAGATCATAGTAAAATTGTTAATAATTAATCGTTTACATGATAATAAAAATAAAATTGTCTACCTTCCGTAATCCAGCCTGTTCAGCTCTCGATCTTGAAAAACATATGTAAAATGCATACATGAACAGTTCTGGAAAACGGATAAGATCCAAGGCTGTACCAATAAAACTTGCAGTAATGACATAGTTCACAAAAAAAGCACCATTTCCTGAGAGAAATACACACCTAGAAAGAACATTGCATTTAATCCAATAGATGTTCAACATGAAGTTCAAATAATCATGAAGAAAAATGCAATAAAAAAAGTACAAATATTAAGTCACTTACTGCCACCGATATGTTTCACCTCTTCTTATACTCCATTCTAACAGAGCTTTAACACTAAAAATGAAACAAATTATTTAGTCCACTCTAAATCGTGTGTGTGTGTGCGTGTGTGTGTGTGCGTGCGCGTGTGTTTTCTACAGAAAGAAAGAATTGGAAATAAAATTCAACAAGATATATTTGGAGATTTTTTTAAAAAGAATTTTAATATATTTTAGCAAAATTTTAAGTTTTGATTGTTTCTCGAAATTAATACAAAATAAAACAATTCTTCAAACCAAAATTTTTATTACTTTTGTTTTCAATATAATATTCGAAAATTGATGAAAAAATTATTAATGCCATTTCATTCAAAAGGTAAGTTTTCTAAAAACAGTGTATTAAGATTTATGTGGATGCAATTTTAAACAATATATATTCACTTTCGTTAGTGTTATTAAACAGATGAATAATTCGATAACCTATTTTCTTTACTTTTCTAAGAGAAGTTGTCAATAAGTAGCTTATTTTTTGCAAGCATTTCTATGCTTTCTAACAGAAATAGTGTCTATTAATAATGCGGATTATGGTACTCCATTAAATATACTTTGTAAAATTAATCAACAAAAATATTTGACTATGTGCAAAATAAATATCTACTTATTCATTGCACATGCAACATCTACCAATAGTTTAGTTTTAAGGTAACTAAAATAAAATTATTGTTTTGCTTGTAATGAGCTGAAAAAGAAAGTAATTTACTGATTAAGAAATTACTAATTAAATAAATAAAACGAAAGCAAATAATAATAGTAATCGACCCATAAAAAAGCATATAGTACCAGAAGTGAGGTATAGGTTAGCAAAATAGTCCTCATTAAAATATAATATTTTCCATTTATACAGCTGTTTCTTCTACTAATTAGTGCAATTGCTTTCTCTTTCTATGAAAGTATGTAGTTGTTGCTTTCAAAAATATTTCCATACTATTGGCATTACTTATACAAAATAAGTAAAATCGCAGCTTAGAATTCAAACACCGAATGCAGAAGAAATTAAATAAGACCCACAATCTAACCTGGTTAATTGTAGAAGAGGAAGGATAACAACCATAAACAGGAGGAATATAAATGTACGTAACATTTTTGAGTGATTTCGTGATGACCTGAAAGAAATAATAGAAGATTATTCATCTTAATAAAACTTCTTTTTCACAAATACAAGTAAAGAATCTAAATAGCATACCGAGTCCAATGTGGCATAAATCTGTCAGAATAGGACACAATCACTGGTAATAAGGATGAGAACAGGAGCAACATCAGCGTTGAGAAAAAGTCCTTCACTACAGGTGTCTAAGTTTATATATAAAAGCATATAATAATCCCATTTCAGTCGTTACGAAGCACAATATATAACCGAAAACAAATTCATACAATTTTAAAAACATGTGCTTTAAATATAAGGTGCACAAAAATGGGAAAACTTTGGATTGAAAGTAAATAATACATTAAAAAATATTTTCCTATTCTGAGACTCTAACACACACACACACACACACACACACACACACACACACACACACACA
>JAOUZG010015275.1:5192748-5212023 GCA_026289955.1 Argiope argentata | reverse complement strand
CACACACACACACACACACACACACACACACACACACACACACACACTATCCAAAAACGTTTACTGAAAAAAGATAAAAAACTTAATGAAGATGCATAGCAATGATTTAATAAATGCTCTCATTCTGTCTCTTAATTTCCAATAAAATTACTTTTGGGAATAAACAAGTTAACCGAGTGACAGCACATGGTATTTTACTACTATTGGAAAAAAATCTTATATAAACAGGGTAACCTAAAAAAGTGGAACGAGCCTGTATTTCTGTTGCCATAAACGGGTAGCCTTACTAATTGAACCTAGACACATACTACCAATTACGAAGTTTCATTAAATAAGGCAATCAGTGGTAAGAAAACACTATGGCTTCTATAAAAGATGATAGTAAAAAAATTTAAAAAAAAATTTATAAGTCCTGCGAAGCGAAAAAAAGACAAATAGTAAAATATTTCTCTTACATTCATCTATGCAAATACAATTTCGTATTTCTATCTCAAAAAATTACCAGAGACACGTTTATTTTTAAATTTAAAACGAATAATCAGAAATTTAGATGAAAACGCTTATTTCAGAAATACAAATTTATTCATAAGTCGTTAAGTAAATATTTGTTAAGTAGTACATCCTTTAACCATTGTCACTTCCAAGAAATTTATTAATCACACGGAATGTTCATTTTTATTGGTCAACAGTAGCAACAACGACTTAATAAAGAAGAGAAGGGAATTTGAACATCTAAGATATCTCAAAGAAGTAGGTGGATGACAAGCAAGAAAAAAATCTATGCTTATATTTTTGTGTTTTCTTAAAAGAATGCAATATTTCGGTAAAAAGGAAAGTTTGATTTACTAAAGTTACAGCTACACGAACACCGTGAAGAATTTCGCAGTTGGACTCTATCACAGGTATAATCAAATTCTTCCTCAAATCAAATTCTTTCGATAAATACAATTTTGACGACCGAATGGTACTCTAATCGAGAAAGCCAAACAAAAATGGATTTTTAGCGTTTTAAATTTGAAAAAAAAATGCATTGTTCGTACAAAAGGTTTTTACCAACAGTGGGAATTTTCAATAAATATATTATATACTTCTATTTTTAAAAACTTTTTGGCTTGTTACATTTTATACAAGAATATGCTGAATTATGACCGATATATGTTAGTTTTCATTGGCATTATGATTGAGTTAAGGAAATTGGCTTTGTAAATACATGGTATGCAGATCTTTGTTGACTAATTCAAAAAGGCTGAATTTAAGTCACATGTAATAAACGCGATCATATAAGCGAAATTATTTAAAGTTATTTCTGAACTTTTCGCCAACTTTGTATAGGCGTTAAAAGTGTTCATAATGAAAAAGTTTTTAAGTAAAATTAATGAAAAATCTTACACCTTTTTTAAAAATTCAAAGAATAATAAATGCGTTTTTATTTTCTGATTCTTTTTTTATAAATAAATTTTGTGATATGTATACTATTCCTAAAAATTACACTGAAAGCATTCCCTTAAATACTTGTTAGAAGCATAAAAACATGTTATATGTCAATAACTCTTGCATTTTAATATCTCAGGAAACTTTGCAGATAGAAGTATGACACTCCGTATAAGCATAGATGGATATAAGAATATTTTAATAATTGATATTTTTCCACTACAAGGGCCATATAAAAATTGTTTTTATTATTTTCCTCTACTAAGTATTTTTAGACATTTGAGTATCTTGTCAGATGAAAATTTTCAATTGGAAGTATATGTTTAATTGCAACATATACTTCCAATTGCAGTAATATATACTTTCTCCTCCCTTTTCTGAGAGATTCAGTATAATCCATGTGGATTTATTATGCTTAAAAAATCTGTAAATTATAACACTAAGTAGTATATGATTGATGGGTAAAGGATTTTTCATCAAAAGTTGGCACCAGGAGAGATGTACATACATGAAAGAGTATGAGATTCGGGATTTTATTAATAAACCAGCAACTATTCATTCTTCTAAGAAAATGAAAATGACAGACATTATCGCATGCATTACCGCTTTTCAATGTTACATTCACAATGAAAATGTAGTATAAAAAATTTCTTCTATGCCTAAGAAGTAAGTCTTACTGATTTTTAATTTCATAAATTGTTAACGTCGTCTTTCAAAGGAAGGTTGTTGTTATATTTGGACAGTTTCCTAGACAGCATTTTTACGAAGTTCATAGCAGAAATAAATTCAATGGCTTTTCAAAGACTTAGACTGGCATTTTTTTTAAATTCAAGGATCCTAAAATTATGTATTTTAAACAAAAATACAAATGATATAAATATATAAATATTTTCTTATTAAAATTCAAATACGCCTTTATTTTCTACATATCGCCATTAGATGAATAATGAAGAGTACTAAGGGTACCTTCATAGCACATCTTACAATTTAAGAAATTTTGAGATTATAATGCTCATTGTTAACCACTGCTCAGCTACCAATAAGATGTTAATTTCACACAAACAACTATTGGGTAAATACATTAGCCAAAAAAAAAAAAATTGTTAAAAATATCTCTATTCTTATTAAGAACAGTGCTCAATAGAATAAAAGTGAAAAACGCAAGAGAAGGATTCAAATCAAACAACTTTATTTACATTTAAACAAATAAATTGAAAGCAATATGGGATAAAAATGTTTTAAACTATACGTTGCTCAATTACAGCCTTAATTCCTATAATTTTTTTAAAATTTTGATCAGCATTGAGAAAAAAATTTCTTTCTATTTTGTTAACTAACTACATCCCAAAAATCTCTAATCTCTGTCTTTCTACTTTTAAATCATTTAATTTATCTGCAATGCATTTCCTTTCCTCTATCCTTTTAACCCTTTGCACTCAATTGGTGGCTCACGGCCACCATTCTAGACGGTGCATCATCTTGATATTTTAATTCTTTTTCAATTTTGATTGTTAAAAATGCCTGTAGAATGGTAAAAAGATGTCAATTAACTTTTCGGGGAAATTCGATTTGAAACAATTATACATATTTATTTTTCGGAACAATAAACATGTCCTTGTATTAGGTGAATAATTTTACATTGAATTACGTATCCGATTTCTAAGGATTAATTATTTTAGATTGGAAGATTTGCTGGTTTATCCATTCGATATACTTAGAGTGGACATGCTTTAAACATATAATTAATATATGTCTTTGGCTATGCCTTTTGAGATTCAGAAATTCTGAACTCACTGATTTTTTTCAATTCATCTAAAAGCTTAGAATAACATAACCAGAATCTTAATTTAGTCGCTGCTAAGACTTACAACACTTGATATTTAGACAATCTATTTAATTAGGAAGACAGAAATTATTTTCTAACCCTGAATATAAGAGAAAGGGTCATGTAATGAAATAGACAGTTCGATATAATAAGGTAATAGGTGCTGACCAAAGGTAAGTCATGTGGCAGTCAATGTGTCAATTACCTTTCACAAGTTCTGATAGTACTTTTATCCTTCTAAATGTTTGGATAGGAACTTAACAGTTTAATTGTTGGATAATTCAATTTCTACTAATTAAATTGAATCACATGGCATATAACTTTAACAGTTGTCGAATGCTATTAAAATATAATCACATTCCTTTCCTTATAGTTTTTTCGTTCGCATTCAAAGAAACTAAATAATGGCTTTCCTTCCGAAATATCAAAAATGGGCTCGTTCGGTCATGTTCTTTGGAAATTTCTTGTGGTGTCCTACAGCAGCAAATCAGATTAACGAACTTTCTCCCACGCTCAAGATTTTTACTAAACCAAATATGGTAGAGGAACGTGGGGAGTTGACTAAAGAAGACAGGAAGACGGACAATAGCAGACTTCTGGAAGTCAACGATGGAGATGAAATGATGGTTTATTCAGGTTTTTTTTTGCTATAAATAATTAAGTGTATGCAGCTAATATTAATTTATTAAAAGAATGTAAATAGAATATGTACACAAACCCCGTTTGTCAATGACTGGTATAGAATTACATATAGACATCACCAAAATGATACGTCTTATATAAAATAGAGCTCAGCGGTGTAATAAATCGTCATGCCAGAAATGCCTCGAAGGACGCAGCGTTTGACATTAAAGATATAGTAGTAAAATTGTATTCTCGTGATTTAGAATCATAGCACACATTAGTATTTGTGTTTTTTAGTTTTACAGTGAGTTTATTTTCTTTTCATTTTTTCAAAACATATCTGCATCATTGCGCGGTTGTTGCAGCATGACTGTAGCCATGTATATAATTACAATTAAATAATAACCAAATTTTCAGATGTACACACAAATCATTCCAAAATAAGGTGTATGTTTCTTTTTAATCTAGAAGGTCAATAAAACTAGCAAATATGCCAAAATCTTAAAGATCTCGATTTCGGCTCCACGAAATTGTCATAAACTCCTGTCATACAGATAATCATACGCCATGTATGTGCTGAAGAGCTTGCTACTTCCACATAAAGCAAACAGATTGGATCAGCATCGACATTTCGACAAAGGAACCATGACGAAAATGGTGAGTTTCTAGGCCAAATAATCAAAATTGATTAAAGTTTTGTGTTAAATGTGACGAACCATTTTGAACAAGCAGCAAAGGATTTTCATAAAGATATTCTTGTTGATCCACAATAAAATTAGTAAACGGAGTATCACACAACATATCTGCAAAGGTTTAAAGGGTGGGGTTTCCCAATAGACTTATAGATTATTTTTTAAACTCAAAAAACACCTGTCTTGTTTACATTTTTAAAATAACAAAGAGTAGCACCAGGTTATCACACACAAGCTTTAATGCCTGGCATCACTTACTCTGAGAAATGAATGTAAAATTCACTCTGCGCTACATCTGAATGAAGTATGATAAACTAATAAATAAACTGAAATATAATTCAATGATAGTTGTATCTGTTTAAACAAATGTTTGCTGAAAACAATATTTTCATTGAGGTTGCAGGAAAATTGGATTCTAATTAAATCTCATAAAAGTTCGACCACTGAATTAACAAATGATGCATCATGTTTCAAACTTGAATAAAAACAATCTTCTAAAGATGAAGATAACAAATTAATGTAATCTAATATTAAAAATATACAAATAACTCAAATATGCATTCATATTTTTTGAAGAAGAATAAATCTGTTTGTCAGTTTAATTATTATCTTGTAACACATATGATCATCTATGAAATTTCTCAATTACGAATATTTCAGAAATATTATTTAATGAAAGGATTGCCAATTTTGATTTTGATGATGCAGCATTTTAATGCCATATAAATTACATAGTAATAGCTGAAGGAAAATATTTAGCTAAATTGATATTTCTATATGAATTAACTAAAGCATAACTGAAAACTGGTAATATATATAAAAAATGGAAATATAAAAAAATATTTAAAAAGTATTTAAACTGGATATCTACAAAAAGCAAGCAGAGAAAATTAAAGCAAATAGACCTATACACTACATGAGAAAAAGGATAGTCATATTTCGTAAATTATGCTTTATATTTTGCTCTCATTGATTCTAAATTTCGCTTTTATGTTGTTTGACTATTAATTTCTTTTATTTTAAATGAATAAATTTTATCTTCTACTAATAAAAATTAAAAATACAGTACTTAACGATTTTAGTACATGAAAAAAGTAGAAGGACATAAGGTAAAATAATTGTTTGGGAAGATACAGTAAACCTTAAAAGTGAATGTTTTTCGTTTTTTAAAGCTTTTAAAAAACATGCTGTTTTATAGCAAACCGTCGGTTTCATGTTTTTGTAAAATGTTTAGAGGAAAATCTGAAAGTGAATTTCAAAAAGATCTAATTGATACTTACAAAAATGATGGCAAAAGTATAAAAGAGATTGCAAGTCAGCTACATATCATTCCAAATACTGCCTCGAACTTCGCAACATATCCTGGTAATCAGGGGATGAAAAAGAAAATCGGCAGATCTCAAAATCTGACGCAAGATGACCAAACAAAAATTCGCCCAAGAAAAGAGAAACACACAACAACAAAAAAGGGGATGTAAGTGTTGCTACAGCTCAAAATAATACAGGAATCACGTCTAAAGAAGCTCCAAAAAAGTTTGTATCCAGAAAAAAAATAGCACACACACGCAGACGACTACCAGAACTATTAGAATTACGTCGCTAATGAAAAAAAAACTTATTCTAATCAACAGATCAGCAGAGAGAGTTTAATTGTTTGGTTGGGTGTCAGAATAGAGGAAGAACAAGCCTTATATTCCAAAGTGACAGGCAGAAAAACAGAGAATCCAAGTCGCGTCATAGCCAGTATCATCTGTCTTATGGTGTTGAGCTAGGCGGAAATGAATGGATTTTTCAACCGGATGAAGCATCAATTCACACAAATATTGGGATTAAAATCTGGTTTGCAAGAAATAATATTCGGAATTTTCCCTGCTCTCGAAGCCTAGACCTCAACATTGTAGATAACATATAATTAAGATTTTTTATCGGGGAGGGGGATGTAAAGAATTAAGCTACCACGTTATCTTCTTTGGGTGGAGCCGGCTGCCAATCATGCAGACACCACGTGATCTGACTGCTGATGTTGCAGTGTATACATATGTGTGTGTATATATTTTTCAGTATAGCGATCGTGACCCTGGTGCGTGGAAGATTGCTAATACGACTCTCTCCTGAAGCGTTTTTTTAAAATTAATAAACTAGGTAAAAGAGAAAATGTGTTTTAGTGTTATTTGAAGCCCAGATATCAATCTTCACTATCAAACGAATTGTTTCGCATCTGGAATGCCATAAATTTTAGGGGATGTTAATGGAGAAATGCAAGCAGCTTGAATCTGTAGTTGAGCTTTGCATAGCTTTGAAGGTTCAAGGGAGAAGTTTTGCAGAACAGAAAATCAAACTTAATAAGACTTGATACCGAAACATATATTTGAAGTAACCAAAACAAATGGTGAAAGAACTCCTTGTTCATAAGACTTTTATTTTCACTATCTAGAATCATCTACTTAATCTATTATCCATCTACTTTTTCACAGAGTATGATACAGTCAAAACTGATTTTTTTAAAAATTATACATAGCTTTTCTCTAAGTTTCAGACACAGTTATTTGTTAATAAATAGTCCTTTAAAGTTTGCTTATTAAATTGTTCTAAAAAAATTCAATGTTCTTCATTCATTAAAAAAAACTTTGTATCCTTCTATTTTATTCAAGTACAGTAGTAGATAAGATGAGAAATAATTAGAAAAGTAATACAAACCTCTCTAACAAATTTTTTCACAGCTGGAGTATTAAGAACATCTAAATAACTGAGCACTATAGTCGGTGTTGTGAGAAAGAAGAACAAAATACATAATGCTAAGTTTGTTGTTATTGCTCGACTATACCAAAGACTTTTGCTGACACTGAGATTTTCCCTGAAACCAGAATAAGGAAAGAAAATTGTCATCGTTCTATTTAAACATTACTTAATTTTGAGAAGCAACTGAAACTTGAATAACTGCTTATTAATGCAGAAAAAAGAATGTTTAAAAATAAATACCAAAATATATCCTCTGGTGGTGGTGCAAAATCTACATTCCAGTTGTATGGATTTAACTGGCGAGAGTAACTTGAAGAAGATGGATTAGCAGAGCATTGACATCGTGTCTGGTGATCTTTATAAATTCTGCAAAAAGATCGAAGTTCACAATAAAATAAAACCTGAGTATTTTGTATTTGCATGGACATTAGAATAGGCTTTTTAATTAGTAAATGGAATATGATCAAACACATAAAACAAGATTTTAAACGTTTCTTTATCGAATTTGGGATATAATGACATTATATCACAAATTTTGCCATACAATATTTCATGAAATATTTATAAAATTCAGAAATGTTAAGAATATAAGCAATATACCTAGAGAAATATTTTTACCTCCTTGTCTTTTCCCTTTTCTTTGTATTGAACAATCAAAATCGTTACTACTTTATATATATTTTCCCGTATACAGAATGTAAGGGAGAAAATAACAATAATCAAAAATTAAGTTTCAATATTTTGATAAATCTCCACAGTGTTGCCCAACTTGACCTTGAAATATGGAACTATACCAGTCTAGTTATGAATATGATAATTGGGAAATGAAATGAGTTAGATAAATATAACTTAGTTTAAGTTTTGTACATCAAAATTGTATATCTGTGTCAAATTTGGAATGAAATCCGTCTTTGCGAAATTTATATGCTTCAAAAAAACTCTGTGTATAAAAGGCATAAATGAAATCGTTATAAAACAAATATTTTATAAATGGTTGTGTAAATAAATTCGTCTAAATAAATTATAGCATTGTATTTATAAGAAACTCAAAGGAGAATTTTGAATTGCCGACGAATTAGAATTAAAAACTTTACTATTAGCCAAGTTAAAAGTAATAATAGTGATTTCACACACATTTTAAAGATAGTTTGTTTTTTTTTTTTCAGCTTCATATCATTTTCCGTATTAAAGGGGGAACGATTTTTTTCTTTCCTATTTCGCAGCCTTAATACAAGTAGCAGTTTGAAAATTTGTCAAATAAGAATATAAAGGTTTTTAAGTAGGATGCTCCAGGGATAAATCTTTTAGGGTAAATTTATTTCGAACCCCTTTTTCACAAATGTTTTTAACTGAATGCATAATCAAATTACACAAATGGAAGACTCGTCAGTTTAAAGGCTTTACCAACAACCCTTACACATTACCCCCACCTTTCAAGGTTGTGAATATGAAAAAGAAAGAAGTGAAGATGAATGAGAGAAATGAAAATATAAAGAAAGAGACAAAATTATAAAATAAATTATAAAAAATAAACCGATACTTAATTTTATTTTGAGTAAGTTAGAACACACACCTCGTAGCAATTTGACGTGGGGAATTATTGGAAACAATCGATACAGTTTACTAAAGGCAGCCCTAGGCTATAAATACAATTTCAGCAAAAAATTACATTCTATGCCAACTAGGTTAAATGTAGCATTCTATAGATCCCTCATCAAATAAAACTACCTGTACCATATTCATGAGGTCAAAATAAAAATTAAATATTTTTAATTTTTAAAAAATCTTGCATTACTTTAAGTGCAAAATAGGTTTTAAGGCTTGACTTTCACTAGCATAGATATGCTAGTGAACAGTAGTAGTGAAACAGTAATTAACTAAAAAGTATCCATAAAAAAAGTTGAGCAAAAAGTATTTTTGGAAGGGGGAAAAATCATATAATTGGTATGAAGCAAAATTTAACACATACCTATTCAATTTCGTAAAAAAACATGATTTTAATGACATATTTTATGTTTTCTAATCATTAAGAAAAGTTTATATAAATAAAATTCACTATTTACATTGCTAAATATTAGAATTTAATTTAGATATTAATTTTTTTTATTAATATCAATTTTAAAACCAAAGAGAAGTTTACAACAGTGAAAATTATTAACTGCCAATGATTTGAAATCACCTTTCCAATAACAGTGAAGTGCCATTATGAATAAAGAAATGGCAGTGAGATGGCTTGTGACATGTTACAAATAAACAAAAAATCTTCGGTAGCTTTTTCAGAGTAAAATCATAATATATCAATCAAAAACATTATCTATTTGTAGTCAAAATAATTATTTTCTTAAGTCCAAAACAACTTCTTAAAAAGTATTGTACAATGAACACTCAATATCGATTATTATTGTACAAATCTTCACAGTTGTTTTTTTAAGTTTTTATAAAAATTATAATTCATTCTACTTTACAATGGGGTCAATTTATGGTCAAGTGACAGTTATCAAATAAACCGAGCCAACGGGACAATTAATATTCCGCAATTTTTAAGGAATTTAGAATATCTGCCCGTAACGTAAAGAAGATGAAGTTTTGTTTATTTTGCTGCTATAACGAATCTAATAATAAGAAAGAGATTGATAAAGCTATTTTGTACAAAGTATATGCTATATATTTTTTTATTTGCTCTGAGTTTTTGGTTTAGACATAATGATTTCATTTTATATAATTTTTTTTAAATATATATACAAGCTTCTTAGTAAATTTATATTTTTATCCAGTTGCAAAATTAGTTTGTGTAATCTGCAAAACAACAATATCTTAGAAATCGACAATTCATGTTACTTAAATTAATTATTGGATTTTTTTCAAATTAATTTGTCTTGATTTATTATTTTAATACTTATAAAGATGTACGCTTAAATTCTGCAAAATTCCTTGACGCCTATTACTCTTTCAAATTAGAATTGAACTGCTTAGTCATGGAAATAAATTGTAGATTTTCTTTTATCTCACTAATTCCCTTAAGAAATTCTACAAAACTCACGGATTCCCTTAAGAAAATCTACAAAACAGCACTGTAATTAAATTTATCAATAAGGAACAGATTGTAGTTTTGTTTTTAAAAAATTATCATAGAAATACAAGACGAAATTTATAATTTCTATTTACAGCACTTAGAAGTAGAGAAAGAGAGTTCCATTAATTTCAACATTTATTATAGTATACATGAACAAATAAAACCATTTCTTTCCCTTCTCCGAGAAAAAAAATATCCAAAATTAAATCATTTATAAAAACTCTTTTCTAATCATGAGGAATATTAGGTTGATGAGACAATTTCGAAGTATATTGAAGCAAATAATGAATAAGAACTATATTAATCTGAAACAATTTACTTTAATTATATTTATTGTATGACATTTCTTTCAATTTGTAAAATATAAGAGTCATTTTTTGTGGAAAATATTATGTACGGTTTTTTATTCAAATTATTAAATTCTGTATGTCTGTAAAGGTTTTACAAAACATCTTTACGATTTAAAAATGAAATTCAATATACTTTGACGGCTTTGGATTTTAGATTGCATCATAGCCTTCATATCTAGCGACATCTTGTTATTATTTTTTATTACCATCCATATAATTAAAACAAGGCTAGAATCACCTTTGATAAGATGATTTCAT
Source organism: Argiope argentata (assembly GCA_026289955.1). Classification (NCBI taxonomy): domain Eukaryota; kingdom Metazoa; phylum Arthropoda; class Arachnida; order Araneae; family Araneidae; genus Argiope; species Argiope argentata. The sequence continues at coordinate 5,201,031 of JAOUZG010015275.1, read as the reverse complement.
TTAAAATTTAAACTAAATAATATTATTTTCTCTTTAATAGAGATAAAAAGTTAGTGAATTTTCTCTTCCATATTTATACATCAAAACAACTACACCAGTATGAAAATAACATTTGGGTAGACCTTAATTAAAAATATTAAAAAATTTGTTCAGACCATTTTTAAAATACTAAATACAATTCCATCCTCAAAGTACGACATTTTTATTTTAAAGAAGTAAAACTTGAAATCAAGTTCTTACAAAATAATTTATCATTTGATAGTTGCAGTTGAAAAAAAAAGGGCCAAGATGTAAATTTTGGTTTTTTAAGTAATGAAATTTTGAAGACAACTTTTTTTCTTTGTAAAAACAAACAAAAATAGTAATTTGAATTAATGAAATTTTTTTAAAATACTGGCAATGAATCTTCTGATTGGGAATATTCAATCACCTCAAGAAGCTATCATATAATTTGTAATAAATATTGAAAAATTGATTACAAATTATATGTTATAGCTTCTTCTTTCTTCAATTGTTTAGTCTATTGACCATATTCTTTATTTAATTCGTTCTATTTTATGGCCTAATTTATTATTTTTAATAAATCTTGTAAGGTTCTTTAAGGAGATTCTTTTTTCTGAAAAAGAACTTTTTTTTTTTTTTACAGTTTGATAATTCTTGTTTTGCCAAATCTAAATTTTATAAATCACAATTCTGTAATGTATTTCAAAAATTTACTTATATACATTATAAATTAAATCTGTCATAAAATTCGCTTTAAAGAAAAGTATTTTTTCTTAAATTTTTGTTCGAAATTTTTTTTTATGATGAAAAATCTTTATTCATTGTAAAAATGTATTTTTGCCTTTTAATTGTGAAAAATAACATTTTTTAAAAGAAATTTCCCTTAAATGGTTTTTTTTTAAGTCTGTAAGAAAAAAACAACGTTGTTTATCTTTTTCTAAAGAGCCTTAAAAGTAGCAAATACATCTTAATTCACTAAAATTTTGCTGATACATACACTAGTCATCGTCCGCAGAATCTACTTTTACAACAAACTTTAAATGTTTTTTTTAATGCTTTGCTTTTCTGGATCGAAATGGTGTTTTCCTAATAATAATAAATCGCATGCTTACATATGAAACGATTTTACTTCGCTTAATCACTTAGTTAATATTTTAACAGAATTAAACTCTTATTTTAAATAAATCTGGAAAGCTACAAAAATAGGAACATCAAATTTGATATTTTCAAAACATCTTCAAGCCGAAAATTTTTTAAAGCATTAATTTAAACACTTTTTGAAACTTCAAACACAGTTAAAATTAGAAAATTACCGTTGACAGAGCATTGTAATGTAAATAGATCCTCGATAAGGAAGATTTGCACTATCCCAAATAAATAAAGTACAAATTTCATCCATTAAAAATTAACAGAAAGTAATTTGAATTGAAATTCATAAAAAAATAAATGCTACTTTATACTATATTATACATCAATATGTTCCAGAATAAATGAAAAATGTTCTAATCTAAAATAACCCCTCGAATGAAAAAGGTTCGTGAAGGCACTAATTTGGAGGAAATATGTACAAGAATTAAATTCCTAAGCTTGTAAAACAATTGTTATCCGCAAGGGAAGTTTCTTTGAACTCAGAAAAAAAATATTTACATACATAGTAGAAACATAACAAAACGAAGCTTAAATATATTTATAATAAATAACAATTTAACAATCTGCAGGGGAAAATCCCTTCCATTCTATAAGATCGTACAGAATAACAAGAATCGAAGGAATATTCTAATGGCAGCTCGTTCGTCATCTAAAATATGAATCAACTTCAAAAGGCGTGCGCAGTCGAAGATGAATTCTTAATGTAACGTGAATTGTTCCCATTACTTATCTCTTATTAAAAGAAAGGTCTACAGATGTCCGTAACGTTCTTTTGGTGTCTAGTCAATGTCTTTATTTTAAGATCAATCATATGATAGCACTGAGTTCTTTCTTTTCTTCTCTTACTTAGTATTTGAAAATGCAATCCCACCCCCCTTTCTGTTAGAAGATAATTATTTGCTTCAATCTGATTTCATTGATTAGTTTCGATTTGAGTACTCCTGAATATCATGTAGTTAAAAGACACAAATTTCATATACATCTTATTTATGTTGGACTGCAGTATGGACCTGAAGCATGCTAGTATTTTCTGTCAGAATTATTTTTAGTTTGTATTTGCAAATGCATTTATCCCGAAATGTCGATTTCGACATTTTCAGAACTAAAATTTTTAAGTCTTGAGACCGATTAATTTTTTCTCAGGAATTTTCAGTATCCTTGAATATACACCGTAAAAGTAAGGTAATTTTATCCCTGCGATTGGGGCATGAGAAATACAATGGTCATCAATTTTTTAGAGCGCGTATTAGAAATAATTAAATAAAAAGTAAGATTTAAATCAGGAAATAAATAAAAATTTTAGTAAAAATTAATACGGCTAATTTAATTTAAAAATTAGGAAATTAATTAAAATTGAATTAAAAATATCGTTACATATACAAGTAATGATATTTCGTATTTAATTTCCTAATTTTCATTTTAAATTAATGCTCTTGTGTCGAGATGTGAACTGACGCCTTTCCTTGCACAAATTATATCTCCGGAATGAAATAAATCGAAGTTTAGTATACATAAAAAAAATCCTTCCTTTCGGCCAAGCATCTGCAAAATTCTGGTCATATATATTATTACATTACTTATATCTTTTAATCAATTTAAATATTAATTAATTTCCTAATTTTTATTTAAATTAGCCCATGTTACTTCATTTTAAAATTTTCTCATTTTCTCATCGAAGTCCATTTTTTATTATTTAATTATTTCTAACAGGCTACAAAAAATTCCTTGGAGTTTTACATGTCACTAGTGAAGGAATAAAAATCCCTAACACTTACAGGACTCTTTTAAAGATACACAAGATTGCCTTTACTACCCCGTACGAATCAAAGCAATCTAGTGAAATCACTCAAGTGAAAAATTTGCATCTTTGGTCTTATATTCTGGTGCAAATAAACGAATTCTGTTTTTTGTATCAATTTATTTTACACGGGAGGCATTTTAAGTAGAGGGAAGAAGAGATAAAAGTTGCGTCGGTAGACGTCGAAACACAGGCGCGTAAGAGAGAAATTTGCCCCTTCTGTGATTTTTCCCTTTGTCATTCTATGATGAGATTCTAACATGGATTTCTTTGTCACGTGTCGAATGAGACAAAAAAAATCGTAGGTATCTTTTAAAAAGATGTTTAGGTGATAAGGAATTTTATCTCCTCGTTCTATGGGGTCAGCAATTTTGTTAAGCATGTGTTATAAATTAAATAAAAATATGGAAATTCGATTAGGAAATAAAAGAATATTTTAAAATAAAGTTAGCAAGGACTAATTTAAGATAAAGATTTGGAAATTAATTAGAATTTAAATTAAATTCCGATACATAGATACACAATTTTTATGTACTCTGCCGCTAGATTGTAATTTTCTACTATAAGTTTCGTTAGCTAACCTGTGACAGTCATATATGAGACTTGTTTACAGAATAACAGCCCATCTAGATGAGTACATCTTCTAATATTTTCGATTATGAATTCTAATCATATGAATAAAACATGCAAGATACATATTTTCAGTGAAAGACGCAACAATAGAAATAAGAACACACACATATATATATATATATAGAGAGAGAGAGATAGGTAGATAGATAGATAGATAGATAGATGTTGAGTTAAAAATCATACTCTTTATTTCTATATTGATTCATTTTTGTAATTAAAGAGAAAACTATCTGAAAAAATAACGTTATATTTGAAGTAGTAATTAGTTTTACAATATAAATTTTATTACCTTTCCGCCATTTCCTCAGTCTTTAGAGTAACAAAGGCAAGCCCCACTGGTTTTAACAGAGAAACTGATCTCTGTCGATCTACAGCAGTAGCTAAGGCATGTTCTTCTTCTGCATAATAATCCAAAGCATCTACCTAAGATGACGAAAAATCACATATTGCACATGTGTTCAATAAATTTTACAAAGATGCTAATTCTGCAGGCTTAAACTATCAATAGGAAATGTTACATATCAAACATATAATAAATAATACAAGAGAAAGAAAAGCATATTTGATATGTTCACTTATACAGTATTTCAAACCATTTCTTTCTTAGGATGTGAACATTCATCATATTATAATTTCTGCATTTTATTTTAGAAAATTTTTTATTTGTAGATCGCCTTTTAGAGCTCAAAAAGTTGGATATAGGTTAAAACCAGGTCGTATAAAATAGAAACACTCTATGTTCTAAACTATGATATTTTAAAATGCACATATATTTCATATTTTGTAGTAATAATGGAAATAAAGAAGTGTTTGAAATTCTAAGGTTCTTTAAGTAAAAAGCTTTAGTTTTACATCACTAATTCTATTTCAAAAAAAAATGTAAGCATGTTAAATCATAAAAATTGTTAAAGATATTCAAAACTACTTATGTACGTTTATTTATAATAAAATAATAAAAAATAATAATTTTTGGCACTTTTAGAAGTAAATAAATTAATTTTAGTTGCTTTTGCACGCCACTCACTTGCTCACATCTTGAACAAACACATATGTGACCACAATAATACGGCCTCATTTTTGGCCGAATTCCAGTTTCCTTCAATATATTTTCACAATACAACCTAGCATGAGTAGATGTTTCTCTAGGAAAAGAAAACAAGTAATATAAAAAACAATTTTTTAAAAAAAATCAATTCCTACTTAGGTTATTAGAAATTTTTTTGGAAGTTATGAACATTTTTATTTTAATTGCTTCAATTTACATAATTTCAATTGTTGCTGTTGTGTTCCGCTTTACAACGAAAGGTGGAGTGCAATAGCTCCAGAGGGTATGGAACCCTGAGCAACCGAGGACAGAAGTCTGACTTCTAGTTCACATACGTCATAAATCCTTTTTATGGGGCGGACTTCATTCATATACTTTCATTCATCCACAGATCGTAATTTAGATCTGAAACAATGAACGATCACCTCTGACTTAGTGGTATAACTCTTCACAGGGAGAACTATGTGACCACGACAGATTTAATGTCCGCCACACATGAAGTCTCCGGATGGTTGATTCGAACTCGCAGCCCAAGTGATGCGAATCCAACGCCCTACCAACCAGGCTATCCCGGCCTGAAAGTTACAATTATTATAAATAATTGATCAAAAAATTATACTAGCTTTAAATTTTTAACGCCTATTAAGGATTCAAAGCCAATTGCGGCAACGAAAAATGCGTGATTTTTCCACACCAGATAGGGGAAAGCAATACAGATTAGAAATTTCTAATTTTCTTTATTCTGCATTATTTTAATTCTTAAGTACTTCAAAATGAATCGAAAAATTCAATTAATTAACAATGTTTCATTTTAAATGCATCAAATGTTATGAAAATAAGAGGAATCGTTTAAAATAATCGGTCAGAAACAAGTTAAGCTTAACTTCATTAGTGTGGGGGGGGGACAAACTGAATTCGTTACTTATTTTCCAGTGGGGAAATGGAGATTTTTCGCGACAAAGTTAGTTTTTAATTAATAAAAAATTAATGAATTAATATTTGACAAAACTGTATAAACATCAAATGCCACCCACTACAAGTTTTTAAAAAATTTACTTCAACTTAACTGCACGAATAAAAAGTATTTTATTAAGGTTTGAAAATTTGAACAACCTATATATATATCGGGATAATATGAGCTTATAGTAGGAATTGAAAAAGAAAATCAAAACATATTTCAGAAGCAGATGAAATTTGATATATGTGAAAACAGACAATGCATGTTCAAAAATTTTGTAGAAATTTTTTTTGTCTACTTGTGTTGACAATTATTTAGAAAATAAATAATTAAGAAAACTAATTAATTGGGTGAAACACTGGATAATAAAACATAACATTCAAGAATATTAAATTTAATTTTAACATAAATAATTACTGAAATCCAACAAAGATTGAAATACACAACTTTGGTCAATAATTTTGAAGTTTTTGTTCATACGATTAAACAGACATATCTACTGAAACTATACTTTATGCCTTCAAATAGTATTTCCATAATTAAAAACAGAAAACGAAATTATAAAATTATCTAAATTTTATCATAAGAAAGAGATTTAAACGGTAAACAAAAAGTGGATTTTTTATTGTTTATCATATCAAAAATTATAAACCATTCATAAGTGTTAATGGATTTTTATTACGCTTTAAAAGTTAGCTCTTTAATCTACAATTTTACATAACTTTATAATTAAGATTATATATCCTAATTTTTTTAATGCCTATAATAATATGAAGGATTTTTGAGCAGGTTGAAGCATTTTCAAATGAATTTATCGTTTGATTCCTATTTTTAAATTACTTAATTATAGATTTGAAGCTAATAATTCACTAATTTAATGCATATGTTGGTCACATCATTGTACATGTAGAGTTAATTTTGAAATTTTAAAACAATATTTACTCTGATATTCCACTTTTAATACATGCTTCTTGCAACCACAAAATTTCCAAGAAATAGTAATGTCTATAATTAATGTAACAAAACAAATCACCTTTTTATGGATTGTTTTGATACATTCATGAATTTTTCTGAATATTTACGAATACTGTAATAAAGGCCATCCATGATATATGTAGTAGCTAATTTCAAATACATAAATGGAAAAAGAAGCAAAAATAAATATTAAAAAAGTCAGTTAATGTATTGAAAAAGTTAAGCTTTTTCAAAAGATAAATATATGAAAAACAAATTTCCTTAGAGAAAAAGCAATAATATAAATCGAATCAACTGCAACAATGAAAAAATAAAGAAAGTTTGAGGACATGGAGAAAAATACTAGATTGTCAATTGCTTACTCATATTAGAATTAGTTTTACAAAAATGAGCAAAACTTTTATTGAAACTATTTTTACAGACGTTATAAGGAAATATGTGAAAAAATTCATATCAAACTCTAAATCAGAATTTACTTTAGAAACTGTTTTAAGTAAAATTTCCCATCCTTTAAGTCTAAAAGTAGTGTAACTCTGCATCCATTATAATTATTATAAAACATTAAACAGTCTAAAAATGAATGAATGTGTGGACACGACAAGATTCTAAATGAATATTACATAGCGCATATTCATTTTCAATATAGTAAACAAACTGAAAATAAATATGCTCTACATAATTAGTATCTAAACTAAACCAAAATAATTAGAAAATTACTTGTGTAAATATGAGCCAGATGTGATATTCAAGGGAATCAAATTACTTATATACAATTGGTGTATTTTTTATAGCTGTCTAAACTAATTGTATAGGTAGGCAAATAACATTGTAGGAAATAAAAATCAAATGTAATTCACTCACACCTTTTTTTAAGACTGCTTATTTGTTAAATATATTTAAGCATTAATAAGGTGAAATTTTGTATACTGCACGCTGTAATTAAAATACTATATATATATTTTTTAATTTGTATGCTTGTCTAAGAATTTTAATGTTAATTTTTTTTATTTTATAGTTCCAGTTTAATTGTTTTATTAATTAATACTAATATCACCCCAAAAAAGTAAGCAAAAAAATATGAATCTGTGCAGATATTCATAATTAAATTTCACTTCTGCCTTTTAATAGTTCTCTTCCGAGTATTAACAATTGATCAAGAAATTAATTTATAATTTCACATGCACTAGAAAATTGACATTTTTATAAACTTACCAAAAATATCTAAGATTTATTGCAAAAACTAATATTACAATTTTTTTTTCAAAAAGTCCACTAATTCATTTTTAATTACAAGAAAGAACTTGAACATTTATTGTTATTTATAAAACTAGAAATTTATAATACCTTGCAGCATCTAATTTTGTTAATGTCCTCACGTCGTAAGCTAGATGCACTTTTTCAACATGGCACTCTGGATATGCTTCTCTGTTAAAACACATAAAAGCATGCACATTATAATATAAAAAATTAAACAATTTTTTTACATTACATTTTTTTAATCAGATTTGTGTCATAACATAATTTACATTGAACGGAAAATAATGCCATCTTATAAAATTTTATAAAATATCACATAAAGTACTTTAAATAAATATATATCCACACAATAATAAATTATCTAAATTATATATATATATACATATACATACACACACACACACACACACACACACGCATATATATATATATATATATATATATATATATATATATATATATATA
>JAOUZG010015275.1:5178025-5192738 GCA_026289955.1 Argiope argentata | reverse complement strand
ATATATATATATATATATATATATATATATATATATATATATATATAGTGACGTTTTTAGCGTAGAGGGTTCGGTTTGAATGAACTTTAATTGAAGACAGCACAAATAAATTTATTTACATCTATTTACAGGATGACTTGATAAAGCAAAACTTCAGATAAAAACAATCCAGCAGTCACTTACAGCGTAAATGCAAGCCTTACGAACAATAAAAACAGTCTGCAAAACAGCTATCGTATAGCAAAGTAAACAGTAACTCACAGCGAGCTCTATAATACAACGTTAAGAGCAAACGTAAACACAGCTCCGCTAATAACAAGCAATCCGCTAGTTCAGTGAGACGCTTCTCTTCCGAGAGAGAGGAGCTCTCAACTAACTCACTCCCTTATATAGCCAGGCAAGCGTCACGAGAAGAAACGCGGCGCAGCCACAATTGTCTCGGGACTACCAGAATATTCCCCTTGCCAAGTCAACTCGGCTGGCGCAAAGCACCTAGTGAAGCGTCGCCAACGTTTTCTACTTCGGTGCACGTTCACCCGCTTGTAACAATATCTTATAAAATCCAAGCATTTTAGAAAATTTTTATAAATAGGCATATTTTTAAAATAAAATGTAGAAGCTCTACAATCTTAAAGCAAAAGGTAAAAAACCAGAACTGAGCAGACCTCTTTAGAAGAAACATCAACTGATATAATTTTTATGATTTAATCTTCACTTGTTGCTGTTTATTGAGATAAATTAATTCCTCCTTTACTAAATATTTTAACAGTTTTTGCATTGGTGCCAAGAATAAAATTCTTGCAAAAATTATTAAATATTTAGTAAATGAGGAATTATTTCAATAAACAGTTACAAGTAAAGATAAAATCTGGCATAAAACACAGAAATGAGTAAGATCACTAGGATAACATAAAACAGTAAATTAAACAAAAAAAAAATCCTTCACTGCATATAGCAGTAAGTGCAGTCCATATAATTCACAAACAAGGAAAAACAAAATAAGCGGGGAGGGAGGTTAACCTCTCATATTACAGAAGGCTTTTACAGGCTTTTAATTTCGTAACAGTTTTTCTTATAAAATGAAACCCAATTATAATGCAGTTTTCAAAGTAATAAAAAAGCATACTTACTGAAAATGAGATAACAAAATACTTTCATCACAAAGTTCTTTAGGCACATTGGATATCAGTAATGTACGATTCACCTAAAAAAAATATTATAATTCATAACTGAATTAAAAATCTTCCTTTAAGGAAAAATTTAAAATTTTTAAAACTTTTTGCAGTATTATTTCAGCAAATTGATAAATTTCTTTGACAACAAATTAGGTGATAAATGAAAGAATATACATGCATGCAAAATAATAAGAAAAAGCGTATTTGTGCGTCCGGTGTTCTCTTTAGGACAGATCGTTGAAACTGGAGTTCTCATATACCACCAGCTAAAAGTTGATAATATAAAAGATTATATAAAAATTATTTTTAATTAACCAGAAACCAGGAGAAATTAGAGCACCTTCAAGGACTAAGAAAATTTTTATAGAAACAAATTTTACGCGATCTTTACCTCAGAATCATATATTACCTCCATTTATATCATCGAGCAATTTAATTTTTTTAGCTGAGTTTTCAGTTTAATAGTTAAACGATTTTTCCCTTCATGCTAATGATTTAAAAAACAATACATAGGCACACTAATCTACAGATTATTAGTCTTGGAAGCTTCAAAAACAGGAAAAGAAACTATAATATTGTCCATTCAACTCTGTATTATCATACACATTCTATACATTTAAAAAAATCAAAACCAGATAATTAGTTCACTAATCCTAACCACAGGTTCGATTTCAAGATTTTGTATTTCATGTGAAAGCTCATAACGTCTAGATATGTTACCAATGATTGTTTATCCTCGACCAATCACTAAGTAGAAATCTCGGAAACTCTTCTTTATTGTACATTATTTACATGGGGGGGGGGGATTACAACAGAGATCTTTAGCTTCAACTAATGTACTCATTTTACTTTTTTTATTCTATATGAACAGAAACTCTTACATCCACTAGTTATATATCCTCAATAATCTTCAAACCATCTCACCATTACTACCACTTTGAAGTTTTGCGAGGTATCAAAAATAAAACTTTGACAGAATGCTCATCCTCAATAAATGGTCTGATTACCAATTATATGTAGAGAACATAAATAAACACGCTTTAGCCTACCAAGACCTAAATGAAAGGGTAGGTGAATACATATAGGACAAAGACGAAAACAAAACAAAATATATATATTTATCAAAACTATCTAGGTTCCTTTCTCTTAGAACAGGGGTGGACATTAAGTCAATCGCGATCGACTAGGTGGACCACCAAGTCATTTCGAGGTGGCTCCCTTTACTAAGACTTAAGATGTGCATATTAAAATAAACTAATTGTCACATTTTTGTATTACCTACTTGGCAATGTCGTTGGAGTAGAAATAACTGAAAATATAAATTATATATTATCTTATCTCTTAAGGAAAGCGAAGTTTTTCTCCTTCAAAATGACAATTTTAAAAACATTTATAACATTGAGTAGCATTCGCATTAGTAGTTCAGAACTTAAAAATAATTTTTGGAATCTAAGAGACAAAGTAAAACATACTAATTTTTAAAAAAGTTGTAGATAATTTAACATCGGTCTGCGTCGTACCCACCTATGTGAATCTACATTTTCAACGAATATACTAAGATAACATATCGCTCTTATCTTATAGATTTAGAATCGAATGCAAGATTAGCGGTTAATAATTATGTACCGAGATATTTAAAATTGACGGATAGTATGCAGACGAAGTCTTTTATTAATTATAACTACTAGGACTAGCTTTAGATGAAAATGAAATGATTTATTTTTTAATGTAATTTGAATATTTTGTTATTAAATGCCTCATTTCAATTGTTATATTTGTGGCTATTATTAATAAGCTGGTATCTTACTGTTATTATTATGTTTGTAGTTATGTAGGTAAATACATAATCCATATTTATAATTAATTTTTAATAAATATTATAGACCATTTTTTAACTCATCCTGAAACCAAATCAGAAGAAGCCGTACCCTGGGAAATTCTTCTCACCCATGTCTCAGAAGATGAAAATTATAAAACAAATTTGTTGTATGGGAATTAAAATATTGTCTGTCAGTTTGTTTCCTAGCTCTGTATGCAAATTTAATTTAAGACCAAGCTCAAAGAAAAGTATATTAGCCTTCTACTAAATAAAGCCCCCTGGTAATAGCAAAATTACAAATAGTAATAGATACATAAAAACTGTATTTTAACATTCTAAATAATTACTCATGCTTTATCCAGTCTTACACCCATATCAAAAAGAACATTTATTTCTAAGTAGAAATTAATATTCCACATAAAAGCAGATTCTAATGTGCAAAGAATAAAGTAATCATAAAGCCCAATACCAATTACCAATTTTAAATGGTTTTTTTTTTTTTTGAAAACCACGGCAAAAGGGTAAATTAAAATCATCATGTTCTTATTACAAATTAATAAAGAAATAAAAAGAAAAGAAAAGAAAAAAGAAAGAAAGGAGATAAGCATACAAGAACAGAAAATGCATTTTTTAGTTAAGACTAAATGATGAAAGATTTTATATATTTTTATAAAGGTTATATGAAGCTTATAACACATTTATTCACAGATCAATATCATAAGCTTTCACTTACTAAGCTTTCATTTTCATTCAATTTCAGATTGGCAGAAAAATGCTTCATGACAAGTATACCCAACAAGAGGAACAAAAATGAGCAACCAACATGGACCCAAAGATATGATGACCTGCAAAAATAATCGCAGATATTTAGAAGAAGAATTCTTGTAAATGATGAGGATCATAAATTTTAAACATTAAAAATGCGAGCAAATATCAATTTCAAAACAACGGAACGAAATGAAAATGATATTTAAAAAATTTCAACAATCTTATACTGCAATTAAATTGCATAAAAAATTACTGCAGCATCAATAAATATTAGCACATCCATTACTTTTCTTACTTCAGAAAAATAAAGAAATTACTTACAGTGTTATTAACTATTCTTTGGGGTATTAAGGATCACTTTCCTTTGTAAAACAGAAATATTAAAAGAAACTTATTTTTTGAACTTTTTTTATTTTAGAAGTCGAGTCTCATTTAGAGCTATTGATTTTTCTTTTCTTCTTCATACTAAACAAAAATGTTTTTGGATTTTTTAAAATTCTGTTAAGTTATTAGTATAATCTGCACAAAGGAAATTTCAACCACTAGCGAATTTTAAAGAAATGAAAAGAGACAGGAAAAATTTCTTTAGAGTAAATTAGCAACCTCAAACAAAGATTGGAACAGAGATGTGCTAATTTGTTCATTAAATATAATGAAAGAGTGTGGTTGTACACAGAATAATATTTTACCAGACTAATTAATCACCTGTTTCATTTTCTTTACCATCTAATAAGATGACACCTATTTTGGAGATATTTTCTTATTTTGATTCAAATGGAAATCCATTAATTACTTGACTTATCTATGTATTCAAAGTAATTTTAATATTAAATTATAAACGTTATGAATGCTTTTTTTTTTTGCTTACAGCCATCAAAATTCGATAAATCGATACACGTACGGCATATGAGGAAAACAGTTAAGCAGTTAACTAATATCTACTAACCAGAAATTACAAAGCAATGCAAACACTTACAGAAAAGATGCGATTTTGTAATTACTATAAAATATTTGAAAATTACAATATTTAGAGAAATTAGAGTGTTCTGAAATGAAATTATTATTACGTACATATAATTAACCTTTTTTTTTGAATAAATCATAAACCAGATGGCCAACAATTAAAATTTAAATACAATACTTCATTTCAATGAAAGAGAAACTGTATAAAACATTATTCTTTACTGAAATAGTCTATTTTCCATTAAAATATTTAATGAGATCACTTTTACTAATTGAAGAAGTACAGAACAGAAATGCAATATAATTAAACCAATTGATTAACTATAACAGAATATATTAACATTCATGGGGGAAAAAACTACTTACGCTGGATTCAAATTACTCAATGTAGTACGTCCAAAGCTGCTATCTTCATCAACTGAAATTTCATAAAGATATATTTATAATACAATGTAGCATGCGCTGCCAACACAGAATATTAAAAAAATCAAGATTTACAGTCACAAGATAATGCACTAATTAACCCTTTAATTGGTAAATGGTGAAAAGATGTACTAAAAACTGTTTGGGCTGCAAGTAAATAAGATATGTATAATAACATGTTCTTTGGAACTTTTTTGATTCAATTAATTCTTAGAAACTATTTTTAATTACTTCTAAGAAACCTGTGTGCAAAAGCATGATTACAATACTCAAGTAAAACAATTGTAGTAGTAGATCTCCAGTAATAAAAATGTCTCATACAATGAAACACTTACACTTTGAGCAATATTTCTAAATAAAGGGTTAATAAGTCTTTGAAATTATAATAATGAATCCGAGTGACAGTAAATTCAGTTCTTTAGCAGACATTCAAGATTCTAACTTCAGGAAAATATTGATAATATAAATAGCCATACGGTTAGTTGAGAGAGAGAAAAAAAGAGCACCAAAAGCTTCAATATTATTTCAGATTCCCCTTTTAGCCAACATAATTTTAAACTTTTTCATCTCTCAGTGATTGTTAATTCAGAAATTTTACAAAATTAAAGGTGAGCATTATATAACATCAAATATATAATGTTCTCCTTATGAAAGAAATATTGATTCCTAAACACGCCAATATAATAGCAAGCAGTTAGCACTCAAAAAAGGTTACTCAAACTGAAAGTTTTTTTAAAAAAGTCTACAATGAAAACAATCTAAGTCTTAAACATAAATTTTAATAGTACACAGACCCGTGAATAACGTTAATTAAAATTATAAATGCAATAAATTATAATTCCCAAAATATTGCTAAACAGTATGAAAGTGACAGTGTCTAAGTTTAATGAATAACTTGAACTCCTTTTAAATAAATACTGTCATTGCAGCATTTTATGGATTCTCAACAGCTAAGTTTTATTTAACAATGATCGCATTAAATGCAACAGTCATAATCATATTAATTATTTTAATTACAATATTTATATATGTCTCCTATATTTTAGAGATAAACTGAATGGTTTATGCAGTGTTTCCCAACTTTTTTTTGTGCCATGCCCCACTTTAACCTTTCTAAAGTTTTCACACACACCCTATGTAACATACATAATATTTAACATTAAAAAAATTATTTGTTCACTTAAGAAACATAAATGATGGATTCTAGGAATTAATCACTATGAAATTGTTAACAAAACACAGTAAATAAAATTTCAACACATATAATGAAAAACTGGAATTCAAATAAATTTAATACTGATTTTTTTGTATTAATTTGTGTTTTTAATTTAGTGAGATCCTTTTTCTTGATGCTTGCTGCACAGAGACTTTATGTTAGGTTCTAATTTGGTTAGTTTTAGTCTCAAGATTAGGGTTAAAGTAGTATCAAGTCCATTTTCAAATCCCCCCCCGGCGAGTCGCCCGCGCCCCTCCTGTGGGACGTGGGCCCCACATTGGGAAATACTGCGTTAACCTATATTCATAAACAGTGTTTACTCGAGTAAATATAAAAAGAAAAATCACCATAAGGAAATATATTTCAGATGCAGCATTTTGATAAAAGGATTCATTATTAAAAAAAACTAAAATCTGAAGATAAGAATGATTTTGGATTACAAAAGACAATGAACTAAAACATCCAATTGCATTATTGAACAGAATAGAAACTAATGATTAGAAATTAAAGGGCATTAAAATTTTAGATATAAAATTATTGTTATATAATGCTATATATATTGATGAACATATGTAAATATAAAATGAAGTGATAAAAGAAATAATAATTCTTTGAAATAAAGCAATACAATTTTAAAGCTAACCAGCCAATATTTTAAAATATTTAAAATTTCACCAAAAAGAAAAGATAATTGGGAGAAAGAAGTACTGGGGTTAGCTCTGAAGGCATTACAAATGACATCATTCCTAATGTTTGGAACAGAATTTCCACGGTTTTGTTCAGATAGTTTGAAAAATATTCTTTAAATAATGTTTATTTATTTATTTTGCATAAGCAAAAACGTGTTGTTACTCAAAATCATACCAATCAACACTAAAAGTAAATGTTCTGAATAAGTTTGAACTTCATCTTGGAATATTGGGAAAAAAATCAATTTATTCACTTTAAATTAAGTTCCACATTTATTGCTTTAAAGCATTTGCTAAGAAATGGAAGTAATAATTTTAAAGGTTAATATGAGAGGAAGGTATCAATACATCACTACCACCAAAATGACACTTGAATACATCATGCTCTAAAATAAATATTTTGAATCAAAGGACATTTTTACCATATGAATAACATTAAAAATGTCATTTTTTACTAAATAAACAAAAATGTATATTCATGTTGTAATTATTCATCA
The DNA here is from genome assembly GCA_026289955.1 of Argiope argentata. Classification (NCBI taxonomy): domain Eukaryota; kingdom Metazoa; phylum Arthropoda; class Arachnida; order Araneae; family Araneidae; genus Argiope; species Argiope argentata. Next base: position 5,185,188 of record JAOUZG010015275.1, on the reverse strand, counting down.
AAATATAATAAAGTCTGTTAACAAACACTTCAACTATGCATTGGTAGTGAACTGATACACACAATAAGATTAATATGATATCAGGAAGGCAACAGAAGCATTACCTGCTTTTTTCAATTCAGATTTCTGAAATGAATTTCAAGATGAGTAATAAACAAAAACACATTTGTCTCCTTCAAGCACCAAAAAATGTACTACTCAAATACATATACAATAGAGTGTATGAAATATAAATTTTTATGTAAAATTTATGAATGTCTATTTTAAATTATCATGACTAAGCAATGGCCACTCTCAGTTTCTCTAGAAGATTTTCCAGGTATAATTTATATTTTTACTTTTTTAGTACAATTATAAGAAGACAATAATGTTATACACAAAATGAATTGAAATACTACTATATAGATAAGTGTTAATAATAATTGCATATGTTAGTTGAAAAATGAATTTTCGGACAGCCATTAAGACAATGGTTATGATACATACTGGAAATTTCCAAACTTTAACATTAATACTGTTATTAAACAAAATAAGTAATTTAACTCTTAAATTATACAGCTCTGCTGTCTTTCTTCGGCTTCTGATATGACATCTAACTTCCTTGCTCTGTATAGAAACCCCTTAATAATAAATTTCTTACAAAAAAATGAGTAGCTCAAAGTCTTAAAATTTTTTTACAACAATGTTTTTCCTCCAGAAATTCATACATTGCATTATTATAAATTTATTTAATGCACCAGTTTATGTAAAAAAAATTTACAGAGATTTCCAAAACTAAAATAATTGGCTATATAAGTCAGAAAATGGTAATGATTTTGAGAAAGTCTTATTATGTATTTTAAAAAAAACCTCGAGAATTATAGCTTATTTTAGGCAAAAAACAAACAAACATCTGTATGTCTGCTTAAAATAAGATTAGGAAATTTTTTTCAAAAATGATAAACGATCGTTGTTTTTAAAAAAAATCCTAAATTCTTATATAAATACAACAAAGAAATTAGAAGAAAATATTATAAAAGAAAGAACAAAGTTACACCATATTACATTACCTAATTCACCTTGATAATTCACTGGTAGCACTACAGTTAAGCATATTATGCAGATGATAGCCAAAAATACAATAATATGCCTCTGAAATGATAAATATTGAATTGCATCTGGACCGTTCCTTTTCAATATTTGATCGTCTCTGAAAAAAAAATACATCTAGAATCGAAATTCCAATAGATGGTAGGAAGAAATTACTTAAATATGATCAAGTGAAAGACTTACTTTAATACAAAAATTGCTCTCAGCCATGAACATATGCCCTATTTGTAAGAAATTGAGCAGTTAATAACCCAAAATTTCAACAACAAAAAATGTGGTGCAGAAACGATTAAATGGCATATATTCACCTTATCCATGTGTAAAGCTATTTCAACTGAATCTATAGACCCTTCTTCACTATTTACTCGATGTGATGAAGCAGTGCCATCTCCATAAAATAACTGAGTCCATCTAACAAAAATATTTATTATATCAATTTTTAAAAGCTTATGGCAGGTAATAAAAATATTTATAACATAATGCAAATTTTAAAAAGGTTTTTAAGTGTTCCATTAATTATCCAGATTAAACACACGCTTAAAATTAAAGTGGATAATACTTCTGATTCAAAACAAAAAATTAAAATTCAAAATTACATATTAAGAAAAAGATATAAATTCTAATAAACTACAGATATATTATCTTTTTAAAATATATAATTCTATCAGATATTAAAATTCAGTAAACTATATGAAATTTGAATGGTGTATGGTTTGTCATGAAAAGATATAACTTTAATCATGAAACTATGCACATTATAACGATTTTTATGGTAAAACTATTCCTTTTAAAACAGAAATAGTAAAATTTACACAGTAGCATTGCTAAAAATTAGTAGCAATAGAACTGAAAATATATTAATTATTAAATTTCAGCCAATGATTATAGTTATCTATAATGCTTAAAATATACATTGTACAATCAACGAAAATCACTGTGCAAACTTCACATTAATTTTTAGAATTAAAATAATAATAAATACTTAGTACTAATTCACTACATAGATAATCTCTTTTAGCAGCTTTGTAACTGTCTGTTGGTAAGTTTAAATTTGATGTCAAATTACCATAAAATAATGATTTGATGATGTTATTACGATAGGAGAATGATAATTTGAAACCAATTAAGTCATGCTCTTCAGATGCAGTTATAATAGTTTAATTTGTTACTCTTTTTGACAAGACAATCATTGTTTAGTTAATATAATAATTACAAATACTGTCTTAATTTTGAATAATTTCAAGTACAAACAAACCTGAAATTATTCAAAATTAAGATTACATTTTTTAATACAAGGGAGGACCTGTTTAAAGAGTATTTAAATTCTTTATATAAAAACCTACAAATTTGTGATAGCTTTTCAAACATCTACAATATTATTTAAATTCAGTTTAATTTTACAAATATATAAAATATCTAAATTACTTTATTTAAATTACTATTATACAGTATGATGCAATATTTTAGATACTGACACCATTTGACTAAAAATTTAAAATTGTAATAGCATAATTGCTAAGACTTTCAATACAAACTTTTAAAATATACAAAAACCCTTTTAAGGTATTATAATCAAAAAACTTAGTTGTTTTATCTACCATAATACTAAATTTCAGATTTTTTTTTTTTTAATTGTCTGTTACAAAAGTTTAGACATGATTATCAGTTTCCACTAATTTTTCTTAGCATGTAGAAATTTAAAAGATATGACGACACAGATTTCAAATACTTCAATTTTGCACACAATAAAAGTAGTCAAAATGCTGCAAGCAAAAGAAATTCAAACGAATGAAGTTAGGAAGATTTTGCAGTTGAAAATAAGTTCAATTCAGAAATTTTGGCCATTATTAATTGAGCAAAATAACCCATTTATCAAATTTTTTCTATATATATCAGCAAAACGGAGTACTGAGATGTCAAGTGTGAAAAACAAAGGAGATGATTGTCAAATCAAAAGACTGACATTTACTCAGCAAATGATTATTACTGAAATTCAAAAGTCATTGAGACTTTGGTATCAAAAGATACGATTTAGATATAAGAACAATGGTTCATTTTAAAATGAAAGAGAAACCAGCAACGAATTATCGTCATAAGTTACAAAGAATGTTATGAGCTTGAAATAATATTAAATACGAACCAAAATGGCAGTCAGTGATATTTATTGATGAAAAAAATGGGATTATTGGGCATCACAATGTCATGACTTAAGAAAGGAATTTCAGTCTTTTTAATTGTAAACAAAACGGAGGATTATTGATAATTTGGGCAGCTCTTTGTTACAATGGACAAGTGTTTATATTGATAAGCAAACATCTTAATACTATGCTAAGTTTTAAAGGACAACCTATAGTTATTTGCTGAGCTTCAATGAGGCCCAAATTAGAAATCTCAATAAGACAATGTTTTGAATTCAAAGAGTAAGCAACACAAAAGTTGAATTTAAATCAAAGAATATAAAAGTTCTTGATTGATCAATATGTATCACAGATCTCACCTCAATTGAGAATCTTTGGGGCACCACGTGCCACAAGCTTCTTCATCAAGAAAATATTCTTCAGTAAATGAATTCAAGAGATTTATTGCAGATATAAGGTGTGAAATCCAGCCTCAAAGCATGCAAGATTTAGTTTATTCAGTTGAAACTTTCATTTATGGACTAATCGAAATGGATGTGCAATAAGGATTCTAAATCTTCTTTTTTCTAATTTTATCCACTTTTGTCTAAACTTCAGAATGTTAGTCTTGTTTTTAATTTGTTTTTAATTTTCTATACACTTAAATCATCTTTCATTATTATTATCCTATTGTATGTGAAGTACATTACACGGAAGCTGTGTAAGGAAAATTGCTTGAATGTAATTTAAAATCTTTGCGCATTTGTTCATTATCAAAACCTTTGCATCACAATGTAATCATTCTTTCAATACTAAAAATGGAATCTCCTAGCTATGATGGAATCACAAAAACGTCACTTGCCAAAATAAAAGTACAAATAACAATTTTTGCAAGTCTTAAAATAAAATGAATTCATTATATGAATGAATATTTTTATTCCATTAAAAGAACTGAATTACAAGTTTAGAACAATCATGCATCCTCTGAAATGCTGTAAAAATTACCTGAAATTCAAGTAATTTACAAGATTTGTCAATCGGAAGTACATGCTTTACCAAAAGCCATAAAAAAGCTAACTATCATTAATGTATTATATAAATAAGCAAACTTGTTTTTTCGCATATAGTTTTTAACAATTTTAACTATGTACTTCATGATAATGAACAATAATGCTCACATTCACAGAGAAAAAAATTGTTTCAAATATTTAGATCCAATACTTACCTTTGGTCATTTTTTTGAACTAATGCAATTCTGCCATAATCCCAAGCTCTTTTTCTCAAGAAGGTGAAAATTATCAGAAGCAGCTACAAAAACAAAAGATTTCTATTTTAAATTATTTTTTGCTTCATAAAAGAAATATTTAAAAGTTAATTAACCTAAAAATACTAAAATATATAGAAAGGTATGATCAGACTAATTGGTAATTAAGAACCAACAAATGTTTCATTCACTTTCGATTGATTATTTTAATTAATGTCAAGCAATCTATTGTACAAAATTCAATTAATTTCACAATTGTACAAAAAATTAATTATTGTACAATAGTTAATTTTGGAATGATGCTATATTTGAAATTTTTTCTCTAATGTTTTATAAAATAAGCACATAAATGAAAAGAATGAAAATTTATTTGAGAGTATTGTCAAAAGAACAAGAAAATATAATAAAAACATTTTGTGAAAACAAAGTATTAATGAAAGATATTCCTCAATTTTTTATTCCATTCATAATATATATAATGTTTAGTTTTATATTTTGCAATTTTTGAATTACAATTATCAAATTATTAAACTAGAGTATTTATCTTGACATTTTTAGCAACAAAAATACCTGAAAAGCAGCATTTTGAACATGCTGGCTTAAACAAACTTAATACCTGAAAAGCAGCATTTGAATTGCTGGCTTAAACAAACTTAAAATTGTCACTACAAATATATTAAACAATAATTTGTGTATTTAAATATTCTGAACTTTTACTCAATTTAAGTTATTTTAAATTTCTAATTTTAATTTAATATAAAATTCATAAGTAAAACTGAAGAAATATGCAAGAAATTTTAAAACTCATTTTAAACCCATTGCTTGAGAATTACAAGCATTATTCCCTATACAAAAATCTGTTAAAAATCCATCAATAGTTAATTCTGTATATCTGTAAAGAAAATTGCAATAGGAAATAGAAAGCCAAAATCTGGGCAATATAAACAAATATTTTAGTAAACAAAATTTTAGATAAGAAATCTTAGTGATGGGTTCATTTGATGGTGCATCATACTAGCTGAAAAAAAAGGTGTTCTTCGCCAATAATTTACCAGAATGATTTTGAACAAATTCTATCACAGATTTGAACAAGTTACTTTGAGGGGGGGGGGGGTAAATATAATAATATAGGTAATTGCTTAGAACAGTGTTAAACTTTTGATTCCCAGTTAATAAAGTAAAAAATGAGCATTGCACACAAGCATTTGTTTCTATAGTTAACATAATAACATCTGTTATTCTATAGAAAGCCCCAGTATTGTATAAAATGCCAAGGGAAATTATATAATAATTCTCATAATTCATGCTTTGCCTATAACATTCACACATACATATAAATTTTACACATTGCCAGTAACATATATATTGTGAAATTAATGCAGTTAAAACAAAATCTTACCAGCCAAGTTGTAACATTTATAGCAAGGTTATCAGGTATTCCTTCAAATTTTCCAGATAGAACTAATATAGAGTGATTTGATTTCAAAACACTGCAATGGTAGGAATCATTATCCATAGGACTATCATCATCAGAAATATAAGCATGATGAAAATTTGAAATATAATGAAACGTTTCACTGTTTTCCATTCTTGTGTCAACTGAAAATAACAATAATAACTTTATATGATTGTATATACATTAAAGGCCTTCAAAAACATATGTGGAAAAGCGGCAATGAAAATTTACAATGATCAAGGATTCTGGCAACTTTTAATTTATAACATTTAAAACAGGTTCAACAATGTTACAAAACCAAATAATTCAATTTACTTTCTTACACTAAATTAAGATTATTTATTCAACAAGCAAAACTTAGAACATAAATATATCTAATTTGACTTAATATATTATATCAATAAAATACTTTTTCTCCCCCCCCCTCCTTTTAACTAGTCTTTGTTGAGACCAATTATGTTCAATTTTACTTCAGCCTCTTATATTAACACTGAATTTTGAAGTTACAAGTTATTGGTGACAATATTTATACTTCAAATAAATATAAGGAACTGAATCCATGACAGAATTGATTATATAAATATCAACATAAAATTAGCATGCAAATTCATGATATATGACTACATTTATTGCACAAAAGAAACAAATATACACAGAGCTCTTTAATAAGTGAATTTAAAATGTTTTGTGACTCTGAAGCATTATGTAATTATTTCTCACAAATATTAGAACTTTAGTTCTGATGCAGGAGTACAGAGCTCTAGAATGAATCTCTAGAGCATAGAACATTGCAGGCTTATTTTTAAAATAAACACACACTTATATGTATATATATATATATAAAAGCTATATGAAGGCAAGAGATTTAAGGTGAAGCAGACAGGGAAATGTTCTAAATCTTTTCTTTTTTCTTCATGATGTCAGTACAAGATTTCAATTTTTCTCCATTATCAAGATTTTTTGGTAAAAACAGGAGACACAATTCAAAAGAAAAGGCAAGAAACTGATTTTGAAAAAAGTATTTTGAGCTTCAATACTTTTAGAATAGAATCTTTCAGAAAATAGTTTTTTAGTTTTCAGCATGCTATTCTGGGAAAATAAGAATCTGTAAAATTCAGAAAATAAAGGAAAGCTTAATTTAGAATGATTAGAAAATAATTACTTTAAGAATGTTGAAAAACTGAAATTACTATATATATATATATATATATATATATATATATATATATATATATAT
>JAOUZG010015275.1:5162405-5178015 GCA_026289955.1 Argiope argentata | reverse complement strand
ATATATATATATATATATATATATATATATATATATATATATATATACTCTGATAAAGTTATTCATAATAAAAAAAATTTATAACAAAACAAAACAAAAAAATCAGGTGTCTACATTTCTTATCTTTAGCTAGAAACAATTTTTTGTCAGCAGTTTGATTCTTTAATTAAAAAATATAGCTTGTATTATTCTATAAAAACAGCTTAAAAGGAAATTAAAACTTTATCGTGCAAAATTATTTTTTGTGTTTAAACAGTTTCATGTATTTTCAGACATAAGTTTTTGAAAAGATTCAGGAAATCTTAAATATATATATATTATCTTAAACATTCACTTAACACACTTAATGAACCTTAGGATTCAAATTATAACATCCAGCATTTATAAATGAATATTTATATAAACATTAGAACTGTTGTCAATAAACCAAATCCATGATATATTTTTTTAAAATTTAATTAAACATCAACTACAAATATCGCCAAAGCACTATTGAATGATAAATATATTTTAGTTAATATGAGGTATGTTCAGATTGACTAAATGGAATGGATCCCTAGTAATACATTTTATTATCACTAGTAATACACCAAATGACCTTCATTTGTCCTTATTATATGGAAAATACTGAAGATTATTCAAATAACCATTTTTACTCTTAAATATTCTTTAAAATAAATATATAACCATCCAAAACAAGGTTTTCATCCGTACTTTTTTCAAATATAGAAAACTGAAATTATTATGGATTTTTAACCTGCCCTTGAACCTTTTCAACTAAAGCATCACCCAATATTGAAATGAAGACTTTTATTTAAAAAAAATGAATAAAATGAATGCATTACTTTTAAGCTTACGGTTTAAATTTGGAGGAGAAAAAATTAAATAATATGTTTAAAAAAATATTTCAGGAAAAAACTTTGAGTTTCTCATGTCTTATCAACTTAACAAAACAAGGCAATGACTCAAATAAACTTTGATATAATCCTATGTATTTTAGTAGTAATATCTTCATTAAGCAATTTATAAAAAATTACTTACATTATTCTATCTACTATGTTTTTTAAAAAAATAAATGTTGATAAAAATTTTAAGTAGATGGAATACTACATATTTTCAGTGATAAGAAAATGAATTATATCAAACACATTTATGACTATCGATTAGGGTAGAAGAACTTTCTAACATTATGATTCATCTAATGCAATGCCTACATTTTCAAAATCAAGCAATAGGTAGAGATTCTGAAATTCTAAAATACAAAACATTAGCAAATTGGATGCTCACAATGTAACAAAATAATTGGATGAAACAGAAAAATTACAACATAGCTCACTTTATAAAGTGAAAAATTCAAAAATAATAAAGTTTATAGAAGTAAGCACTAGATGATAGCTTACACAAATATATATAAATTTCAAATAGAAATTTCTTTAACTCTCTTAGTATGTTGCACCAAATTTATTTAGTTACTATTGATCACTCTTCAAAATTCAACAAAAACTGCACAAATTAGTCAGATAAAAATGCTTCTATATTGTAATACAATAATAGTTAGTAGTGATAAAAATAATTTATTTTGGTGTAGATTTTTTTAATCATAAAATTACAGGATTCATGCCCCAATTTTTCAGGTCAAAGAAAATGCTTAAAAGGTCATGGCATTTCATGCTATTTTCACAAATTTGGTAAGGAATGTTCTATCAGTACATTAAAGAGCTCCCTTTTTGTAGGAAATTTGATAAACCATGTCTATAGCTAATAAAGATAACTGGAAGCTACATTAAACATTAGATTTCACAAATCAATTGCATTCTTTTCATAGAGTTCTATACCTTTCCTTAATGCTCAAGTCATTCAAAAGAACATGCCCATCATGACATCCATTAGGACTTGATAGCCAAAATTACATAGCATTTATTGGGAATCATCAAAAAAGGAATAATACTATTTCTAGAAGAATGATTAAATCTACTTATGAATGAATTCAAAGGTTTCAAGACAACAAAAAATTTAAATTATGCATATTTAAAAAAGTTTCTAAAAAATAAAGATTTAAATTAGAAGAAATTTCATTTTCATTTAAATTATTTAAAAGTAATAGATTTATATTTCAAAATAAACAATAGAAAATGACAACTCAATTTGACAGTATGAAAAAAGCTATGAAGCCCTTAAAATCATTTAAGAATTATCCTATAGTTCTATCACAATTAAAAAGCAGAATTTTCTTTTGATCTTTTCACTACTAATCAGGCCTAAACTGACCATGCAAATTCCATACTTGTGAGATTTATGGGCAGTTTTTTATTTTCAATTGGGGGGGAGGATATAGATTGTAAAGTGAATTATTACAGTCAGGTCCATATGGGTTGATTGTAAGAGGATTAAACATTGGCAACAGACTTTCAGTCTAATAAAATTTTAGATGGAGAATAAAAATAGTTTAATTATATCGAGCTTTTCCTAAAATTTTAATATGCGTTAAATCATAAATAGTATCAATTATTAATGGTATGATCATTGGAAGCTTTCTGTGTGTTATAAATTTTAGTAATTCTTCAACAATATTAGTTATCTAAAAGTTATTAATTTTATCCATTTTTTCTTGGTGATTATAAAATGCTTGTGATTATGATGATTGACACAAAAGTTGTATTTTATAATAAAGCAAACAAATACATATATAAAATACTAAAGAAAAATTCTGGAAATCTGAATTTTCCTTCTGATAGATTAAAGATAGTGAAATTACTTTACAGATCACTTGTCATTTCCATCGTTATATAACTAAACAAATAAAGATAATAAATACTAAAATAAAATTAATCAAATTACTTCTTAAGTTAATTTTATGTTAATATCATGATTCAGGTTTATTTGATTACAATAACCCAAATCTGCATAAAAAAGGGTTTGACTCTTTAAAATTAATAAACAAAAGAGAATTTTAAATTTTCAGACAAATTAAATACCTACAGTACAGTAAGTTTGATATATACATGTATACCAATATGAATTAGAGCTCCTTAATTGAAAAAAAATTACAACTATGCAAGTAAGATTATGAAAAGATATTGAAACACACAAATGTAAGATCCAGATGCTAAAATGATTCAGCCACTTTTTAAAATACTGAATTAGAGATTCATCATAATATGTTAGATATTAAAATGGTCTATAAATTAACTAAGCTGTTTTACATGATTAAATGAGTTCCCAGAATTAGATGCGGCATCTAAACAACAAAGAATGGAACTTCAGAAACTGAAAACTCAATGCTTTTTGGGTAGAACTTTACTGTACGGTCACCCTTGGCGACTTTTTCAAAATCCCGCCAAAAGTCGCCATTCTGGCGACTTTGAAGCGAGAACCAATGAAAACAGAGCATAGAAAATGGCTGAAAAGTTTCGGAGAGGAATAACGAACTTCTGGATTGTAACAAAATAAAAGTGCAAAGCTTTTATGGGTTATGTTAGGAAATAAGAAATGTAAGGCATATTAGCATCAAAAAATTAGAACACTCCTTTTACCTCCACCTCCATTCATAACACCTCCATTCATAACCATTTACTCCTTACACCTCCATTCATAACCATCACTAACATCTTTCCTTGCAACCAATTTCATATCTTTATTACATTTCGGACATTCATACCTATTCGCAATCAATCCCGCTTTCATACAAAAATCAAACGTCTCTTTCCTTTCATCCAATCCATACAAATACCTTAAATTCACATGCTCATCATACCACATAACATCATTCTCCCCATGCAGCCATCACAATAAAATTCAAAGAACGTGGGAGCTAAGACAAAATCAACTTCACCATATATCACCGAAGTTCGAAATGGGGAAACTCAATTTCTGGGAAAATTCCAGTTTTCGGCAGGTTGCCAAAAAAAATTATTTATCGCTAAGGTTGCCAAAAAAAATTATTTATCGCCAACTTTTAAAAAAGTCGCCAAGGGTGACCGTACAGTAAAGCTGAGCCGCTTTTTGGAAAAGTGAATAATAGTTTTCCCCCAAAGCAAAGATATAATAAGCATCCTAATACCTAGATAGAGCATAATTAATGCAATAAGCTTTCATATGATTTTTTTAATTAGAAGTATAAATATCACACTTATTTTATAGAATTAACTTTCTCTTTATTTATATTGGTTAAATATCATAAGTAAATATCATTGATATGTTTTATAAACAAGCTATCTTACAATAAAATTTAGCAGTTATATTAAGTATAAAGCAATATAACAACAGCCATTTGAAGTAAAGGAGGAAAAACTTTCAAATTAAAAATTTTACAGGTAATGTTAGATTTTTTAAATTAGTTTATAAATTACACTAGTTCCAAAACTATTTTTAATTTGAAAAATAGTTTGTTTTCCCTCAAAACAAAAATAGTTTAGGGATTAGTTGAAAATAGTTTTGGAACTCTCCTCTTTTTCAGTGCTCTACATGTGCTCTAATGTAAACTATTTCTTATTGCATACCCTACTACATAAAAGAAGATTAAAAAAAAACAATGAGTAGAAAGAGTTCAAAGAGGCTAATATACAGTTAATTATTAAAAAAAATAAAAAAAGAGGACAAAAAAAATTCTATAATGAAAAAAAATATATCAGTGTTTATAAAATTGATTGCTTTTAAATTATGAATCTATAACTAAAGTTACATAAAACTTTAGTAACATATTTATAAAACTATTGAATATAAAACAAAAGTAAAGAGTAATGTTGAACTAAAGTAAGGTTAGTGCGTAGATCCTATATATAAACTTTTAGAACAGCTTATTATCAAATAATTAAAATATTTAGGGGAAGGAGAAACGGGGGAAAAATAATCACAAAATGAAACTTAAATGCCTTGAAAAATAATAATTAAAAAATAATTCAACCCAAAAATTATGAATGAAAAAATTTGCAAGTAATTAAAAATAACAAAAATAAATAAAGCTCTAGTTTAGCAATAAATTATTCCATCTTTTGATTAAATTTTATAGAATTTTTTAAATAAAAAAATTAAGAACATGAAAAGTAACTTTAAAAGGAAGGGAAGAAAGACTACAGGAAAAAGAAAAAGAAAAGAAAGAGGGGGGAAAAAATTAACCTTCAATTTTACAGGAGTTTTTCGAAAAACAAAATAGTAATATTGAATGACTAATTTATAATCATTCAATAAAAATTCTTTTTAAAAAAATATACCGGCGAATAATATGAAAAATATGATTCATGGGGAATTAATAATACGACGTACGTACATTCAATTAAAAAGCCATATGTTGGCACAAAAGAACATAATACCAGTCTTTTTTTTAAAAAAAAAACCTTGAACACCTATAATTACAAAAGACTTTAACTCGAAAAATCACGTTAGGTATAAATAAATGGAATGCATCAACTATTAATAAATAATAAGAACGTGATATTTACAATCGGAATAATGCTACTAACTTTTATGAATCCAGCGATTACAAATTCACGGAAGAAATATATACGACAATCGATTCAGAACATGACAAGCGCAATCAAGTAAAAAATAGTTTTTTTTTTCTTTGCAAGCTTCACATTTTGAGCTGCATTACTTGTGATACGCTGATTTGTTTTCGTTCTGTCAAAACAGCAGACAAAAATAGTATAGTAATCAGTGTTGCCAACTTAAAACAGTTTACTGAGTATCATCTCAAGACTCTACATCATCACTCTAGAGTAAAGCATGAAATACTATTTCATAAAGAATATGAGTAATCTGAATCGTAAAGTAATTAAAGATTCAAATTTTCAAAGGCAATTTTGATCTGAAAATTATATTTTGTAAAATCTTCTTAAATTCTCAACACTGTCAACTTAATGAGTTAAAACACTATTATAGAATTCAAAAGTAAATAATTTCTCACGAAGTTGACATTATTTATAATAAAGATCCATCTATTACGTCTTTCAAAGCCTTCCTTTATGGTGTTAAGTAAATTTAGGAATTCACGGTTTTTAAAAATAATCAATAATTTAGTTACACAAAAAAAATGTTGTATTTTTAAATAAAGTTCATGTTTCTAACTGTTATTTTAATCACTTCTTTAATGATTAGAAATTCTTATTATGTGTATGGAAAGTTTTTTGGGGAAAAAAATAGAATTCTGAAAAATTGCCATTTTCTTTGTCCCTTTATTTATTTCATTAATTTACTTATTTTTGTATATAGCACTAAAATTAAGTTCTTTTAGTTCAGTGTATCGTTAATAGATGGTGCCACGAGTAGAACCGATTTTGCTTACCACTCTCTGAGAAACATAGAGCTGAGATACTAATATAAAGAGTGCAAACCTACTTGAGTGTAGGACAAAAAAAAAACCCGCGTGCTTTAGAAATAGAATTTGTATTCACTGTAGCCGCATTATCCATTCCCATTATATTTCAATGGGAGATATTTTCTCGCTTTTAACTGTTCAATTTTAAAGCTTATTTAAGCCATGATTAAGCATTGCAGTGCAATTGCATGCAATGAAAAAGCTTCTAAGGACAGTCAACTGTCATTTTACAGGTATGTATAATCTATATTCTATTTATATCCATTTTAATTCAATTTAAAATTTCGTAACCTTGATCACAGTGATTTTGGTGTTATAGCTGAATAATAATTCATAGTTTGGCCATTTATTGTATTTAATTTATTTTTTAACTTTTTTAAAGTTTTTTTAAGCTTTTCTTTTTTTTAGCTTTTCATTAAGTTTCTCTTACGCAAATGGAACTGCATTATATTTTGCTCATTGCTTTATTTTAAACTCGAATGTGTTGCAGGTTCTTGGCTACAAACTTGGTGTGATTTTTTCTCCCCAATACAAGTGTATATATAAGCATCCTTGACCGATACATAATTATTAATCAGTCAATAATGTTTATATATACATTTGTATTGGCGAGAAAAACTCACGCCAAGTTTGCAGCCAAGAACCTGCAACACATTCGAGTTTAAAACAAAGCAAGTAGCATAATATAATGCAGTTTCATCTGCGTAACCCTAGTAGCACACAGATATTGTACAATATTGATCAATATTCGCAATATTGTTTAATATCATATAATATCGCATAATATTGTACAATATCATGCGACAGGATGTGCTACCTAGGAAGTGAAACTTAATAACAAGTTAAATAAATTGAATAAAATAAATGATCAAACTATAAAATATTATTCAGTTATAACACCAAAATCTCTGTGATCAAGGTTATGAAATCGCTGAAAGTACTATTTTAAAAAGATTTAACGCACATCTAGAAAATAACATTCTTTGTCCTGAGCAGTTTGGCTTCTGACCAAGCCTTCCCACCTCACATCAACTTATTAGAGCAAGTGAGTACATCACCGCAGGATTTCAAAACAGGAGCTGTCTTCCTTGATATCCAAAAAGCTTTCGACCGGTTATGGATCAATGGATTAATTTATAAATTGATCAAAAATCTCAAACCAGGATACCTCATCAGAATCATTGTTTCATATCTTTACGATCGAAGCTTCAAAGTTAGGGTGGAAAACGAATACTCAGACATAAAACACATTCAAGAAGGAGTACCGCAAGGTTCGAAATTGGGACCAATACTCTTCTCATGCTACATCAATGACATACCCAAACAATTTAACATAATGTTGTGTTTATACGCTGATGTCACCGCATTTCTGGCCAAAAATCATATTCAGATACACTCAACAGGCATTTAAATGAAATAATCAACTGGATGTTAAAATGAAAAATAGAAATAAATGCCGACAAAAATGTTGCAGTCCTGTTTCATAAAGCTCCAAGAGGCAAAAACTTCGAAAGAATTCAAATAAAAGGAAAAGATATCCCCTGGTCTCATGAGGCTAAATATCTAGGTGTCATTATGGACCGTAAACTTAACTGGAAATCACATTTTATTTATCTTAAAGACAAATTTTGAGCACAAGCACATAAATCCCCCCCTAATTTCAAGGAATTCTAAAATTTACATGGATACTAAAATGCTTATTTACACTGCCTATTTGCGTCCCCTTCTGATATATGCCTGCCAAGTATGGGGTCCAGCATCTAAAAGTAACCTTAAATTAATTGAGAGACAACAAAACAACATCAGAATGATATGTTAAGCGACCTGGGTGATGCCCAGTAGCGAAATTTACTTAGCATTAAACTACCACACTCTAAAACAAACCATCAAGAAAATAGCCATAAATTGTTTCAATAACCTGGATTCAAATGAAAATCAAGCCTTAAAAGAATTAGAAAAATATAACCCTGATCCTAGATTCAAAAAATCCAGATATATCCTTCTTCTCTAAAAATAATAGCTAAATTTTATCTCTCTGATATGTTCCCCCAAAATATCTTGGAATACTATTTTTTGATTGGCTCTGAACAAACAATAGATCCTTTCTAACTTAATCTTAAAACTAGACCAACTACACTTCTGCATGTAAACACAACCTCACTCACCCACCCAGAGAATCCTGACATCTCATTGGACGCCGACATCTTCCTCCATCACCTCACCCAGGGGAGACTGTTCTGAGGAGCAGAACAGGACCATTCCACTCTAGGCTTGCAGAGAGACTCCAAATTCCACGACATCCACCTAAAGCCATGTCAGCATCCTCAACCATCCACGACAGAAGTTAGCTTCTTAGGAAGCGGGCACTCCTAAACTGCAAGTCACTGTTAATAATTCTGAACTTATTTTAATGTAAATAAATTCCCTTATTATTTATAATATGCGATTTCTTTTTTTTTACCACAAATATAAGAATTGTATTGTACTGTGAACTATTCTAAATCATCATTGTGAATGAAATAATAAAAATAAAATGTATGTTTTATTGAAAATATTATGTAGTAAAACTTCATAAATGTGGTAATAATAATGGCACGTTTTAATAAATTTTAATTAAGATCTAAAAAGAAACTAGTGGATATTCTAAAGATAAGAAACTATCAAACAAAGAAATGCTATCTTTATAGATAAAATATTCATCTGAATGTCGACCTTTATTAATCACTTGCGGTGTGTACCGACCCTAAAATCACCGTTTTCATGAATATTTCAAATTTCAAAATTATTTTGTATTAAAGTCACCACATTTACGATTCCAAAAAGGATTTACTTTTTTTCTGATGTAATTAGAAGCAAAGTTGTCGGCAAAATTATAAACCAGAAGTAAAATATTTAAATATATCAATGAGAGAAGGCACGATATTTAAAATTGAGTTCGGGAAGATATTTTATATAAAGGTAGAAAACATTTAGCATATTCATGAAAATATAACGACTCTATAACGAATTGTGAAAATTTCAATAAAGCTTACCTATTTATGTATAACGGTGAGCAAGTGCTGGACCTTATAGTGGTTAGAACAATGGCGAAGCATTCATGAGACACGAGTTAGAACCTAGCCTAAACTCTTTTTATTATTATTATTATTTCGGAATAATTTAAAAGTTTTAATTGATGTCTTTTTCTTTTTTTATGTAGAAATAAATGTTTATTCTCCTAATTCTTGGAATGTAATTTAATTTTAGAAAGAAAAATAATTAGAAATACAAATGCCTTTTTTAAATATTCAGAAAAAAGAAAAACTTAGGTCCCTTTTGCATTATCTGTTTCTATAAAAAAAATTTTTTTGTCTATTTGAAACAGTGATAGGAGTATTTGAACATGTAATGTAAAATTTAAGTTGTTTTTAGGTAAGTAAAATAAATAAAATGTTTACTTAAAGAAGAAAAATAATTACTTTCAATTAAGGCAAACAAGCAAAAACCAAGCATGATTTAAGTCAACAGATTCGGCTATTGATGTTTTGTAAACGAAAAGTTATTTTCAAAACTTTTTTTTGCTTAGTAAAATAATTTTAAAACAAGAAAAAAAAAAAGAGAATAAGAATAAACTTTTCAGGAAATGAAAATCGACTATACCGAATGCAAGGAAGCAAAAGATTGAGTGGCAGATTTTGAACTTGTCAAGATTTGAGATAAGTCGCCAAAAAAGGCATTTTTACTCTTAGACTCTCCCTAAATCATGTGGCTCATGTTGAGTACACTTGTTTAGATGATAAATATATGACTGGCTCCCTCCATTTATATATCAGCTCTTTGTTCAGGAATCATAAATATAAAAATCGACTCGTTATACAAATCGATACTTGAGACTTCCAATGCTTTGGACATTTTCTATGAAATAAGATCAGCTACAGTCATATGCTGTTTAGGTTTATTCAAGTTATTTGTGAAGAACAAAATTAAGAACTCCTGCTTTCATTTTTTCTCTTAAAAATGTACTACATTGTATAATTAAGTAAATTTGGAAAACACAATGCACAATGCTGTTTCAAATTATTAACGTAATATATAAGATTTTTGTTAAAAAGTTCAATATCTAACTCTTTGATATAGTATGATATAATTCCCAATATTATGCAAGATAGTTCCCATATATAAATTGTACAACAACAAAAATAATTCAAACATTGAAGGCAGACTCCACTCAAGGCAGGAATTGAAGATAGGAATTGATTTTTCGGAATTCAAATTAGTTTTTCAATAAAATAAAATTAATCAAAATTTTAAAATTTTATTCAATAACTTCGGGACATATTATTTCACCAAACAATAAGGTACCACTTTAAAATTCAAATAATATTATAAAACACCATAATTTTTTCAATATAAGGGCATAATTTCTCAAATAATATACTAAAACCCTATAATTTAAAATAAATTTTGTATTTTCTTTACGATGAAGCTGCATACTAAATATCATACATCAGCTCCCCTCTTCTTCTTCTTCTTTTTTAATTTCTATTTATAATGTACGTAGAAAGGGAAACCGAAATAAAATCGAGAGGGATTTTTATTTATTTATTGCGGTTGAGGATGAAGAGATTCCTTAACCTTTTTAAAAGTTTTTAAAAGGTTCAACTGTCAATTTTTTTGGCAAATACATTGTTTTTTCAAAATTTTGTAAGTGTGAAAATAAAAACTATATCGTTTCCTCCTTTCTTTTTCATATTTCTTTCGGAAAAAAAGGGAATTGAAAAATATACTCTTCGGACTTCTTTTACTCTGTACTTCTCAGCTTATTCAACATTAACTAAGTGTTGTCGTTTCCCTACAGTAACTATCTACAAACATATTGAGAATGTTTATACATATAACCGTTAATAGATGTATAAAGTCAGATATTAGAGCATATTCTGCTGTAAAAATGAAATTAAACCACATTTGACATTTAGAATTTTCCCATTTGAATGTGAAATAATAATAAAAAAATTGAGCATTTGCTTCTAAATCTATAATTGGATGTAATATTTGCATACAAAAAATAGAAATCATATCAAAAAGATAATTACCCGAAGAAAATTCTGACCTATTTCCTTATATCAGTTTAATTAAATAAATTGAGCATTTTATAAAAAGCATAACGTTTCCCTCTTGATCTAAATTATTCTTTATAAAATTGTAGATCAGAAGAAAATATGAAAAAAAGTGTTTTACTAAATAAAACTTGCGGGCATGTTTAAATAAGTATACTTTTGAAATACCCCCCCCCTCCAAGAATAGTATATTGTAAAAATAACTGATTGAACGAGAAATTTTTGTTTAATGCTTCTAATATAACATTTATATTGCAATTAAGAATAAACTTTAACTTCTTTTTAATTAGTAGAAAATGTTAAAATAAAATTTTCAAATTACAGAGGAAACACAGTTTAATTCTTTTCATTATGAAGCTGCTTTATTGAAATAAAAAGACGAGGAAAAATATATATGTTACTCATTTAAGAATAAAAAGGCAATGCATGAATATTTTTATTTCATTCTAAAGTAAGCGTCCAGATATTTTATTAAGGAGAACGAATCAATCCATTTCACTCTCTGTTGCAGAAAAATTTATATAATTTTTTTTTTTTACTCACCAAATAAATAATATATTCTGCTAACAATGCCTGAAATTTAAGAAAAATGAATCGATCTATTTTCTTCAAAATTCTTATCCTAAAAATCAAAGAATACGTAAAACTAAAGAGAGAAAATATTGATTTAATATATATTTTAATTTTTTTATGTTCATTTAATATAACACTCATATATGAAATAATCCTAAAGCAAATAATACTTGTAGATTTACAAGGAGTATTTGAGTTCTTTTAAATTACTTTTTTCCTTTAATCTTGCATTCTCTGCAAGCATTATTTTTACTCTGTAAATACAATATGTCTGCAAACATTCTAAAAATGAATTTTCATCAATCTATAAAAGCGCAAATATTTCCCTTCCCCGGTTTAATAAATTGACTTACAATCGAAACACTCTTAAGTTTCTTACTTAGAAATTATAGCATGAAAGCAAAAATGCTTTAATCTGAATGGTATCACCCTCCCCCATGCAACCGTCCAACTCACCGATTAAATGACCGTAAGAAGCAAAAATCAATCATAAAATCCTTCCTACGATGCCATTTTATCTATCAAGGTCAACTGCCCTTTTATTGCAGAGCGACAAAACCGCCCCTTCAACTCCCTCTTCATTCTCACCTTTCTTGTATACAAACCACAATACAGAGAAGAGAAGCAAGATCCACACAGTAGCGAGAATGGAGATAGTTGGGTCCACACAGTCGTTCGTGAACGAACGACAATTACAGAATCGATGTTTTCCAGATTCGTAACGAGTTACTAACACTACCAGTCCATGACCCTGCAATCCCTAGCTCTCGAAAGAGGCCTAGAGCTGCAATTGAAAATTCTTATGTCAACTTCCCAGCCGTAAAAAAGCTGAGAACCAACTAACTCTGTTGCCAATCTGGCGGTTTAAAATTATAAAAATTATACCTGTTTAGGCCCTAGATAGCTACGATGTGCTACAAGCGATATTTCCTGGAATTATCTATTTTTCTCAAAATAAGTAAAATAGCCCAGACCCATAATTAAAAGGCACGTGCAACGTAACTCCATTAAAGTTCTCAATAGTCCCATAAATAATATAAATCTATTATTTTAAATAACTAAATTATTTTCCAAAAAAAATGCCAAATACCAAATTTCATGACGTTTCATAACGCTCGTCTAAACTAGTTTCAATTAATTTTAACTTTTCCCAAAACTAACAAATTAAAGTACTATTCCAAATTATGATGTGGAGGTACTCGTGACCACTTTGTCACATCGCGGAACTCTGAAACATCACGACGTTGCCGTTGCCGTTTAAAAGAATTTTATTTTAGATTTTTTGAGTCAAGAAATGTATTTCTGGAAAAGTTACGCATTCTGCCGTTTTGTACGGTTCATCGATCTTATCAGTCAAATTTAGTACAGAGTTGATGAGACCATAAAACAAACGATAAAAAAACTCCTCTTTTTATGACCGAAACCAACAAAGGTATAGTTGTTTAACCTAAATAGAATTCGTTTACAAATTTATTTCAAGTAATAGATTGAAAAGTAAAATATTTTTTTTAGGAAACTGAAAATGTCATTGATATCTTTTTATTAGTATTCAATTGAAAATAATAAAATAAATATTTAACTAGCATTTAAATATTAACAGAACAATACTACATCTTATTTGATAGAAAATATGACAGACAAACTAAATGATTTTTATTACTAAATAAAGTATTATTTAAAATGTAATTTTGAGCGGAATCTCTCAGGACTTGAAATAAAAGTCGCTATTCCATTAATTTTTAAAACTTACTTCCAAGACTATTTATGTTCATTGATCAATTCTTGATAATAACAAAGTATTAACTCACTTATTTTTATTAATAACAAAATATTAACTTACTTATTTTTTATTCATTGATAATAACAAAGTATTAACTTACTTATTTTTATTCATTGATATTAACAAAGTATTAACTCGCAAAATTCAGAAGCATTCACTCAATTGAAAAACAACTTTTCCTTTTTTTTTCTTAAAAATTAAAAATAATGTATCGTTATAATGCAGATGAAATTTTGTGTCACACAAGAAGGGTTTAAAATTTCGTTTGTCTGTTTATAGCAGATTTGGGATCTAGTAAACATAATTATGGTTTCCATTAGAAAAATATATTTTTACTATTTTTTTTTTTTTTTTCATTTTTTGTTGTTGTGTTACCCTAATTTTCGTTTCTGACTCTATAATCTCGAACGTGAAATGTAAACTTTTTGCTAATTTTAACACAAAAAGTATTTATTTTTCTATGAAATACAATTTCTGAGCATAAGATATCTCTTTAAAAATTACGAATAAAAATAGGATTAAGAAACGAAAATGAAGAAAAGATTCATTTAAAAATAATTTTATATCGCATACATTTTTAAAATGACCGATAGTAGTCCTTCATTCGAAAAAATCTTAACTTAATACGTAACATACAATTTCAATTTGCAAACAATCTCTTAAATTTCTCTTCATTCGGTGGGTTTAGCTACAAAATGGGATAGGGTGACATAAGGTCTCGGCTGTGAAACTGGAGGGATTTAGGTTCGATTCCACAGAATAGCCGCCGAGTAAGTGGGCCTGATATGCATCAAATCTGTAAAGTCAAGGTTGTGATTGTTTCGACATAGCTTCTCCCTGGGGTCTGGCGATTCGGGGCATGAAGGCCCCCTGGGCTGTCGGCCTTTCCTGGCCGAATTTTTCTAGGTGGAGTGGTTAGCATGCAGGCCTCCCCTGAGTGCTGTGTGAGACTCCAATAGTTGAACGGCCATGGGGGAGTGTCCCTGCTCTTTATGTGTTGTGCATGCTTAAACTGAAAGGTGCCAGCTCAAATGACGTTCTTGTTATCTGACCGCGTTTCAAAATTACGAGGTCCGTCTCAAAATAGCTTTAGTGTTGCTTTGAAACGGAACATTAATACAACTAAATCCAACCAAATTAACTAAAAAATTCGTCCTAAAGTTGAGATTTTCAGAACTCCATAAATCAATAAGTTTTGTCACATAATAATAATATTTTGTTTAAAATGTTTACCGTGACAAGACTATTTTACTATATGTGATTGATAGCACCGGGAGGCAGTATAAAAAACTAGATTTCATAATTTTTTTGACGGGAAACAGGCATTATTTACAAGCTGACGGACCGCGCACAGCACGGCAGAAAAGCAGAAACGCAAAGAAGGGCGGGAAAACATTATCCCTGGACTTAAACACCGTAAAATTTTAATAGGGAGAATAGTTTTTATAGAGCTCATGAAATCAGATTTCGATGGGGATTTCCATGACACACGCATTAGAGGCAAGGGAAACACAGGGATCTTTTTAGAGGTATTTTGTTTAGGTTAGCAATTTTCATCCTTTTTCGCAGAGAGTGGAAATCTCGTCTTTTAGCTGACTCAGCAATTTTACACACCTTCTGTTGAATTAATTAAATAGATTAAGTGGAATGGATCATGAAATAAGAAAATATTTTTGAATAATGTTACTATGGGCTAGATTAAGATAGGACTTTGAAAATTAATTAGGATTAAAAGTAATAATTTAAAATATCATTACACACACACACACACACACACACACACACACACACACACACACATACACACACACACACACACACACACACACACACACACACACACACACA
>JAOUZG010015275.1:5084373-5162395 GCA_026289955.1 Argiope argentata | reverse complement strand
ACACACACACACACACACACACACACACACACACACACACACACACAGGGAGAGTGTGAGCTAACAGTAGGAATTGAGAAAAGCGGGCTGCATAGTGAAACAGGGCTGAGAGGTTGTTGCTTTTCCAGTTACATTATTATGAGAACAAAATTAAAAGTGATCACATGGTTGAAAAGTTGAAAGCTGCCATTCTCGTTTTGTGGAATATTTTCAGTTACTATTTATCTACAAAAATATTCTTTGTATATAGGTAGTACGAAGCTTCTGACATACTTTTCTGGGGTAGATCTTTGCTTCTCAAGTTTTGAAAATTTCTACAGAACAAGTGTGAAATTTTTAACTATCGTCAAACTTTCCCATGTCCAAATTTGAGTTCCTGACTACAACATTAAAGGCTTGATTGCATATCATATTTAAAAAATAGTTTATTTTTGCTTATCGAGTAAAAAAAGTGCTAAACTAAAATTTAAAAGTAATTTTAAACAAAGCTGCCCCAAAGAAAGATTGATTAAATTTTTCCTAACTGAATCTGCATAATATTTAATAATAATACCGATCACTTCTTAAAATTATAAAACACCTTATTTTGTTAGAAAAAATGAGACTATAGAATCCGTGTAAATGGTAATTGATTAGAGAACATAACACGACTAAAGTTCTGAGATTACTTAAAAAGATACTTGATTTTAATCTAAATAAATTCGACTGCACAGACTTTGTAACAAAATGAAAACACAAAATTAATTCACTTTAAAAACAACCGAAACTTCTTGAGGGCTGAAGGTTCCATAAGGTTGTAGGCCTATTTTTTCTATTTAATAATGTGTGCCTTGGTTTCAGTTGTGTTACTTTAAACCGAAAAAAGAAGTAAATACTGAAATAAAAACTGAGATTTTACTCTCTTTAATTTATTTAATTGGCGTCTCCAGTTCCTAAATTACAAAAGCTATATATAATGCATAGCAATAAAGAAAAATTAAAATGAAATGAAGTGAAAATTTGTAGTACTTTTAGAAAAGGTTTTCTCTTCCCTTCCCCTATTAGCAGCATATTTAGAACACATTTTTTTGAAAAAAATTCTTTGAAGTACGTAGGTGTAAGTTGCTCGAATTTTGTGGAGTTTCGCCGAAAGCTTTTAGTTAATTAAACAACTTATCTTAAAATCTCCTAGTCGAAGGTGGAAAAAAGTCTTGGATCATAGATTCTCCTTCTTTTACAACTCTCCCCTTCCACATCTTGCTACTAAAATTAATGCTCATTAAAATAACTGTTCGAATGAAAGCAATTAGTATATTATTATAGAATATTGTAACTCCAAGCACTTTATAATAGATGGATATTATTTTACATTAACTAATTGCACATTTGCACTAATTATTCCCTAGAGATTCCTCCCATGCTCTCTGACAAATGTATTTCCATATTACTTGCGTATTATTTGTGCGAAAAAACACATACTAACTTTCGGTCTTTTGATTATTTTTTTTTTTGGAAATTAATTTTCGGTATGCAGTTAATGTACAAGTACCATAAGAAAATATAAGTATTTTTGACACTTTTTTACCAACCCAATGATGATGATGTCATGTCTTCTTTTTACCACGGAAAGAGAGGTGCAGTGGCTTCTGAAGGTATGGACCCCTGAGCACCCAGAGGGCAGGAGTCTGACTTCTAGCTCATATGAGGATGAAGCACACACCCACACGCTTGCACAGTCCCTTTTTACGGGGGGGGCACAGTCACACATCTCACAGATAGCACACAGAAGAACAACCATGTTCGAACCGGAACTCGAACCTGGGACTCCCAGAGCACGAGGGATGCACTACCTCTGTGCCAGAAAGCCGGCTTACCAACCGAATGAAACGAAAATTAGATGCAGAATATAACTGTAGTCACAAAATTAAATATTTAACTTCATTTTTAAAAAAATGACTGCCTTTTTGAGTCATTAACGCGTTTACATGTTTTCGAAAGTATTGACCCTTTCAATGGTCAATCCTTTAAAGATGTTTAAAATTTGAAAAGTATCTACATTTTAGATGCCACATTGTGATCCAAATTTCATAAGCCTAAGTTGTCACATTTTTTAATAATCGCGTTTATATACATGGAAAAGTACAGACGACAGCTCTTTAAAACCTTATTTATTTGGTTCCAAATTCTGTACTCACTTTAATCTCAGATGTTAAATATGCGTATTCGACATTTAGAAAATTTACAAATATTATACATTTAGTGCTTCTCGTTTTATAGTTATCGCGTTAACTTATATTCAGACAGCCAGACAGATTTTCTCTGGACGAAGGGGCCATGGCGGCCTAGTGGTAAGATTTTGGCTTCGGAACCGGAGGGTTTTGGGTTCAAGACCCGATTTCACCGAAAAATCGTCGCATAAGTAGCCCTGGTGCACGTTAAACGCCTTCCCGCTGGTGGGACGTGACTTGGTGGGGGGGGCGTGCCTGCTCATGTGTCATCCTCGCCATCTGACCATGGTTCAAAATTACGAGATTCGTCCCTAAATAGACTTAATGTTGCTTAAAATGGAACGTTAGTATAACTAAACTTCTTAGAGATGGATTCCGTCCAAATTTGACAAAAGACCATCCATATATTCAATCCATATAGCTCAAGTTATATTTGAGTTAATTTTTGTTATTGAGTGACAAACATTACTGCATACATTTTTTTTTGTTCAGGGAGGTCTGAAACGTAGAGATACGTTTAACCCTTTAACGTCAAATGTGCCGAATTCGCACATACCTCCAGAATCATTTTGCCTCAGTTGCTAAGAGAGTTATTCCACAATAGAACATTGTGACGTTTTCGGCACATTCGTATCTGTCGGCAGCAGTAAGTGTTGCCACCAAGCGGTGAAAGGTAGAACTCCGACGTCAAAAAAAGAAAGAAACTTTTTCCTTAGGTAAAAAAATTGTTGACCATAAAGGGTTAAATCTTAAATTTGAATCATTTGAATTTTTGACGATTTGCTGTGTTTTCTCTTTGTTTATTTAGTGCTTGAAAAAGCAAAAATAGAATAGATGGCAAAACTGGTAAGTTTCTGCAATTCTCGAATTTGTTTAATTCAACATTGGAAAATTATTTTAAAAAAGTATTCGTAAACTTTCTTCGAAATTGATATAAATATTAACAGAAACATTTTTAAAAATTAAATTTGAAATCAC
This sequence comes from Argiope argentata, assembly GCA_026289955.1. Lineage (NCBI taxonomy): Eukaryota > Metazoa > Arthropoda > Arachnida > Araneae > Araneidae > Argiope > Argiope argentata. Next base: position 5,159,210 of record JAOUZG010015275.1, on the reverse strand, counting down.
ATTGCGATTAAAATAAATAATAATTAAGCTGTATATTTTCGGCTAAAATTCTTTCATTAAAAATATTTCTTACGGTAAGTTCTACATTTAATATTTAAATAGTTTGTTTATTAATTATTAAACCATTCAAAATTAGAAAAAGGCAAAAAAAAATCTCTAACGAGGAAAATATAAACGATGCACGACTGCACAGTTTAGGACAAGTAAAAAAAATTCTTATGAAATAGCTAAAAAAATTGATTTTTTAAAAAAATCTATGCATTTTTAAAAATCTTTTTAAGGGGTTTTGTGCATTTGAATGTCTTTTTAATAATACTCTAATCAATAATCAATCTAATTCATAATTTTCTCAATCTTTAGTTCTTCAGAAATTTTACTACTCGACTTTGAAAAATAGAATTTAATCAAAACTTTTTCAAAGTAATCTTATGAATTTATTACTTATTCATTCATTTATATACATTGACTAGATGGAAAAGCTTTACGTAATTGAAATTAAGAACAAGTGGTTTCATTAAGATATCATCATTTAAATATTTTAACTAGAAGTTATTGATATCTACATTATTTAAAAGTAAATAGTAAAATATGTTTTTATATGAGGCAAGAAATTTGTTTAGCTACATTTTACATAATTTTAGTAAGATTGTTTAAATATTAGATGAGGTTTATTTTATATTGTATAAAATTTGCGCAGATTGGATGGTTTGCTTTAATTGGACAGATCAAATAAAGGAGACTATAGTCTTGAATTAGAAGAATGCTACTGAATTGGTAACAAGTATTCCTCTAAATTAGATGTAACTCAAAGTAAGCAATGCACAATAAAGAGATATGAAAATTTTTTTTTGTTGTCTGAAGAAGAGCAATAGATTTGACTATGGCTTATGAATACACAACACCGCTTCATGCCCCTACAACTATAATCAACTGATTATTTAAACATTGTAATGAGCAGGAAGTGTGAGAGATATTGAGAGACGGTCTTGTTCTATCCACCCCTGTGACTGTTGCTCGACGCCTGGCATTAATTGGTTAAAATTTGATAAGGTATTTTAATATTAAATAAAAGAAAGCCAAAAGCAGTGAGCTGAGTGAATTTTGAATGGGAAGTTACATAATTTTGTCTTATTAAACTAACCAGAAAGAGAGAAACTGATGCGAATTCACATAAACAGGCTTATAGTTTGTGATAACAAAATTCTGCAAAGTATTGTAAAGATACAAACGAAAAATTAGAGCCGAGAACAGAAATAATAATAATAAAAAAAAAGAATAGCACATAAAAATACAAATAAATGCTATGTACAAACAAAAAAAATCTCTGAAAATAAAAATATGGATTTATAGTGCTACTTTTGTGATTAGTGTTCTTGAAATCTAAATAAATCTTGGTTTTCTTCTAGATGACGAATCATGCTTTGAGTTTTTGCCCCGAATCCTTGAGAAGAGGTAACACTACGGAACCAAAATCGTTATAGTTCATGTCTTGGCTTAGTCATTTTGAAGGAAGAAGTCAAGTTGCGTAGTGGATCGGCGTAGCATCAAGATTTATTAAATTATTAGCTTATGTGCCAGATTTTAATTTTCTAGATTAATATACAAAACCATATCATTTAAAAGTTTAAGATAATCATTTAAATCAGGGCTTTTTAAAATGCAGGTCTGGACCAAAAATAAGGATAAAAACCAATAAAATTTCATATAGCTATGCCTTTCCAGCTTTTTGATATTTATAAGCAACCAAATTACCCAAAAAAACTTTGTCGTATATTAACAAATTATGACTTGTCTGCACATTTCTCCTAGTCTGCATCCTCTTAGGGGATCGTAGCAAAAAGGAAACCACTTTTGCTTTTTGGAAGTCTTCTTTTTGGTTAATTGAATTCAAAATTTGGTACAGATATACAATTTTGGTATCAAGATTTGATTTCGTATTCTAAATATTTTCAAAATCGTTGCATTTTTGAATTATTGCTTTCGTACGACAAAAATATGCAAATCAACAACCAGTCTCGAATTTGATCCAAGATTTGGTCCACATCCATAATTCTGCTGATAAAATCATGCATCAAATTTTATCCATCTATCTCATTCCGCTTTCGTTCCTAGCTGCAATACTTGAGTAGTATGATCTCTGGCTGGAGAGTTCCATATTCGAAACCTGATTTCTCTAGAAATGCACTGTGTATACTGGCTTATTTCTCCTTTACTCTAACGACTCGAATCAAATGTTCTCCCATACGAGAGGTGCACCGGTGTCCTGACATAGAGGTATCGTGTCTTCTTCTTGATCTGGGCGTCCCGGGTTCGAGTCCCGGTTTGGGCATGGTTGTTCTATCTGTAAGGTGTGTGAGTGTTCCCCTGTGTAAAAGGGGGCTGTGCAAGCGGATGTGATGAATGAGTAGCTAAAGTCGTACTCTTTTTCCTAGTTGACGCTACCACAAAACAAGAAACGCTGATTAGGCTTAAATCGCTGACTATCAAAGTGAGCTTGTCCATGGCATGTGCCATAAGAAACAACAACATTGGAGCGGTGCTGAACAGGAAAGCCAACTCAGGTATCATCATTGTTTTCTGACCTCTCTTGAAAATTTTAAGTCGGTAAAAATATATCTATCTGTTCTTAAAGGGTGTTCATATAGCTAAACTTTGCATATTTTAGTTATGCAATTTGCACGGATGGAGGGCAAGATGCTTCTTAAATGAATCTCATCTATAATTTAAAACTAATATACAAATTTGATGCAAAAACCATATTTCAAATCTCATCCGTTTATTCCAAAACATTTTTGAACTTCAGTTTTTACCGACACCCAGGAAAATCGACAGGAAATGAGACAACATTTCAAAAATGATTTTTTGAACTCAGAGAGATCTGAACATGTAGATTTATCAGCATCTCGGGATTACAATGCTTCGTAAACTTTTTATGAATTAATTTAAGAAGAGTTAAGAAATTGTTTCCACTGTAATTTTTTAAACTGAATACTATTTACGACTTAATTACTTCTGATTTTTTTTTTGTCTGAGGACCATATTTGTTTATTTTTAAAAATTTTGGTAACCTGAAAAATATTTGAGGCAAAAATGGCCCCTTGAAATAATTATCCGTCCAAAAATGAATTGCTTATAGAAAATATTTAAGAAGCTTAACTTACAATTTTAATCAGGACCTTAATCAATCGATTAAAATTATCTTAAGCCTTAAATAAGTAGCAACAAAGAAAATTTTTCGATGCAGACAAGCAAACAGAACCTTTCACATTTGAAACATTTACTATCTTAGAAGCTCTTTCATGCATTTCGACTCTTACTAAATGTGTTTTGTGTGAAATGAATGATGGGCCCCAAATCGATACGCCATTATCCGGTTTCATGTTTCAGGAAGGTACATGTCATCAAAATTCTCCTGGTTTTAATGCCGCAAGCTATTTGTCATTGTCTGGCGGTGAATTTCAGGATCAGTACTCGTCGAGTACTACCATATATATTTCAAATGCTTTTTAAGATCTTTCATTATTTTCAAGACCTGAAAAACAGAATAACAAAAAAAATATATTTATACATATATATAAAACTTCAAATGAAAAAAAAAAAAAAAACTCTTTTACGAGTGCATCAAAAAGAATCGATAATTTTTTCCTCCAAACATCTTGTGGTCAAAACATAAATCGTAAAACTGTGAGTGCTATAGAAGCCCTTTAAATAAGTTAAAATCATATTCACTATTTTCAATGTTTTATTTTTTATTTTGGATGTTTGGGATTTTTGTTTCCTATAGTATTCATTTGGGTTGCCTTGAATTTTGCTTTTGCGTTTTACACCTCGCACTATTACGATTTTTCCTTTGATTTTCATATTTTTGATTAAAAAAATTACCATATCTTTTTAATTCACTTATAAAAACTTCAATTTTTTAAGGTATCCAACTGGGTTCGGAGCCTTTTTTAAAAAATATACTTAAAATGCTTGTTTTTATTCTAGTTTTAGTTTGAATACGTAACAGAATAATGAAAAATATTCAAAAATAAAAAATATTTTCATAACATTTTGAAAAAACGGGAAAATTGTAGTTAAAAAACAGAAAAATTAACTGTTACGCCAACAGTCGTAGAGAAAAAAATTACAAGCAGAAATCAAAAATATTTTAGGACATTGTAATAACCAATATACATGCTTTGAACTAAAATCTTTTGAATATGTATAATATATTCTGAGATATGGCTAAAACAATTGTATAAACAAGAATTTTTTGAAAAAAAATGTGCTCAATTTGTCTATGAATACCTGTAAAATGCCTAAAACTGTATTTATATTTTAGTTTTTAGTTCAGAGCATTAAAAATATTATATTAAACCATTCTACAAAATTTCATAAGAATATATTCAGAACAGATTGAGATATTGTGTTTACGGTAATGCAAAAAGTGCAAAAACTGAATTCTTCAGAAAAGGCTTTTAAAGTTTTTATTTTGAAAAAAAGCAAAATTATTATCTTTCAATAAGTCTAAGACTCTTCTGATTTATAAGTTGGACCTTCCTTTATATCATCCTTCACTGATTTATTCTTTCTAAATGCTCTTCTTTTTTTTTCTGGACAGTTTTACAGACACTGAAGAATGTCGAATTGAATCGGCTATTCTGTTATCATCAATGTTGATGAAACCTTTGACTTGTTCTGGCTCAATATAAGCCAGTGTATCCAGAATTGTAAATTAGAACAGCAATATATGTACCTAAACGAAGAGTTTGCAGTTCAACAAATGTTTCTTTGGGTACAACATTCCACAGTACACCGTTAAAACTTTCGTTACAATTCTGTGTTTTTCCATGCAGACATTTTTGTTATAATTTTTGGTCACACCGTTCCATATATGATCCTTTTATTTTATTTATGATAGTAGATGATAGACCTGGTTTTTTCTTGGAGTTCTATGTCTGAAAATCTGGCTCTCTGGAATTTACACCAACTATTTGGTCCTTCAGGGCACTGGCGATGCATGGGACTATTGGTATCGGAACAGCAGTGAAAAAAAGAGGCCATGACGCCACTTTGCATTTTTTCCAAATTTCCCACATTACTGCGAATGGCGATTCCATAATAGTTTTGCAGTCTATCTATAAATTTATCGGTTAATTTTCCTTTCCCACTAAGCCCTTTTGTGTTCTTTTTTAATGAGACAAATTTTGAAATAATACCTACATATACTTATTATCAGGCATAAAAGATATAAAATAATAATTTTAGTCATTTTTAATAATTTTTAACATCGAAATTCCTTGATAGATTGCGATATTTACATCAATTTCCGGTTTTGAAATGCCATTTCCGGTTTCACTTTTGTCACACTATGCTAACTTAAAACGACCGTAACTTTATTTCTAAAGTAGGTAGAACAAAAAAAAAGGGACAGATTTAGAAAGATAAAAGAACAGGCTTTAATATTATGCATTAAAACTTTTTTTCGTTAGTTTTGTCAAATTTGACGATTTTTACCCAGTCGGATACCTTAAACTTATTACTTTCTTGTTTTCAGTCTTTATTTCTTATGATACTTAGTTCGGCTTAAGAAAGGGAGTGCAATATCTAAGCCTTGCCCAGGAATCAGATGATTACAGTGATGCTGTAGCACCCTACTTAAATTACTAAAAAATATGGTTGAATGAATCGTTATGATAATTACTTGTATCCAGCCTTAAATCGTGACCTACTCGTGAAACACTAGTTGTTTTTAATTTCAGTTCACTTTCTTATGTATATTTTAGTTTTCATGATTCTGTCAACAAAGTAATTTTAAGTAACAATTTTTAATAGTCATAACAACCTCATTTATTTAATAACCTTACACCTTTTCTGTTTATTTTTACATGAAGCTTCCTGGTGGAATGAAATCCCACGACATTATAAAGCCACTAGAAACACAATTGAAGAATTTGCTGCAAAAATTGGAGCTCCAACCTAGGGGAATTTGGAGTTGCATCTACTAATATGTAATAAAAGAAAATTGTTTATTTGATGCTAGAAAAATGTAGCTCCTATCGTTACTTCTCACGTTACACAAAAGGTGGAAGTCCGTTCCGTTAGTTTGTTGTAATATGGAGGTAGCTTTTGGAGCTTCCTCCACTTTCTTCTGCAGCTTCTTCCATTTAAGAGTGAAAAATTAGAAAATGTAATGGAACTAGCTCACAAATACGTCCCTCAAAATGTTATGTAGCTGTATGATGGTCTACAGCCCGACGATGCAGCAGATGAACCCGACGTAACATAACATAACACCATTCCGTACCTCCGGTTCCTATAATGCTAAGTTATCTAACCAGTTGGATGAGCACAAGATGGGAGAGAGAGAGAGAGAGAGAGAGAGAGAAAGGAAAAATTTGTTAAAAGAAAAAAAAAGAGAAGATACTGCATTCAGGGATTTCCAGAGGGAATGCGATCGGTGTCAAATCTGTTCAATTTTTTCAGAAGTTATAACTGAATAGAGAGAACAAGCATACTGAAACAAATGGTGATTGTGGGTCGAACTTACAGGGGAATTAGATAACCAACTGAAAAGGGGGGGGGAATTGACAAATTAAATTGTGAACATATGTATGGCAAATAAACAATCACTATAGAGTCAGAAATACGTAGCGTCCATCTGGGTCCTGGGGTCATGATTTCCATCATTAGATTTGCACTTTTAGGGGACTTTTTAAGTTATAATTTTGGCTGATTTTCACAAGGGGAATTCAGGTCTCAACTATTGTAGGTCTTGAAGAGGTCTTGGTATTTATGAATATGGTTTACTATGGAGTGGATTTTGCCGCGTGAAAGGGTATTTGATGCAACTCTCCTGTACCATTCTTCTTCGAGACTTCTTACGACGTTACAGAGAGGGAATATGATGATCAATAGGAATATGATTTGCTGTTTTTGTTGCCAAGTTGTAGGTTCATTTTGTTTACATTTTGCTAGTTTACTTTAAATGAAATAGTAGTAAATTGACATTTTAGTGTGAAATTTTTCCATAGAGGTAGACTATCTATTTGGATGCAAGAAAGATGTTGCTCCAACATTTCAACATGTGCTCTCTCATCTGGAAATATATATTTTTGAGTGAAAATACTATCATAATATGTAGGGATATTTAAGAAGATTTATCAAAAGGAAAATCTTCGCACAATTTAGAATTTGGAATTTTAGAACATTTTTACGCCTTTCTGCAAGCTTGAATAACTTTAGCTACCTTCGTTTTGCAGCAAATCTCTCAATTGACCGAACAATCTATCTTCTAAATGCGCGTTGGCTGCCATGGCGCTGTAACTTCACTTTCATATTCTTCATGTGATATCCACAGATGATGAACAGAATATTTTTCCCTCAGCTTTTAGCAGAAGAATTAATTTACGAAATTAAATATTTGAAGAACAATGAAAATGTTTTGAGTTTCATCATAACACAGAAAATGATTGTTAAAAATTATAATTAAAAAAATTGTGAAATTTTAGAAAAAAACTCACGATAACTACTGTTATAACAAGAAAAATACATAAAAAAGTTTTATAAGGTGTCAGAAAATTCATTTTGTATAATGATATTTTCAGATGCTATCACAAAAAAATTAAAATTTATAAATTTTTTTAATTAATTAATTTTAAAAAATCACTTTAAATGCACGTTTCTTTCTTCTCAAGTACATTTGGGTCAAATTTGGTAATGTCAGGCTAAACGTTTTGTTTTGGTATCTTAATAAATAATAATTTAAAGGTAAAAGTTTATTTTAAAAATAACATTTTACCTCTATTGCAAAGTTCAGTTGTTCGTCTAACAAATCTACCATCTTTCCTTCCTTTTTTAAAATATTCTCTTTCAAATACCAGAGTTTATCATTTTAAAAGTAAGAAAACAGAGGTAGATTTTGAGGAAACTAATGCGAACTATCTTATAATTGTAAAGGTTATTAGTCCTTGCGAAATGTATGATCAAATATCCTGATTTTCAATAACAAATCTTTTTTATCTTAAGGATAATAAGTTTCCTCGCTTTCTTTACTAACATTTCGATTGCTGTTCTTGAAAAAATTTGTAGAACAACAAGTTAAAAGATATTTCATCAGTCATATTTAGAATTAACTATTCGATCACGATCTCATGTTGCAAAATGTGCCCAGTCTTCCATCACAATCTGCAAAGAATCAGTAAATGTTTGTGAGCTACGTTTCTTGCTTCTTCACGTGGCTCATTTCGTATTAAATGACGCTTCACCTAAAAGTTGGAGAAAAGTTAATTATTTTGTCGTTGGAACGAGGATATTCATTTTACTTTCTTGTATACAAAGAGAAAGTCTCGTATTTGTCAAAAAGCTAAATAATGAGATGTCGATGAACTTTCATTATTTAAATCTCTTTGTGTTCAAAAAATCATTTTCTTTAACCCCTTAACTGGTTTATTTTTCTTACTATCAAATAAGATGACATCTTCTATTTTGGGAATATTTTCTTATTTTGATTCAAATGGAAATCCATGGAATACTTGGTTTATCTACGTATTCGAAGTCATTCTACTATTGTATTATAATTGTTATGAATGATTTATTTTTTGTTTACAACTATCAAAATTCGATAAATCGATGCACGTACGGCATACGGACAAACTGGTTAAGGGGTTAACTGTCGTTTTGTAATATGATTAGAAAACTCAAACAGTTCAGAAGATGAAATTCAGCATGTAGTCTAAACAACAAAATTATGCATTACTATCAAACTTCTTTGAGAAGTCAAAAAATCTCTCAGTTCAACGGGAAATCTGTCTGTTTGTTTGACCGTTGACTAAGAATACGATAAAAATTGGACAACGTAATTTATGTAATCTCGTTTCTGTTATTTACTGAATATTTGAAAAAAACTTTTGTATAAAATCCACCAAAGGGTTGACTGTTTGTCATCTGTCTATGCTTTTTTATACAAGTGCTCATAAAATACTCAAAATATTAATATAATATTCAAAATAACAATATAATTAAATAATATGTATTCAAAATGATAACATAACAAAATAATAATGTAATATTCAAAATGATAACATAATAAATTAATAATGTATTAGGCCAGCTTTCTGGCACAGAGGCAGCACGCCTTTCTCATGTTCTGGGAGTCCTGGCTCAGGCATGGTTGTTCTACTGTGTGCTATTTGTGAGTTGTGTGACCGTGCCCCCCTCCCCCCGTAAAAAGGGGCTGTATGAGCAAATGTGGTGAGTGTGTAGCTAAGTCGTACTCTTGGCCTTAGTTGGAGATACTTCAAAAACAAGAGACGCCCCTTTCGGCTTAAATCTGCTGCTGTATCAGCAGGTGGCTTGTCCAGGGCAAGGGCCATAAGTAACAACAGCAACATAATGTAATATTCAAAATGATAATATAATAAAATAATAATAATTTTATTCAAAAAGTTAATATAATACTCACAAGAGTAACCGGCTAGACAAATGAAATTTGTTATGGGGTCTTTACCTTGAGGTTGTAGATCAGAAGCAAATTTTGGACTAAATTAGACAAGAGGAAGAGGTGAGCTTCTAAAATGTATACTCGGTGATCATCACAATACTTGATACAAAACTAAGCATAGTGCTTGTGATATTGAACACATATAAAAAAGTTGAAGGGAGAATGCTCCTACTGGCTTATTTATTTTTTTAAAGTGTCTTCTATTTTGACATTGTGTATTTTTCCATGATATCGATAACAAAATCGTTGGATTTTGTAAGAATATTCTATTGCTTGTATTTGTCATAAGAATTTTAGAATGCTTTGGTTATCCAGAATAAACACTTCATAAATATTTGATACAGTATTAAACACAATACTTGGGATATTATGCCTATAGAAAAAGGTCTAAAGAAGAATATTCGTCCTTGTTTATTTATTGTTTGAAGTGTCTCCTGCTGCGACATTGAATAGTTTTCGCATGACATCTTGAAACGTTAAAGAAAAAAATAAATAAGAAACATGAGAGAGAGAGAGAGAGAGAGAGAGAGAGAGAGAGAGAGAGAGAGAGAGAGAGAGAAGTTAAACTTGTTCTGCTTTTCCTTGACCTTCTTTTTCTTTATTTAGCCGAACTATATTATTTATTTCTGTTAAATGTCTTAGTGTTATTAGTTTCACTTTTTATGGTTTTTTAATCATTTATTATTTCCATTTTTTGTAAATATTTTCTAAACTTTTAGTACTTTCTTTTCTATTTATAATCTACTATTTTTTTTTCATTCCCATTTTTTCATTGATTTTTCTTAAATTTGTCAAATTTTTATTTTAAAAGTTTTCTTTCACTTATAATTTTGTATAGCATTTACATTTTTGTATTGAAAATACTGATTGTATAATCTATTATATAAATTAGCTTTCATAAGGGTATTCTGTTGTGCTTATTTTTGATAAATTTTTTGATAAGATATAAGATGCCAGATTAAGACTCTGTGGTTACTTAATAAAAAAACAACACGATGCTGTTATATTTCGCCTACATGAAAAAGAGAATATTCCTGCTGGTTTATTTACTTTTTTCAGTGCTTCCTATAAGCAGACAAAACTTTAACTTTGGAAAGAGTATTAAATTTTTTTTATATTCCAAACTACCCCCCCCCCCCGAGTCCTAAACTGATCTGAATTTTCAAAAACTCGGCAAAGTCTATATTTAAAATATTTTTTACTTGATTGCATTGGTCTAGAACTAAAAAATTGAGTCTAAACCTTGCAGTTTATGTCCTGTTTATTAATATCCGTGTTAATGGAATATAAGACACGAGAAACGATTGAATGTATTTCGAGGAAAATATTATTTAAATTTTTCTTGGAATCATTTTGTTATCTTTTTTATTATTTTTAGCCCATTCTGGCATTGAAGTTTGTTGATCAGAACACAATAGTTCAGATAAGGAAATGAACGTAGCATTTTTATAAGAAAAATTATGCTTTTTATTGAATACATTATTGTGTTCAATCACTGAGATTAAAAGACACTTCGATGTCCTTTGAATTATTATTATATTTTACACATGTTCTGGAAACAAATTATCTGGAATCAAATAAATCTTCTAGAATCAGCTATAATCATTTGTTCTTAATACTTCATTAAGGTATAATCAGTTAACAGATTTCAACAAAAATAGTAACCTTTGCTGTAGGAAGTACATTTTCGAACAAACATTGACTTCTCGGCTTTGATTAATAGATTTATCACATTTGGAGATCGTAAAACAATCCTTGATAACAAAACATCATAAAATCAATAGAAATTTGCATATTTTGATAGAATTGCTAACCAGTATCAATCCATCAGTTCAGAAACCAGTAGAATCGACTGCGAAAAAATATTTCACAATACAATGCACTTAGGACAGAATTCTTTAAAAGAGGCTTTAACACTAAATACACCAAAATTTGTGTTTTAGAAAATTATCGCTAAACCTTTTTTGATGAGTGATTTCTAATAAAAGAACTAGTCCAATATGGCAAGTACCATAAATAACAACAACGGTATATAAAAGAGTGGGATTATGTCTTGTGAGGGCATTTGGGAAAGGGAAGTTTTGGCTCCTCACTCCTTTATTCAACTTCTGAATTCGGATTTTTTTTTATCGATCCTAATTTAATTTCTATATAAGTATTTTTCATGTCACAAATACTACGAAACTAATAGTAGGACAGTTAATTGTGAGTCATTTTCTAGAGAATTGGTTTCAGTATCTCATGTAAAATAATTCAAATCCTCAAATTTTCACTTTGGGCAGCTGATTATAGATCCACGTCTCTTACAAATTTAAAGATTCCTATCTTCAATTAAAAGTCTATTAAAATTATAATGCTTCTTAGATTTTCGGCATACTAGAATGCAAAAATGTATTATAAATAACCTTCCATGATTTTAACACTATCTCAAATTTCAAAAATGTATGCCATTCAATTAAATTAGCATGTAATTTTAAAAACTAAATAAATGTATATCGATTTTTCAAAGGCAAAAATTTAAATTAATAAAATTTAAGGAATGGTATCAGTTTTGAACTATTTAAAATAATATCCAGAATAAAATAATCTCAAATTTTTCTTAAAAACTTATTTTTAATTTTAACATTGTTAAGCAGCTGCATTTTTGTTGATGCATATAGATGAAACTTATTTTTAAAGATAATGATTTTTTTCTTGAAGAACACTTATGGATTAATTAACTGGAAACTCCATCTTTGAATTTATTCTTTTAATTTTTACTGTCACATGCAATTCTGTTATATCGGTATGAAAATAATTCTCCTTGTAACGACTCCATAAAGGAAATCATGGTGTTATAAATAGGCCAAAGACTTTGGCAAATTCACATAAAAACAAATTTACTATGCAAACACGTATCTTATGTAAGATCAAAAGTGCATTGCATAAATATTCTGAATGTTTAAAGATGGGCACTCCTAAGCAAATCAAATGCTTAGAAGAGCGTCATTCTCTCAAGAGCTATTTAAGGATTCATTCTGCATCATTTAAATCTACTTCAGCCTACCTAATATAATGTGTTAAGCATCCGGTTGTAATTCTTTAGTCCAATTTGAATGGAAAAGTGAAACCTAGTATTGTGAAACCATACGCGAACGTCATCCTCTTGGCATGTGAAATTGAAACCAATGTGAGCATAACAAAATCTGATGCGTTAATATCATCTTATCAAAATGCGAGAGCTAGTGCAACCTCGGTAACTTGCCATGGATTAGGAAATACATGATATACTTTGTTCAGCTCAGTTACACAGAGTATCTCTAAAATATCTGCCGAAAATGTAAAGGCAGGTAGAGGGGACTGATAAAAGCAGATTTTGGAATGGAAAGTGAGAATAGAAGATATTGTGAGGTAGTAGAAAGCGCTGTTTAGATTGTAGGTGATAGCAATTCTCTTGTGTCATTTTTCCCCATGGGATTTTCAACAGCATGCATCGATGCAGGAAAACGTAACTCTCCGATATGCATTTTATGCATTCACAGGAAAATGAAACAACTTTTGAAAAGATGTATAGCGAACGATTTCCAGGTCCCTAAAAAAGAATAAAAATTGTCCTTAAATGTAATGTATTTACCAACGTTTGAGCAAGAAAGGATGATTATTTGCATGTAGACATAATCTGGGCTGAAAAAAATCGCAGAATTCCAGTAGAGGAAGAAACTGTATTGTGTACAATTGTGGATACTTTTACTATAAACCCGATAACTGTTGTGTGGAAATCATACAGCTGTTTGGAATATCAAAGTGAAGAAGAAATGCATCCATATCAATTGTGGAAAGCACAAACGTTGAGACTTGGTGATTATGCTATCCATCCAGACTAAAGTGAAGAAGAAATGCATCCATATCAATTGCAGAAAGCACAAACGCTGAGACGTGGTAATTATGCTATCCGTCTTAATTTTGCTTGTTGTTGTCTACAGTGGCCAATAACACAAACACGGTTTCCCTGTGAACATCTCATTTTCTGATGAAGCAAATTTTTCATAATAAATTATGTTTAAAACCTATAATTCTCATATTTGGGCCCGTAATAGTCCACATGGTACAGCACAGCAAGCCAACCAAGAAAGATCTTTTATTGATGTTTGGGTTGCTATTTGTGTGCAACATCTTAGTAGGACAGTTTATTCCACCTACTTAAATGATCATGCTTAAGACATTTATTTACATTTCGTCGGAATTTTTTGCTGAATAGCTGACCATTCAGCTGACTAGCTGTTTTCGCACAAATAAAGTTTTATCACTTTGAGACACCAGTCAATTCAGCAGAACTAGGCAGTTTTTTCTCTTTTGAGGGCATATTAAATCCATGGTGAATGAAGTTTTATTGAATCTGATAAAGACTTAGTGGCTAGATAATTCATTCCTGTTAGAAAAGTGCCATTTTTGACATATAAAGTCTGACGTTTTTACTAATATATGCTGATTCATGCGTCGCCGTTGCGAATCTTGTAAAACTTTTAGTAATCTCTTTTTCGAAACCTATCAAAAATGGATAATTAAACCATGAACCCTTTGTGGTCGTATGCCTACTCTCAGCCACCATTCAAGAAGGTGCATCGTTTTAACATTTTATTTATTCCTTTTTAAAAATTTTAATTGTTAAAAACATCTACAGAATCTTAAAATGATGCAGATTTATTTTTCAGGGAAACTCAACTTAAAGCAGTTGCATGTATTTATTTTTTCTTGTAATAAACAGGTCTATGCATTAGGTGAATAACTCTGCATCGAATTACTTTTCCAACCGCAAAGAGTTAAACTATTTTTTTCTTTGGATATTACTTGCTAATATCCCTTTCCTGCTGTTTGTATCTTCCAATGAGGACTAGGGCGCATTATAAAAGCCCAGACTTTCTATTAAAAAGTTTCTTATTTCAGGTCCATCTATTTATCAGGGATTTTATAATATTGTCAGACATTTTAAAAACACTTTGTATATTGGAAATTTATTCTCTTAAAAATAAATGTTAAGATACTGTTGAAGAGTGACAATACTACATTAACCCTTTGCACACCAAACAATAATTAGACTAATACTAATACAAAGTAATAATGTTCAACTAATACTAAGATTTATTAATTGCTATGAAAAATAATTATACGTAATTCTTTAAAGTCGAATTTCTTTGAAAAATTAATCCACATCTCTTAACCATTATGTAGGCGTTTTTAACAATTAAATTTGAAAAATAAATAAATAAAACGTCAAAATGATGCACAATCTTAAATGGTGAGTCAGAAGCACCATCGGAGTGCAAAGAGTTAATATTTTCACTGTTGTTGTTACTCAGTTTCTGGGTATAAAGTGAAAAAAATGAAAAAGTGATATCAGGGATCAGAGGAAGAGAATTATTTTGTCAAGCAAAGAAATAACCCCAAATATATTGAATGAAAATAATGATTTCCAAGAATTATATCATTTTTTTATTTTACCAAAAACAATAGTGTTGATAACTGATATATCAATTTTAAATTTTCTTACTGTAATACACTTTTTTGGTTCGACATTTCGCAAACTCAGTGGAATTGAAGCATTACTAAAATGTGAATTATTCTATTCTGTAAAGTCTTAAGATTCTGTATTATTACTTATTATTCACTATTATTAATCATTCTTTGCTTTAAAGGAGGGAAAATTAAGATTCACTGTTATTACAAAATATTGTATTTGAATACGTCGTAGCTATAAAAAGGTTCACATTCTACTTATTTTTCCGGATTAATTTCAGAAAAAAAATTGTTTTTAAATTTTTTCAGAAAAAAATATTTTAGAAAGAAAATTTTCGTGAAAATTCTGGTAAAACCTACTTTGAATACAAATCCTTTCCACGTGATTCTACAGATAAATAAGATGAATCTGATACTTTTAGAAACCAAAATTTAATTTTAATTCCACTCTTAAGAGCGATAAAGCCGAAAAGTATGTAACTAAATTCCCAATAATTGAAAGTAAACGCTCTACACCGGCTTTCTAGCACAGAGGTAGCGCGTCTTCCTCGTGTTCTGGGAGTGCCGGGTTTGAGTCCTGGTTTGGGCATGTTTGTTCGTCCGTGGGCTATCTGTGAGATGTGTGACTGGGCCCCCCTGTGAAAAGGGGCTGTGCAAGAAAATGTGGTGAGTGTGTAGCTAAGTCGTACTCTTGGCCCTAGTTGGCGCTGTTTCAAAAACAACAGACGCTCTTTTCGGCTTAAATCTACTGCTGTAACAGCAGGGGGCTTGTCCACGGCAGGTGCCATTAGTAACAACAACAGCAGGGCTATTTTGGGATAGACCTCGTATGATTGAAACGTGGTCAGATGACAAGGGAGGCACCTGAGCTTACACCACCCTCTAAAAGCCCCACATCAAATGGAGGGCGTTTGGACCGAGCACGCACTGGACGCACGACAATTCTTCGGATGAATTATTTATATTTGCTTTGGAAACATTTCAAGAAAAATGAAACTATGGCCATATTCTATGATTTTTTATAAATATTTTCAGTTTCATCACATGGAGATAATTTATATTTTGATACTCTAAAATTTAGATATTGATGCGCTCTTTGCGCTCTTTCTCTCTCTCTCTCTCTCAAAAAAAAAAAAAAAAAAAAAAAAAAAAAAAAAAAACAGGGTTCGCGGTGCCAGATGGTGAAGTCTCGATGAAAGAGCCTTAGAGCTTTAGGTTCGAGACCCGATCCCACCAAAGAACCGTAGCGTAAGGGGGTCTTCTGCACGTTAAATCCGTCAGGCTGTAAGTGACTGCAAATGTCCTTCCGCTGGTGTAGTGGGGTGTGGAGAGGGGGGTGCTAGCTGAGGTGTCGTACTCGTTATCCGACTGCGGTTCAAACTTACGAAGTTCGTCCCAAAATAGCCCTAGTGTTGCTTTATAATAGGACATTAATATAACTAAACTAAAACTCTAAGAAAACTATAAATTCTACATTCATCATCAACCCGAAAGCATATCAATATCATGGGGTATTATTTTTGATGAATCTGTAAATTCTATCATTGAAGTTAAGCATAATTCTATATTATTGAATTGCGGAGCAATCAAGCAAGAATTATTTTCAATAATTTCAATAATAAGAATATATTAGGGCCCGATTCTTAGCTGAAGATGACGATGTTTGAAAATAAAAGGTGGCGCTATTCCAATAAAATTATTCAAATCATAAATTATTTTAAGAAGTGTCATAATCTTTTGCTTTTGACATTAATAATAATTTATCCTTGAAAAAAAAACATTTAGAGGCCGTTTAAACTTTTTCTACGTTAAAAATATTCCCTGGTTTTCATATGCATCAGTTATTTATATATTTTTTAAACATTAAGTATTAAAAAAGGTATTCCTAAAAAAGAATCCTTAACTAAAGAAAAGTAAAATAATTGGGTGAAAATATCTATACATTTTGTTGCGTTTTTTCGTTAGTGTGTGTATATTTAATGCTAAAAAAAATATCTAGCTCCAGCAACTACATAAAATCGTTTATTTTTCGACCCAGGAAACATTTACCAGATGGACATCTTAGAATCGTGTAATTTGATGTTGCCACCAAATTGCAACATTTCTGACAAAGGGTTGGAAACATTAGGCTACCTCTAATAGATTTATGGCTGGCGGAATACAGGTGTTTTTACGACACCGAGGCCCCTAAATTCCGACTGGACAAATATCTTGTACTGATATTGAGGTTTAGCACAACGAATCAGGAAATATACAGCATTTCTTTTGTTAATCCATAAAGTGCACTGCTTTGAAAAAGAGTTTTGCTACGCACATAATGCTTCATATACTAAACCTGTACTGAAAAAGATGCATTAAGTCTCTATTATTGCAGAAGAACTTGGGTAATTCCAGAATTTTTATTCTGAATTCTTCGGTAATTCAAATTTCTTTCTTTCGCTCCTTGAATTTTCTATTAAAATGCTATAATTTTGTCTGTAATTCGATTTTTTTGCTTAGATAAAAATAATAATTGCTAATAGAAATAAAAAATAATATTATAAATTTAATTTGTTATGCTATCCTGAATGGTTTTTGTCTGTAAACTTGGGTAATTCTACAGTTTTTATTCTGAGTTCTTTGATAATTCGAATTTGCTTTGTTTGTATCGCTGAATTTTCTATTTAAAAAGTTTAAATTTTGTCTGTAATTCGATTTTTTTGCTTGAAATGAAATAAACATTATCAATTCATTTCTTCATTGTAATTCTTTTACTCTCCTGAATTTTTTCGTTATTAACTTGGGTAATTCTAGAGTTTTTATTCTGAATTCTTCGATAATTCAAATTTCTTTCTTTCGCTCCCTGAATTTTCTATTAAAATACTAAAATTTTGTCTTTAATTCAATTTTATTTTTGCTTAGATAAAAAATTTTTTCTTGGATAAAAATAATAATTACTTATATAATAAAAAACAATAATATCCATTTTTTTTGCTATCCTGAATGTTTTTTATTGGTAAACTTGGGTAATTCCACAGGTTTTATTCTGAGTTCTTCGATAATTCGAATTTTCTTTGTTTGTCTCTCTGAATTTTCTATTCAAAATGTTAAAATTTTGTCTGTAATTCGATTTTTTTACTTAAATTGAAATAAACATTATCAATTGTAATTATTTTACTTTCCTGAATTGTTTTCGTTATTAACTTGGTAAACTTGGGTAATTTAAGAGTTTTTATTCTGAATTCTTGGATAATTCGAATTTCTTCCTTTGTTTCCTTGAATTTTCTTTTAAAATGTTAACATTTTGTCTGTAATTCGATCTTTTTTCATAGTTCGAAACAAACACTATAAATTTAATTATTTTACTATCCTGAAGGTTTTCGTTACTAACGTGTCTTTACGGATCATAAATAAACAATTTTTAAAGGCTCATAATTCATTCTAAAGTTTGCATCAAAGGTGGTTTGTCTTATATATGTGACATTAAATCACATTTACATGTGGACTGATTTTAACATCACTTTAGTTTGGATAAAAACGTTTCGTGAAAAGCTCTTTCTAATCGTGTTAAGTTAATTGGCGCCTTGTGTACCAATTAAGATTGGAGACAAATCAATTCAGTAGTCTTAATTGCGATGATACTTTATCCTCAAATTCAGTGAATAATCAATTCACTTTGGCAGAATGAACCATTCTTTACACAATCAGACATTCCTTTCCAAATTGATACTTTTGAATTCTCTAACATCAATTTTCAAAAGGAGGTGAAAACTTTATATGAAATAATTTTCATGTTTAGTGTATATTATAATCTTATGAGGGATATTTTAAGTTTGAGAAACTATTTTAATAAACTATAGAATTGCAAATTTTCTTTTTGGATTTATTCATAATTTAAAAGACCCAATTGAAGTGGAACTAGTAAATGAACACAGATAAACTACAAATGATGTCTAATTTCATAATAAGAAAGGCCATAGTTTATTGTGTGTTGTTTTATAACCTTCAAGTAAAATCGTGTTCATTTACTTCTATCTTTAGAGAAATAAAATAAATTTTAATGTAAAAATAAAATTTAAAAGAAAAGAAAGAAAAAGCTTCAGTAGGCTTTAACCCTAGAATGCAGGACTTCTTATACTTTTTTTTACAAAAATAAAAGGTGAGTTCTGAGTTTATGCCTATAATTTAGAAAAATTACTAAAAGAAATTTTAATTATTTTTTATATAAAAAATTAAATGTGCCAGCTGAATGAAATTATGTATAAAACAATATCCCAGTGACACAAATCGCATTATAACAATTCTAAAACATAATTAAAAGTCTCTTTTTACCAATATATTTTTAAGACGCAGTAAAAATATTTTGATAATATTTTTAATGGAAGAACTATTCATTACTTTTTTCAAGTTGAAATGTAATTCTAGTACCGCTTTGCCATACACCTTTCTATAATTCTTTTATAAATCAAAAATATTCAAAAAAGGATTCCCAAACACTTGTTTTTGTCTTTTGGAACAATCATGTGAAATTTATAAATTGAAATAAAAATGTATCGACAATTGGTTGTACTATGTATTGTAGGATTAAAATTAAGCATTACAAGAAATAAACCTTTTAAGAAATAAAATTAAGCTGTAAAATGAAAGAAAAAAGCTCTTTTCTTTATTTAGTTTTCTGATATCTAACCAGAATAATGGAAATGTTAAATATACATTTTTCTGAAGAAATAAATTCTTAAAGAAAAGATTATAAATATCAAATAGTTTCAAGCATCTAAATTTTATATGTGTTTTTTTGCGAAATGCTTGTTTTACAGTCTGGGTACATTTTTTTTCATTGCACTGATAATATTCCTATATTTAATTAAATGAGTTTTATTGGGTAATTTAGCATCCATGTGGATAGCACGGAAATATTGTTTAATCAATATGAAGATATCGTTAAAAATTAAAATTTCGAAAATCGTGTTATACGTATTTACAATTTAATGGCTGTATATTATAATCATAAAGCAATAGTTAATTTCTACATAGAGATAAATATATTGTTTCAATTGAAAAAAATTAATCATTTAAATGATGTAAAATTTACATTCAAAGCTGTATTTAACAATGACTGTATATCTGAAAAAAAATTTACGAATTCTAAACATTTCTCTATCCCGCAATCCTATTAGTCATATTTAGTAAAATATTTTTGACATTCTATAATATTAAAATAAACAAAATATTGAAATATGAAGTATTGATTTTCCTCTATTTAAAAGCAATTTTAGTTTTATTTGGCTATATTAACGTCCCGTTTTAAAGTAACACTAGGACGTCTTCCTCGTGTTCTGGGAGTCCCGGATTCGATTCCCGGTTCGGGCATGGTTGTTCTTATCAGTGAGATGTGTGACTGTGCTTCCCTGTAAAAAGGGGCTGTGCAAGCAAACTTGGTGAGTGTGTAGTTATGTCGTACTCTTGGCCTTAGTTGGCGCTACTTCAAAAACAAGAGACGCTCCTTTCGGCTTAAATCTACTGCTGTATCAGCAGGGGGCTTGTTCATGGCAAGTGCCATAAGTAACAACAACAACAGCAGGACTATTTGGGGATACACCTCGTATGATTGAAACGTGGTCAGATGACAAGGGTGGCACCAGAGCTCACATCGCCCTCTAAAAGCACCACATCAAATGGAGGGCGTTTGGAGCGAGCACGCACTGGACGCGCCCACACGACAATTCTTCGGAGGAATTGAGTCTCAAACATGAAACCTTCTCTTCCGAAACCGAGATGTTACCATCAGATCGTCACGGCCCTTCTTTCAAATCAATCAACTGTGGTCACAAGCAAAGCCCGCCAGTTGGTCTCGGCTGGTGAGCCGTTTGGTTTCATGTTCGAGACCCTATTCCACCAAAAGCCCCTCGTGTAAGGGGATCAGCTGTACGTTAAATCCGTCATGGCCAAACGCTCTCTCGTTGGCGTGGTGTAGAGAGGGGGTGTCAGCTCAGTATCGTCTTCGTTGTCTAACCGCGGTTCAAAATTACGATGTCCATCACCAAACAGTCCTAATGTTGCTTTATAACGGGACGTTAATATAACTAAACTTCGAAGCATTGGTTAAAGATGAATCAAAATAGTGATATTCAAAGCTTTATAATTCAGTTAATTTTAACATCAGATCGGATCTTTGAGTAAAATGTTAGTATTTAAAAAACATTTTGCTTAATAACATTTAAAGAAAAGGGCGAATGTGTAAAAATTTAGATTTCGTAATTTTATCAGTCATACAGTTATAGATTGAAGCAACATAAAATATAACTTTTTGTGTCATTTAAAGTATTTTTCCAATTGAAACTACAGGTTTCTATCCAATTGTTTAGAAATTAGCTATTGGGACGCCATTAGAATGGATAACCTGTACATTTACGTTGTGTTAAAAAAAGAAACATAATTCAATAATTAAACCTAATCGTGCAGTCTTTTTTAAAAATTTTCTATTTCTTTTCCATTTATTTATTAATTTTTTTTTATTCTCTCATTTTTGAATTTTAAATTTCTTAGAATGTATTAATTGTCGACAAAATTGTCAAATAAGTTAGATTCATACGATCCATCATAGGCTTTGGTCTTTTGCAAAGTGATTAGGATAACTTGTTTCAAAGGTGCTTGGACAACGAGTTACCTCTGACCATTGAGAAGAATTGAGGACATCATTGGATAACACTCGAAAAACTCAACCTTTGATTCACTCTTATCAAATCAATATATTTGTTTCATTTCAATGCGAATCAGTTTCTGATTTTGGAATTGTTTATGACACAAAACTTAATTTTTCAAAGCATATTGATGATGTAGTCTCAAATGCCGAAAAAACGGCTTGATTTCTCAAACGTAAAACTAAATAATTTTTTAATAAGCTGTCTTTGAAATTTCTGCATTTCCGTTTAGTCCGATTCTACCTTGAATACTACAAATTTATTTGTTATTTTTACAATGAAATAAACTCGAAATTCTAGAGCAAATACAAACTAAATTTATGCATTGTTTATTCCGTAAAAACTATCATTTTTATTCATATAATATATATTTATCTATTTAATGTGTTTTGACACTCCTAGTTTAAAAGTGATCTTTTTTTTAAAATCTATATAAATAAAAATGAATCGCCAAATGTGTTGCTAAGCACAAAACTCGAGAATGATTCGACCATTCGGCTAATTTTTTATAAATTCAAGTTAAGAAACAAGAAAGGCTCTTATAGAGAGAAAAAGCGGAAAAATTGAGAGGAAAATAGTAAAAACGACACTTCTCTAACTTTCCTGCCAAAATCTCACCACCAAATGAGTAAGACTTCAACTTGCCCCTCCCCCACCTAATAAGGTTAGGTTTAACATGTTTTTGATGACTTATTATTTCAAACGACTGTGTTTACTATCCTAATGCTTGAGGCAATTAAAATTAAACATTGTTAATTATTCGATTTTAAAGTATTTTTGAATTAAAATAAAACAGAATGAAGAAAATTAAAAATTTTTAATATGTATTGCGTTATCCCAACTGGCGTAGAAAATTCACGCATGTGCAGTATGTTGTAATTGTTGATAACTGAGTTTTAATATTAATTAAAAGTTTAAAAAATATGAGTATAATACTGTTGTAGCTATCTCAAACTCGATCGATAAATAAAATAGACTTAACTTGAATTTAAAGAAATACGGACTTGATTTGCGGCTTTACATTATTTCAGGTACGCACATTCAATAGATTGTTTTTAGGTTAGTTGTGCGCATTTCTATGAGTATTAAGTCGCAGGTAAAAGCTAGAATGTGTATTAAGTCATCGATAATACGATTGATTGTGATGGCATACTAAATTGTACGTATGCCAGTGTTTAAGAGTCAACAGTTTTGTCAAACTTAATAATAAAGTCTCTTTATATAAATCAAAGTATAGTCAATAAAATTTTTGTAGAGCTTGATATTTTTAATATGTTTTTAACACTTCTAAAATTAAATGTTTACAACTTTAAAATGCCTAATTTGCCACGAATACGATTGACTATATTTTGTTCTTTGAATTCCTGCAGTGATTTTAAATGGCTTTAATGTTGAATATGTTGAATTTTTAAATTTATAATATGTTTTTGAAGTTTTAAATATTTAACTTTCAGATCAGGTATATGTTTTCTAATATTTTAAAAGTTAGGAGATAACCACTTTTAAATTTTTATATAACTTTAAACGTAAGTAACTAATAAATTTTTACATGTTTTTAAATTGACTGCAAGTACATATTAAATTTATAGTACGCTTTTTAATGTTTTTATGACTTGACACTAATAGCTTTTATTTTTTTAGTGTTCATGTTACTAATTTGTGATGAATTATATAAGTGGAATTTTTTATTTCAGTGTATAATTTCTTTTAAATAAATAAGTCTACTGGAATTTCGGAAACTATAGAAGAGGCAGGAGAATTTTTATATAGAAGAAGGGAGTCTAACTTTGTGCACAAATTATTTATTAAATAATAAAAGGAATAGCTTTTATTTCGAGAAAGGAAATAATACTATTATAATAATACAGAATTTTTAAAGAGTAAATAAAAATTATTAAACATTTTTTGAATGTTTTTAAATTGATTGCAAGTACATCTTAAACTTTTAGTACGCTTCTTAATGTTTTTATGATTTGCCACTCACAATTTTTTTTTAGTGTTCGCGTTATTCATTTGTAATTCATTCTATGAGTAGAATTTTTTACTTCAGTGTGTAATTTCTTTTAAATAAATAATTCTACTGGAATTCTAGAAACTAAAGAAGAGGCAGGAGAATTTCATATAGAGGAAGCAGGCATATAAGGGTGTCTAATTTTGTGCAAAAATCATTTAATAAATAATAAAAGGAATTCCCGTTATTTAGAGAAAGGCAAGAATGCTATAATAAAAATACAGAATTTCTAAAATGCTAATAAAAATTATTTTGTTTTTTCATAAAATTGGTTTCAATCGTATTTATTAATCTTCAGTTTTTCGTTTGTCTTACTTTAATTAATTCTCGACTCTATCGAGATCAACTGTAAACAAAAATTGATCGACATTCTAAGCAAATGATAGATGAATGTTATAAATAAACACAAATTAGACTTTAACTCTGTAATGAAAAAAAAATTGACTTAAAACTGAAATGAAGTAAAAATCGTTTTATGCTTGTGAAAAGACTTTTCAAACACTTTATCAGCTATAATCAGCTTTTGGACATTGCTGGTCAAAGATTATAATTATCGATGAGTAAGATCCAGTCTGTCAGAGACTGAAGTGTGAACTGTTTGAGAATAAAATTTAACATGAATGTTCTGATGAACTATATTATTTGTATTTTCATGATCTATGAATTGTTAAAATTTTGCATGAATTCAAATAACAAAAATTCTTTTAATTGGGGAAACACACTTTATTGCACTGAAAACAAAGTTGAAATAATTTAATGAATGTCATTTGAATGTGAATTGCCGAATGATACAAAATAAAGATATGATAGAGCTTTAATTTATTACGTTACATCCATGAAAACAAGATAATTTTTTCTCAAAAAGGGAAAACACCAATATTTAAAACATCCACAAACACTACAAAACATTGTGCTACACAGATCCAATTTTAAATCTACAACTCAAAGAGACTACAACATTACATCTAGACATAATATACAAGAAATAAATGCCGTTAACTATCCCATGACTTAGGTTGTTTTTAAAAGCACCCTTATAGTACAGGGCCTCACGCATAAAATGAATAGTTAACCAAAGACATAAATAAAGTTCAGTTCGCCGATGAGGCATAAATGTACACTAGGAAAGACACACTCATCATGGCGATTGCACATGAAGAACATCAACACATTCACAATCCCCTCCTCGCAATTCGCCGACGAGAGTAAAAACTTAAAAACGGTCGACTTTACATAAGCTCTATCATAGACACCTAGTCATGACAAAATGGCTTCATACATTCAAAAATTAGCAGTGCGCTTCGATTCGCAAACTGCCATTGTGGAATTTCCAAGACACAACACCAAGATAAGACATTTAATAAGGAGCAGACAAGGGTGGCCGTTTCTTTTCATTTGAGATATCCACAGGTGGCACAGCCAGGGATACAGAGCTGGCGGTTCCGCCTTCATTCAGGACTGTCTTCACGTCTTCGACGGTTTCGCAAATGATAATAGGTTGCGGGGGTTGAAGTCGAATATCCTGCACGCGGTTTGTCAAGTCGGCGGCATCCATGGCTTCTTGATCTTCGGATGACTTTTGCGAAGATTTATGCTTTGGCACGTCAGCTGGGTAATTTCCGTCCCACGAGACTCTGGGAGGGCCTGCAGGTGGAGGAGAGCCAATCACAGGGCCGTTGGATTCTTCTTCCATAAGTTTGTTACGGTGAGCTTCGATATAACTAGGGCATAAATTATTCCAAGAAGGACGAGGATCGATGTCCATAGCAGAACTAGATTTGGAATTATTTCCGCGTTGATGTCTTCCCATGTGCTATACTGGATATACTTTTTGTCTCCCGATCCCACCTCCGAACCTGAAAGAAGAAATCTACATTATTAAACAACAGCGAATCGAATACAGCTCTGATGACCAGGGCCCGACTAAGCGTAGTTGGGGCACGGGGCAAAATCTTCTTTGGGGTACCCTCTGCTTTAATATTTTAGTAATAAAGAACATTCATTAAAAAATGTAAAATAAAATTTCTATTCAATTTGGGGGCCCCACATAAGACAACTGCCCCGTATGCCCCTACCATAGTCAGGCCCTGTTGATGGCCTGTGCGAATAATCTGAATTTTGGGGCAATGAAACTTCAGAAGAATCACAATCGACCCACTTTTTTTTATCACTCAAGTGAAGACTCTCTTTCTCAGATGCTTATTATTTCAAACCTAAAAATAAGAGAAAAATATTGCCAACTCATGAAGGGTAAAATACATTTAATCAAAAATCCTAAAAAATTTTTAATGGGATTTTTAAAAATAGCTATATTAAGAAGAAACATAGAAGATGGGATTTTGAACTGGTTGAATAAAAAAATGAAAAAAGTTGATAAATAAGAAGATATAATAATAAATTCTCAATTATTGGCAAACATTTCAATAAATTGAATCGAGCAAGAAGAACTTTAAAACTTAACTCAGTTAATAATTTTGTAAATTAAAAAGTTGCCCAGTTAATAAATTAGTTAATTAAAATATAATCAAATGATTAATCACATCATTTTAAAGTTATTTAAAAATTAGGATATTATGAAAATTAACATCCTTTCTTTAAGACCACATTAGTACTGAGTGATAATATAATGAGATTCCTACTAGCGCAAAGCCTATTTACGATGCTCTTCAATTTTGAAAGCAGTGAAATATTGAAATAATATTTTAATGGATCTTATCCTTTTGCTATACATATTTAAATCTAATGGTGCCAGAAACATGAAATAAGAAGCATGCACTAGGTTCAGTGCATAAATAAATTTGGTAATATTAAATAGGTTTATACATAAATTTATCAGTAACAAAATAGGTTTATACACACAATTATCAGTAGCAAAATAGGCCTATACATAAAACTATCAGTAACAAAATAGGTTTATACATAAATTTATCAGTGACAAAATAGGTTTATACATAAATTTATCAGTAACAAAATAGCTTTTACTCCAATTAATAACTAATAAGTAGTACAGTTTCTACATAAAACCTGAGAATTTAAGCTTCATTCCTTCCAGTAAAAAATAAATAACATTATCATACGGTTATGGATCATAATTCAATTGTTTGATTTAATAAATACAAATTTGGATTTATTTATTTTACATTTACATGTTATTTGGAAATGAGCATTTCAAAGTACTTAATGGCAATTCTATTGATACAATATATACATAAGAATTAATCTCTTGGTACAGAAACAACTATTTAATTTAACAGCTATTTAACTTAAATGTTAAAAGTTATTATCAAGCACCTATTTGTGTACGCAGCAATTTTGTTCAAATAAAATCATTTTGGATTTTATTAAAAAATGCAAGATGCTTCATAGTCTCTGATCTACTAAAAATTGTCTAAAATCCTTAAAATTCACAGTAATTATGTCCTTCTACAGAAATATTTGTGGAATTACTATAAAACTGTTCAATGAAAGAGCAGGGCAGAATTGTCATATCACTTTGCTATATGCGTTGCAAGAAAATAATAAATAAAAACATTAGATTAATTTGAAAAATACTTTGAAAAAAGCAGGCAGTAGTGCTGAAAGTTTCATCACATGATAATAATGATTTTAACTATCCACATTCTTATATATGGAATCATGCCAGTTAAAAAATAAATAATTAAATAAAATCAATGCAACTTCTGAAAGAATTTACTAAAATTCTTTAACGAACGACAAAGTTCAAAGGATACATATTCTTTACTAATCTACCTCCTACACACAAAGTGTTATATATAACATCAAAAATAACTTAATAATTCAAGGCAGAAGTCGTACTAAAACTAAAGAAATAAAAACGTCATACTTTTATAATCCTTTGTAATTATCTCGAATGTTTGAATTATTTATTTCTCTTTTTACTACTTTATAAATTATAAAAGATTATAAATTCAGAATTTTAGAACATATATGTATTATGTTATGCAATACCATCAGTAAATATGAAGGCAGGATAGAACTAAAAATCCAAAATGATATTTTAAGGAACCTGAATTAGTTACAGCTTTGAGTCATAGATGGCGCAAGCAGTATATGAAGTTTTTGCTCCCTTCATAACTAAGCAAAAGTTTTTAAATCGGATCTCTAGCATTTTTATCATACGTTTTCTTTAAAAGAACAACATGGCAGTTTTTTCAAAGACAGAATGAGATACAGATAAAAATTCTATATGTATTTATTTATTTTATGTAAGCAATAAATATTCAGAACCATTTTCTTTTCATAAATTTTACAAAAAAACCCTCTTTTGTCAACAAGCAATAAGCATGAAAGGCTGTCCGTTTCTATGGAAACTGTTATCTATTTTCATAAAGAATTTCGTAAGAGCTGTCCACTTGCACTTTTCCCTAACTTGTTTCATTTCTATGCATCTGTTCAAAGGCATTGTTTCTTATGGCTTACAAACTGATTCCAAAGGAAAAGCATTTTTTTTTTCAGCATGCATGTTAGATTTTATTATTTCAAAGAAATTTTACGGAGCTCTTGAATTATTTCTTTAATAAATATTATATTTTAATAAATTTTAGTCCTAAATATTAAATTTCACACATTTTTTTAATAAAAAATATTAAAAATATTCCTTAAAGTGCTTTTCAAGTATTATTTGTAATAATCTTCCCAAAATATTATATAATTTAAATATACATTAATTTTTTATAAATACATGAGTTTACACAAAGAGGTTAGTTTAGTGTTTAAAAATTTAATTCACAAATACTGCTATTTGAATTTATTGTTATTTTTTTCCGTGTACACTAACACTTTAATTCATTCTTGTAACTTGAGCAACGGAAATTATTGTTGATGCAAGATAAATAAAGAAAAGGTTCACACTCTGATGAACTAAATTCGTGGTCAAATTACGTAAACAAAATAATTATTTACGTGTATCAGTTGATTTATTATTTAAAATAAGAAAATTTAAACATTTTTATCGTGTTTCAAGAATGAAGGTTTTTATTTGAACATCGGTTATTGAAATCAATATTCCAACTTAAGTATACAATCAATATTTATAAAACTTAAATAAAAGATTAATGAGATAGCTCATGCGATATTGCTACAATACAAACATGTATGCATGTCATCTGACAAATAACTGCATGCTTGCATAAGGTGCTATGACTTTTCAAGGTGCACAATGTCTTTGAAAATTAAACCATTGCAGTGAGTTTGATATATAACATGAATAAGTAAATTTATACTCAAACACGGAAACATAGTAAATTGTTTCAGTTATATAAAAAAGAAAAAAAACCTGAAAAGTTTGGATATTTGTTCACTTTTGAACCAAACCTTCCATACAAGTATCTTATATTTTTCAGTTGTATACAATGTAAAAGAATAGCCTAATTAATTACATATTTTATTTATTTACTCCTTGGAACGTATTGCTCGAGAGAAGTTTTATTCTTAAATTTAACAAGTGCAGAATACAAATTTGTATAAATAAATAACTTTTCAGGAACATTTATAAGGATAAATGTGAACAATACGAAATAACGATTTAACTACTCACATGTTTTATTAATTTACTTTTTAGAAAGCAGATTACATGAGAGAACTATTATTATTATTTTATTTTAAAAAACGCAGAATAAAATTTTATATAAAATTAATTTTTGAGGTAATTTTGAAACGGAATTTTTTTCTCTAAAATAAATAGAATGGTCAGAGAAAATAAAGGTTATTTAAATGAAAGAAAAGAAAAACCTTCAAAATTTAGGATATTTCTTCACCTTTGAATCAAAGTTTCTGTGCAAGTATTCGCAATTTTTTTTTATTGTAAATGATGAAAAAGAATAACTTAATTACTTATATGTTTCAGTAATTTACTTCTTAAAACAGACTGCATGAACAAATTATTGTTATTTATTTTTAGAAACGAAGAATAAAAATTTATATCAAAAATAACTTTTGAGGTTATTTATAAGTAAATTTTTTTCTCTAAAATAAACAGAGATGCCAAAAGAGAAAAAGGATATTTACATTTAAAATATAAAGAAAAGAAAAATTCTGATAATTCAGGTTATTTACTTCCCTTAAATCAAACTTTCTGTGCAATTATTCGTAAATTTTTCTACTGTGAGCGATGCAAAAGAATAAGCTAATCATTTACATGTTTCAATAATTTACTTCTTAAAGATGATTGCGTGTAAAAAAGTACTATTATTAACTTTAAGAGTGCAGCCATCAAATATAATACAACTTAGCGGTATATTTCTAAGTGGGAAAATCTTCTGTTCTCTTAAATAAATAGAGACGCCAAAGAAAATGAAAAGACTAAGTAAATATGGCCTTCGAATGGGGCAAAGAATATAGAAAGGTACCATTACCAGCTCCGGAAGTCTATTCAGTCAAATATAAGTGGTCACGAAAATGGCGGTATTTTCTACAAGTGAACAGACGCACCGAGACAAATCTACTTATGTGGCTACTTTTCTGCTTCAGTGACCTTTTTATTTCAGGGTTAGGAAGGCGCGAAATGATGGGAATAAAGAATATTCTGAGTCAGGAAAAATCGAAAGAACATTCAGAATGTTCAAGTATCAGAATGGAAAGCGATAAAAAAAATTGAATGGAAAGGTAGATTTTTAATGGAATTGTGCATGACTCTTTTTTTTTTTTTAAGAATCATTCAAAGAAAATGAATAATGAATATTTGAAACCCTAAGATTAAAGATTTAAGATGAAGTAAATAAGATTGGATATAATGCTTCATTCTTTAATATATTATTCGCGATATTTCATTTGATGCATAATAGGAATTGAACAAGCTTTTGAAATGTTCTATATAAAAGTTAATATTCAAGAATCAAATAACAAGATGATACGAAAGATATAAAAACCATATGCAATGGTTGATTTCTTTTATAAATATTTATAAGCGATTCCTTATTTTGGCAATATACATGAAAAAATGGACCAAATATTATAACTAATAATACAGCTTTTCGGTTTCTATTTGATGTGATGATCTTAAAATTATAGATCATCTCGATTTTTCTGTTTATAAAATGATAACGATTTTAATACACATTTTTACACTTTATATTACTAATACTATAATTTTTTTGGCTCTAAACACTGTTTATTACAGTAATTGTTTTTTTTATAATTATTTGAACAAGTTAAACATCAAATAGATTTGGAGGTAAGTTCAAATTCTCAAAATACAGGATGAAAAGATTTTTGAAAAGCTGTTTGGTTAGAAAAATTAACATGAATTGTAGAAAATTCAAGCTTTTCTATTTTCATTCTCTAAGCACGCTATTTAAAGTCATTATCAGTCATTATAATATTTAATAAAAATATTAAGTATTTTTAAGCTACCTTTTAAATAAATAACAGCTATCATTAGAAGTTTTATATTTCATACAGTTATGAAAGTTAATCAAATTGCTTATCTTGATGCAATTTAAATCTGAAATAGAAAAAAAACAGCTTATCTTGATATTATTATATATTGATAACAAAAATTAACTTATCTTGATAACAGAAATTAACAAAAAAAATCAGAACTTTGATAAACAGCTAACCTTTCTAAATATTAAATAGGATCTTATCACACAATTTTTTAAAGACTTGAACAGGTAGAGTATGATGAATATCTATCTAAAAAGTTTTAACTAACTAAGCAAATTTGTGAACATTTGTTTTGTGAAATTGAAAGTAAATTTTATATTATCTGTAACTATTATAATTTTAAGGAATGGAATATCAAAATAACTAATTGAATATTACCCGTGTTTCGTCGGTTAAATTCTGAATTTTCAACGGTTAAATTTGTGATTCTTTATTAATTATCAATAAAATTATTATCTCGCCTTTTTGTCATAATCCTAGATAAAATTAAACATTCATATAATTTATAAGCAAATAAATCTTTTTTCTTACACCATATACACGCTGGAACCCAAAAAAAGCATTACAAAACATCCATCAAAACATCTAGACAAAGGAAGAGAACAAAAATCGATATTGTTTACACAACAGGTGTTCGTGTTTTGTCGTTCCAGGGACATGACCTGGAAAGAGAAAGTTATGAAACCGGAAATAGATCCCTAACATTATTAATCTATGCAAATAATTTTTATTTCAAATTTCGCCTCATTTCAGGAAGCAGCTCTGTAAAAAAATGTAAGCCCATATAAATTAAATATGTATATACTTCAAAAGATTTTGCTTATCCCTTGCACGCATTGTTTTTTTTAAAAAATAAATTCATAGAAGTTGAAAGAAAAAGAATATACATTTTACGTCGTAGTGGCAGACGGTTTCGATTTTATTTATCTTTACATTGACGGAATATTGTATTTTCAAAGATGAATAGAGTAAACATTATTTAATGCAAAAGACCAATCAGACGAAGAAAATAAAACTACTTTTTTACGCATACATACTGACCTTAAAATAGCCGTCCCCGTGTAATTTAATGAAATAATATCTAATACTTTTTTTAAAAAATTTGCTAAATAATAAATAAATTAAAATAAAATAAATATGAAGCTTTATTTTTGCTTTTTGGTTTTCTTTTTCTATACGATTCTCTTTTTTATGTAACTGAAGTCGTCTGCTTTTCAATGAGTTATTATTATTATTATTATTATTATTATTATTATTATTTTACCTTTTTAGAATCAGATTCTTATACAAATGGGGTATTTGTCATTATAAAAGTATATTTTCTGAAAATTTTGTTTTTTACAAATGTTTTTCGCTTTGATCAATACTTTTGTCACATTATTTATTCCTTCTTGGATTTAATGTTCAGAAAGATTCTTGATAAAAAGATTTTTTTTCAATAAATGCAAATTATTTATTTATTGTTATTTGAGAAGTAATATCTCAAGATTTTATGTCATATTTAATTTTGGTTTTAATTTCAATACTGAAGTTCAAAATTCAAAACAGAAACAACAAAAATATTTACGTAGGGAAAAATACCCAATTAAAATTTCGATGTTAATAAATATTTTTTTAAAAAAATTCGTATTTCAATTTCGCATATTTTTTTAATCATTCTAATGCCACACTTCCCGATACAAAAATTTGTGAATGACCAGGAAATAGTACGACTCTAAATTTATAACTAAATTGTTTAAATTTATATTCATTTTCAAAATTAATTTAATTTCTCCATCCCTACAAACAGTATTTATTAAATTGTTGATATTTCAATAGTTAAATTATCGAAATAATGATTATCACAAATAATAATATAAATAATTATATTTGTAAAACGTACATTATTTTAATCTTCGCTATTTTTTATATAAAAAAATTTATGTAATGTTAAGTAACAAAAACAGGAACTTAAGTGCTAATGTTATTAAGCAAACAGAAAATTATTGCAGTTTTTATTTTAGTTTTGAATTAAATTCGGCATTAAATTACCATCAAAATTATTGTAATGATTATATAAATGAGAAATAATAAGTATTTACAAGGAAAATTTATTAAAAGAGATCAATATTTTAATTTCCCAATCTTTTATAAAAGCATATTTTTTGATTTTTTAAAGAAAAACTTAGCGTTTACATCAGCTTTTTTTCTAAACTCAACTATTTTATTAATTTTTTGAAAGATAGTTTGTCCTTTGGGTCACTAACTCGATTATTTTATTCCTTTTTTAGAAAGGTGGTTTCTCATTAAAATCACTAAATGAATATCAAGAAATAAAGTGAAAATCTATCTCAAACTATATATTTCGTTAGTTCTTAAGCAATTATTAAGTCAGTAATTAACAGCTGTCATTTTAATTACCAGACAATGAACTTCAAAATATACTTCTATTGAGATTTTGTATTTGTAAAACCAGATTCCCCAAAGTTCATTTAAAGCTTAATGAGCATATTAAAACTATATTTCAAGAATGAAAATTTCGATTAAAAGCACAGTAGAATCCTTGACCTCATGTACCTTCATAAAGATTCTAATTTCCAAGGCATTACTTAAAGGAGTTCAATATTTCTTGAATGAAATGTTTCTTTAATAATGTGAAATAATGAAATATTTATTGAATACAAAACATCGATTAACGCCAGGTTAATCCTTGACCCATATTGTAGAAACTGCAGATTAATAAATATTAGAGAGGGGTGAATCACTCAAATGGGTTTTCATAAAATAAAACCCGGACAAACTGCATGTTCATTCAAAGCATACATTAAAGCTTTCGTTTTGGGACCTCACTCAATAAATGCACTTTTGTGATTAGAGTAGATATATAGGGAGAACAAGTCCTCAAACAGAACGTTAACATAATATTTCAGAGAAAATGTACGTGAGATGAATTATTCATGATAAAAATAATCTACATCAAAAATAAAGCACGATATCCTTCGTCAAAAAATTTCTCATTTTCATATCACCCACCCCCGCAACTTTTCACAACGATTTCGTTTTGATCATGAAAGTTTCCTGATGACCCTGACTGTCTATTGAGCAAATTGAGTTATTTTTAGCTCAAAAATACGAATGTTAAGAAAGAATTCACAACATATAAAATGTCGAAGATGGCGGTGATTGCAAACATGTACAAGGAAAGAAAACACAAAACCATTTCTTTGGATTAGTTTTAGCACTTAAGGTTTTTTTTCCTGGTGAAATTTATTATCGGAACATTCTAGAAAAATGTAACTAAAAAGGTGTTTTATTTCATTTTAAAAATGAGTAGTTCTTTTACAGATTTCTGAGAATGCTCAGAGAATTTCTATGCAGTAAATAAAAAACTTTTGTAACAGAACACACGAGAGGGAAAAAAGAACAAAATAGAGCAAGACAATTTATTTACAATTTTTAATCGAAATATCATAGCTTTAAAAACTAAAACATAAAATTATTATATCTGACATTAAAAGTTCAAGATGTCAAATTTAAGATATTAACCAACGGGATATTAGATATTATTACTACAAAAAAAATTTCGCCAATTCTTTAATCAATATTCTTTTTCATCTATAAATAAATTATTAATTCCGATCGTCGTGAGAACAGCAGACAAAAATTAATGTCGTTTCAGCTTTATTTCATAATATGAATATAATTCATATAATAATTTCAAATTTCAGAATGAAATATAAAAATTTGAAAGCAGACATGCCAAGTTCACTATTGTTTTTATATAAATTGATTTGGTTCGAAAATTGTTCGAAATTTTGAAATTTACATTTCTAAAACGTTTCTATTTTGGAAATAAGCAACCAGCTTTTCTTTGATGTGTAAATAAATAAAATGCCTTTCGACAACATTGAGAAGAAGGAAAATGCTACTCTGTTTATTTTTTTACATTTAACACGTACATTTAATTTAACTTTGCACAAGGCTCTTATCTATGAAAATGACGCATCAGATTAAAACTTTCCCATGGAAGAAAGACACATTATAAAGGAAAAAAGAATCTTTTCATTAGAGAGAAGCATTACTTTATCGCGTTAAAAAGAATACACAACAAAAAAAAATACTTTTCAACAACACAGAGAAATTCAAGAGTACTTCAAAAGTGTTACGACAATACATTAATTTTTAGATGTCTCTTATAAAAGTTTTTAATAGTTTTGAATATAAAGTCAATTTTATGTTAACAAAAAATTGGGTCTTTTAAATTTTGAGAAATTTTTCATTTAAATATATTACCACATATCTGAAAAGCATTAACTGAAAAGCAAAAAGGTATGGCACAAAAGCATTTACGATCAAATTATCTATTCAGTATGTAAGAAATGAGTTGAGTTTTACAGAATTAAAACAAAAAGAAGATTTTTAAAAATATTGTCCTAAACTTTAAAAAAGCCCATAATTGTAAACATGTTGAAAGGAAAGGTCAACTTTCTGTTAGAAGTTAGATCAATTAGAAGTTATTGAGAAATTAATCATTTGCTTAAAATAATAATTCAATAAGCTCTTCTCTTTAAAAAGAAGCCAAGTAAACTTTCAAAATGAAAAATTTGCAATGTGAAGCTCAAAGAACATTAGGATTGGAAAGATCTAATAAGCAAAATTTGGTATATAGAATTTATCATTTGTGGCCTCATTAAGAAAAATTAAAGCGAATTAAGAAAAGTTAAGTAAATGAAACACATATGAAACACTGAAGTTTCAGCTCGTCAATCGTGTAATTTAAATTGCATCAAAATAATTAAAGAAAAAAATTTTCTTTTATACATATAGAGAGAGATTTATAGTTACTTTTTATACGTTTTGTCAATCATGAGTAATTGTATATATAATGAATAAACAGCTATTTTTGTTCAATAGAAATAATAATAAAAATATGCATGAATTTTGTTCCATTCGATTAATAATAATTGTTTACATTATTTTCCATTGAAACAAAGCAAAGCTCTATTAATTAAAACAGGCATATGCAGCAATCTAACACAATGTTGAATAGATATCGCTTTTAACTTATCTAATGAATAAATTAATTAAATAAAAAGGAATATTTTGCTCATTTGAATTCATTAAATTTTTACTTTATTCCGAAACTAATGTATTCTATAAAGCAACTTATACTACATAATTATGCTTAGAATAAAGGAAAAGGCACAGAGCGATTTAAAAGTATTCAAATAGGCTTATGATCTTATGGTGGATCCAAAAAGCTCTAAAAAATCCACTACTTAGAGTCACCTAACAATGACTACCCTTGTTAAAAATTCGAGAGTAATAGCAGAGTAATAAATAAACGGGCCCCATAAATTCGCGGCCATTTTTCTACCCCAGAATTCTTTGACATTGACGAAACAAATAAAGATAATATAAAATTCCAGAATAATAACAAAGTGATAAATAGCAAAGTTCACTGAATTTTTCAGCTGCTTCGCAAAGAGGCTAGACAGCTGAATCTTTCGCCTTTCAAAGGTAAAAAGAAAGAAACCCGAAAATAATTTAAATCACTGAGACATTAAACGACGGGAAAATAATGGCAGTATACTTTAAATGGGCTCAAATATACCGGAAAACTTTTTGCATCATCTTAAAACCTTGTAAACAATTCTTCACCTAAAATCATTTGTTCCTCGAAAAAACATCCGGCTGATGGCAAGTTTTCAATTAACTCAGAGCTTTTATAAAGTATTCAAGTTTAAACAATATGGCGATGATTTTTCAGAATCTTCGTAAAAGATTTTGTCTAAGAGTTAATTACGAGGAACTCTGTTTCTACTAAGATTATTGAGATTTAGTGCAGACATTATACTTAATGTTATGCTAGAAGTCTGCAATCGGCGAAAATGTAGTCAAAACTTTTCGAGTTCGTTTAGTTTCATGTATTAAAAGGCAAGTGAGTGCAAATGGCGCTAAGTCATAAACATCTGAAATCCGGTCTAGGTTTATGATGTGTTTTTAAGATTCTCTAACTTTTGGAGAGTATTTGAAGGAAAACATTTCTCAGTGATATTTGTAAGGAAATGATGTAGTAATGGCATCAGTAAATTTACAAAAGATGTAGGTAGAAAAAAGTGTTTTGAAATAGAAAGTCGAAAAAAATTCTTAATAGAAGGAAAGTAAAGAAAAATAGATGAAAAATATAAACAGATTTGGAATATGAAACTGTAGAAAACGGAATATAATCGAACTGAAAATTATATTATTTCAGGACATTTTCAGGAATATTTCAGGATATAAATAAGAAAGTAATAAACAGTATTATAAATAAAACTGTAATAAATGTCTAGGCATAAAATTTTTAATCAAATGTAATTTAAAATTACTAGTGTTTTAAAAAATAATTCAAGAACGGATAATAAATTTCGTTTTTTATTATTCATAAGTAATGAGAAGATGTAATAAGTTATAATTAAATAATGCAGAATTCATATCAAAAAATCTTTTTACATTTATTGCAAATAAGAAAGAATGAGATAGTTGATTGAAATTAATTTCTGTTTATTTTAATATTTGTTGTAAAGATGCTTTGCTTTTGATTTTATTACGAAAACATTATTTAACTAAAATACTAAAATAAACAGCTAAGTAAATTTTATAAATAGGCTTTTTTCCACAAATAAATGAAAAAAAATTTTTTTTTGATTTTTTTTTCATTCTAAATTTTTGACAATAATTAAAGTAAAAGTAAAGACATTTTAAATGCAAGGAACCAATGTTATCATATGTAATTCAAAATATCATACATACCGGAGTTTATTAAGAATTTTTCATTGGCCAAACATATCAAGTCCTTAGCAACTGTTTTTTAAGATATTATTTTATTGAAAGCTGAAATAAGCCGAATGAACAGCTTTAAAGGTTTTTCTTCTGT
Source organism: Argiope argentata (assembly GCA_026289955.1). NCBI lineage: Eukaryota > Metazoa > Arthropoda > Arachnida > Araneae > Araneidae > Argiope > Argiope argentata. Next base: position 5,121,240 of record JAOUZG010015275.1, on the reverse strand, counting down.
GTTTTATGACCTACAAAGCTGACGCACAATGCGATTATGCGTATCTATCAATAATTTATACCGGAAACGGTTTGTTTTGCACTTGTGGAAAGAAACGGAAAGTTAACGGTGTTCGATCTCTCACGTTATTATCTGTAACGTTCTATTATTCTAAGTTTCTTGACTCACTTAGCTAAATATGTAACAAGATAAAGTTGTTTGTTTGCTTTTAGCGCTTTATTGTTCATTTTAAGAACAATGATTAAATATCATGAATTCCATGATTTTGGCGTTTATGAAAAGAAATCTCCAAGCAAGCATAAAACTATGAAAAACTTTCTTCCATAAGACAAGTTAAATTTATCCTGTTTTGACAGATTTTCAAATTTTAATGAATGCATGTTTTTATAAATATTTACAGAAATAATAACACAATAATAATGATGAGAGAGGTAACGAATTTTTTAAAATTAACCAAATTGGTAATAAATGAAGTACTTCAAATATCTTACGAAAGATTGTTGAAAAATAAAAAAAGTTAATATTTTTAAAATTGAAAGTAAAAAAAAAAAGGTTATAGAATAAAGTTAGTTTATTTTCAACGAAAAAAAGAATAGGTATTGAAGGCTCAATATGAGATGTAATTTCCTTTATTTTTTAAAAAAATTTCAATAAATGCATGAAACACGTATGCCATTTTTGGTGCTTACATTTTATAAAAATTGCAAAAAAATTTAAACATTATGCAAGTATAATTTTTCAGGGAATGAACATATCATAACTTGACAATTACTGTCAGTTAACAAAAGAAAAAAAGAAATTTCTAAGAAAATTTATGAATATAATTTTATTTACTAACGAAAGTTTTCTAAAAATTGTTGTAAAACTGATGATCTTTTAACACTAAAGTACAGTTTTTACAGAAAATACTTTTGTGTGTGAAGAGTATTCAAACAACTTAAATTTGAGATTGACATATCAAATTATAATTTTTATTAGTTTATGGCATTATTATGATTAATACTAAGATAAGATATTGAAGGCATGTTAACAAAAAATATTAGTTAAGATGTCACGATTTTAAAGTGATATGAATTTAATTTAAATGTCCTTCACTGTAATCAACCAACTATACGAAACAGGTCAAGGCGTTAGTTAAATATCGTTGAGTTGTAGAGTGGTTGAATATGCTTGGTTTGTCATGAGTGTAGCATAATGTTTCCCTCTAAAAGCATTTCTAAAGGTTTTAAAATAGAAAAGGAAACAGGTGAACAGAAGGGATAAAATCTGTGTATTTTTAATTATAGTGGTAGGAAATGACTAGAGAGAACGGGTTCTGAAAAGAAAAATCTGAGGATGTTTTTCATAATTTCATTCCAAAAAAACATACATTTCCAAAAAAAAAAAAGGAATACTAATCATTAAAGATTTTTCATAATTCTATATTGACTCAAAGTATCAGAAATCAGAAATGACATAAAAATGAGATTCTAAATATCAAAATTAATAAAGCATCTTAAAAAAAGATTTCTTGATTTTAAATATATATTTTTAACTACGGATTTTCCGAGGGGAATACATAAGTCAGCTTAGATTTCTTAAAGAAAATTCCGTAAAAGAAAATGTCACCATAAACATATTGTACCTGATTGTTCTGGTAAGTTTATATCTATAATTTCTTTTACGTAGAGAAGACTATTTATTTGGCCAAGAAATTTAGTTTGTCTCCTTTTTGTATTATATAATGATAATTGTTACTATATATCTATGCATTAAAAATAATTTTTCAAGTTTTTTTATATTATCTATAAACTACAGATCTTTATTTCGATACAATGATGAGAGGTCATAACATCATTTTTTAGTCTTCATTGTTGATTATATAATAAGCAACGCATTCTTTTCAATCGTCAAATTTGATAATAGCAGGCTATCTCTTTTCCCGCCTTTAAAAAGTTTAATATAAATTTTCGGTAGAGCATTTATAAAACCAGATATTTGGTATGAGTAAGCATTTTTCGAATAATCTTATTCAATTCCTCTTTAGAAACTATAGCTCAAAACTACAGAATCACTCGTAAACAGCTATAACACAAAAACGAAACAGAGAGTTATTATAACAAACAAAATCAACAATGTTATTAATTTCAACGATATTAATTTGAGCTGGTATAAGACAACTCACTGTGTTATATTACCAGAAAATATACAAGTCATTCCTTAGGTTAAAAGTTCATTAAAAGTTTATTTGTTTGTTTCATTCTAACAGAAAAATATCACTTGAATTAAGACAAGCTGTACACTTGGATATTCATGTTTAATAAACAATTATGCTAAAAATTCAGAGGAATTCCAACTATCAGAGAAGCAAACATCAGAAATATGTAATCTACAGCACATTACAGATATGTCAATATAGAAAACTGTTCCAAGTTAAAAATACATTAGTTGACGTAGTTTACACAAATTCTCAGTCAAGAATTGCGAAAACAGAAACCTTGTCTTATCAGACTTTGCGCAACTTCTTTCAATCGTCAATAATCTAGAAGAAGTTGTCTCTCTTGTTCTATAATAACAATGGTAACCCAATAAGATAGTAGCTGATGTTGGCCATCTGACGCAAGAATCATATAAATGTATATCTTTTTCGTTTGTGAGATTGCAGCGTTCTATCAATCCATAAAAAAATAATAAGTTGTATTCATTTTTATGAAACCCATTCAAAGCCCTTTTAACAACGACATGAAATCTAAAAACTCTTTTCAATCTGATGTTTCTAACATTCTATTTCCACAAAGGAAGAAAAAAAGTTTTTTCTTTGTCATTTAAGGTACAATAAAAGCTTAGATTTTTGCTCTTTGCTATCGCAATGTAATGGCTTAAAAACATTAAAGGTTCTATCTGCCAAACTTTTAAGACAAAACTAATGAAAATATATATTTGATTGACTATTTATACAACTTATAATATTCAATCAAATATAACCTATCATTTCAAAGTAATCATTAAAAAAACTATAACTATAATGGATTTTAATCAACTTAATTCTAATCTTATTTTCGTTAAATGCTTAGCAATATCTACTATTTTTGGATTTCTGCTTTATTCAAAGAAAGTATTTGCCCTATGTGTAATGAACATAACTAATACATTCTTGGAATAAAAGCTTAAGTTAAAAGCTTAAGATAATGGATTCAGTGAGTGATGATGAAGTTTCAGGGAGAATTTAAGCTACTACATGATTAAAAGCTTTTAAAAGAAGACTCTGAAATCGGCTTTATTAATTAAACGGTAGTTAAATATTTAGTAAACAGTTTATCACTTAAAGGGATTATTGGCCTTTTATCATTTACAATACCGTCAGAATGGTTATCAGTAAATCCGTAGATATCTACAAGAGTTGTAATAAAAAAATAACAGAAAAAAACTGCTCTTATTTATTTCATCCATCATAGACATAATCATTTTATCATTTCAGTAAGGAATGACACATTTCTTATTTATTTAAATCCACAATATCTCAGAGACACTTTTTAAGGAATTTCTGGACGAAAATTCCTTGAAAGATATGGATAAGTTCAGAGAAAAATATCTTAACTCTCAATTTAAGACTTTCTGGCCAATATACGTTAAGGTAAAACCTGAAATTCAAAACTTAAGTCTCTTTCGATAGTATCACATTACAGTTAAGAGTGTAAATTTATGTGCATTCCCAATAGCGAAACAACAAGATGGCCAGATTGGCAAAATGCCAGGGACCTATAGTCTTAGGTGGTCCCCGTTTGATGCATTACATTTATGTATATATATATATACAGACAAGTATATACAGAACATTAAATTGTAATATTATTCATAAACAATTTATAACAATATTATAAAGAATGGTTAAATATCTTAAGTACTATTGCAATTAGTATTATGCTAAATATAAGACCCCCTCCTTTTAGAAGCACCTGCCAAAAGCCCTACCCTATCTAACTACGTCACTGTACATCAGGAAATTTTTCAAAACGTGTTGCTTTTATTTTAACGACTGAATACAACAAAGAAATATAAGATACTAAATTAAAATTCGAAAATATTTATACTTTAAAATCATAATATATGAATTTTTTTATGATAGAATAATATTCATTTATTACAATGCTACACAAGAAGATTAAAAAATATAAGAAAAAAGAGAAATGAAGTTCGTTAAAGTTAACAATACCAGTTATTCTTCGTTTCTAGTGATTTGGAATTTTAGTAATTTTCAGGAATTTGATGGAAAAAGACCTAGAAAAATTGTTCCAGATTATTAGAAAAATTTTTGAAAGGAATTTCCACAAAATACTTATAACTGTACAAAAGAAAATCAGGAAAAGCAAATATTAATATACTTGATTAGATTAATTTTGTTGAACTATTAAGTTTTTACGAAAAATAATTTATTCCCTGGCATCCTGAATGTAAATAAAACTATAAAAGAGGCATGTGATGTGTATAAAAAATGTATTTAAGCAGTTAAAATTATTTTAGAAAAAATGCTTATTAATAATTAATTAAATTCCAGCTCACTGATGCTTAAGAATCGCGAAAAAATAATAAAGAGATGTTCAGTTGTTTTCTTGATTATTTCCTTAAATCTTTATTGGTTTAATTTGAATGATATATACAAAAAAAATCGAGGAAATAAAATAAAAATAGAAAAATAAATTAATTTTTAATTGGGAAAAAATACTTTCGGTCCAATTGATTACAAATGGATGACATCAATATGCTATAGGGAAAACTCTATTAAAAAATTAACCTAAATTTCCTTGAAATACAGCTTAAAAACATTTATTAGAAGTTTTAAAGAAAAAGCATGTAAGAATTTTTAGAGACGAGTAAGCAAAATTTACTGCTCGTCACTCACCTTAAATTTTGTAATAACTAAAAACAACATTTGTAAGTTTGAGTTTTTTACAGCTGTAAAGCGTCAGTCAAGATAGTTTTGTTTATATTAAAAAGAAAAACAATTTCACTTTCGAGAAAAAAAAAAGAAAAGAACTAAGTACACGCGTTATTGCTTATCAGCATTTACAATTGAATCTTAACGTCCAATTGTTGGTAAGGAAAAGATAGCATCTTAAAATAAATTATCAACACAGACGAAACGTGTTTCTAAGGACTTCAAAAATTTTCCTTCTTTTTATCTGCTGTTTTATTGAAAAAAAAATATGAAAACGTTTCAGCTGTAAAATATTAAAATAAAAATTTCCAAGTAAAGATTTTCTTTTACGACTTTTAACGAACTTTGCGATACCTTAATATAATGTGTAAATTTATATATCAAGAATAATTGTTTGCTCTTTTTACAGGCATTAAAGATAATTTTGAATGCTTTAATTATCCATTCTTGTGCTGTGAATTTTCACTAAATACTTTTAAAATTTTCACTATCAAAAAGTATTGTTTTAAAGTAGAATTTATCGTATAAGTATTTTCAATATTATTTTTAATATCTATAGCAATTAGATTGATAATTGTTACACTAAGTCTAAACACATTACTTTATTTATCGGTTTCCTTTAGGAAAATACAAAATACGTTTAAAATATGTAACAAATTGTTTTTATCACAGAATCATTGAATTGAGCTATAATATAGAAGAATTAGCATTTCATTAATGGTAATTTACAAGCCATGATTTACGTGGATTGCAGCTAACAGTTATACAAAAAGGAAAAAATTAAAGCAATACAGTACAATGCCTCTTGAAAAAATAAAAAAATGACTGAAAAAAAGTAAATATAAATGCGATCTGCTTATTTTTCACCACAACCCAAGTAATTAATTTAAACTAGACCTTTTCAGATTCAATCTAGTTTGCTACCAAATCAGAATTAGAAAAATTATTGTTTTCTAACATTTATCTTTGTTTTCATTCTTAAGAAAAGGTACAAATTCATTTCGTATTTCTTAAGAAACTTTCACTCCTTTATTTTTAATGAATTTAGTTTAAAGAAAGAATCCCTAAAAAAAAAAAACGAAATTTTGCACAGATTGCAATTATTCATTTTCTGACTCGGTTTCTTTAAAAGAGCAGTCACGTGCGACTTCAAATAACTATAAACAATTTACAACAGTTTCTTACTTTATCTTTTCTTCTTTCTTTTTTGCATACATAGCTGACTACCCGTTGATTTCTAGTGAAATATATTTTAAAACACTTGAATAAGTTTTTTTCTGTAAATAGTAAATTTGAAGTTTCATAATAATGCGTTTTTAAAACAAAACAAAAGTCACTTCAAAATTATTCAGTATTGTGATATTTCAAGTAAATTTTTGATGTATGTCTAATGGATTTACATATAATTCATAATCTAGGCGTTATCAATCAAAACTGATGACAGACAATAACAAAATGTTAATTATGTGAAATATCGCAACGAAATAAAGAGATTACAAGCACATTTCTGCATAAATTACCATAAACACTTGCATTGTACTCAATTTAGTTTATTTGAATAAACATAAAATTGCGCAAATTTGTATTTAAAATGTATGTAAAATCATAATAGTAATTAAATATTTCAAGCTTAATATTTCAAAGCAATTTTAACACAGAAATATAAAAAGAAGCACATTTTAAATCAATGAGTTTAATGAGAGATAGATTTTTTATCTGATCATAAAATACTTCAGAAGTTTCTTGATAATTATCATTTATCACATAACCTTGCACTCTACGATTTCTAATATTTATATTCCGTATTTTAAAATATTTTTTTGACTTAGTTATAACAAGGAATTAGGTTTGAATAGCTTTTCTTGAACTTTTTGATTAGTGATTTCCATTCGGCTGAAAAAAGATGTTCTTTATTCTTATTGAAAAAAATTAAAAGAAAGTTAATAATTGTAAATATTATTAATAGTTTTAACTTCCAAGTATTTATCAGAATACAAATAACATTTCAATATAATTTGTGCATGTACAACAAATTGCATTCAAAGTTATATTCAAGAAAATCCTTTTAAATCCAAACGACCTTTTCGAATATAATTCACCATTGAAGCATTCAAGGCTTGAGGATTTCATTTCGAATCAGGGTCTTTTAAATTAAAAATTATGAATTTATTTTGCATGATACAGAGTAATTTCATGCAGTCAAAATCTGTGCGACTTCTTTTTACTTTCTTAATGAATTATTAAGCGCAGAGAGAAGATACGAAAAAGACCACTCAAAGAATCATCTAGGAAATGGTTCTTTAACAAGATTATCGAGCTATTTATTAGGTGATGTGAACACTAGAGATGATGTACTGGTACTTAATAGGAAAAATATTGGATGAAGTAGCATAAAAAGGATATGAAAAATTACAGTGAATGGCGATTTCTTTCCAGATAAATACTGAGTTCCAAATGTGGCATAAGGTCAGATAGAGTAATCGGGAACGAATTTTGGTAACGTTATTATTTTCTTCCCTTTAAAAAGGTCATATGAGATCATAAAAAGACCCACAATTTATGTCAGTATATAATAATGTTCTGGGGATCTGATTAAGCCATTTTTCTTTCAAATCAGTTTATTAATTAACTAATATCAGCTACAAGAACTTTCTTAATTACACGAATACGCTCCCAATAATCCCAGAGTCAATAGGGTGATTTATTTCTTGTTTGATTTCTTAATTACATGAGATTCTTAATTCACTTTCTGATCACAGTAACGAATAAATTCGAAGAGAATATATTTGAAACGATGATAATTTACTCCTGATTACCTCAGAATTTTATTATTACTCTTTCCCAATTGCTGCAATTTTTTTAAAGTAAAAATATATTATTTTTCATGAAATATCTTACATATACTGCCATAACTGTTTAATACTTTCAATTTTGAATAATTAGCACTGATTCTGTTTCCAGTATTTCCAAGAAATGAATTTTAATAAAAAAAGAAATAACTCAAAAGCACTATACACGAGAAAGAAATATTTAAGACTTTAAAATGAGTAATATCTAAAAGTTTAATTTAGAAATAGAAAGTAGAGCGCCTACTTTAAGAAGAACAATCATTTTCCTATTCAAATCAGGTTTTGCTGGCATTTACACTAAAAGAAAAAATCTATTTGAACAACAGGATTTTAACAATACAGCTTTTATTTGACTCTGGGAAATCGCACATTGTCATTAATCACCAAAACAAATTTTACTTTCGTCAAATTAGTGTTCTCCAAATCTATTGCCTCCATTTCGTTATAATCAATTAAATCAATCTTTTAAACATGCGAATAATGGATAATCTTTCTGACATCATCAATGCAGTGGATCAAAATATGCATATCTGCTTAAAAAATCAACGACGGATGATTCAAGATAAGTTTTTTCTTCAATCTTCAGAATCACTACTTCTTGTTGAAAAGAATCAAAATCTTCATCTTCAAATTTCTCTATCAAAATCATGTTTGCTTACTTTCCTCCATGTTTGACGTCAAACCATTATTAACAAACAACTTTCGCATGTGAAAAACAACTTATATGCAAATCATATGGTAGAGTTCTTTTTAAGAGTCGATTGTTTATTTGACAGAAAAAAATTGAAATTGAAATTAATGGCAGACGCAAGGCTACCGCTTACCTAAATATCACTTCCAATCATCTAATAAAGTATTCCAAATGCAAGTGAGGTGTAGATTTTTTTTAAATTTCAAAAAACTGTTCCCATTTATCCTATAATAAAAACTGTCAGGATAAATGAGAATACTTACTTGTTTCCTGGGAGTTTCTCAAAACTGGATTGTACTCGTAACTTCTATGTCTCTCAGATCCCAAAAATATATAACTTGGTCACTTACCTTGCTTATATACAGAAAGCGATTAATAACACGTATGAAAAATTTGGTTTCACTTACTAAAGCAGAAGTTGCTACTAAAGAAAAAAAAACATGTTAGATAATGTTATTGAAATAGGTGGAAAAATGTTTTTGGTTTCCTCCAAAGTGTTTTTAAAAAAACTCATGTTTTCCAACTCGGTGAGATCTCTTTGTGTTTGTTTCAAATTATTTCCTTTTCCCAAATTAGTCTTCTTGACTTTATATACTTTTCTTTTCTTTTAATTGTATGGATATCAGCTTTACAATAAAAATATATCGTGTACATCTTCATCATGAACATAAAATTAAAATGTTAGAAGTTCAAAACAGTATTAAAAGAAAAATGGAAACAAAAATAAGTTCTTATTGAAATTAAAATTAAAACTTTTAATCGCTGTAACAATTCATGATTTGAAATTAATTTTTAAAGGAAAAAAGAGTGTGTCGGAAATAGAACACTTTGACATTTTTCAAAACGATGAAGTTTACTACTATTATTTAAATTCAAGATAAAAAAAAATTCTAATTATAAACTCATGAAAAAAACAGGCAAAAGTAAATTATTCCACATAAGCAATATTTTACATCTTAAAAATAATATTCGATAATGCTTTTCAAAACAAACGATAAAATCATTATGTTTATAATTTTCTTTCATAAACATCTTTTGTTAAATGCGAATTATCTCTTATTTTTTTTGTATTTCATTATAAAGCTTGAATAAAAAGGAATCATATTTGATTAAAAACACATTTCCATAATTTGAGAAAATAATAGAGCTAGTATGACATCTGAATAAATAAGTTGATTTGCTAAACAATGGCAGGCAAATGCATCCGTAAATCTATTTTTAAGACAATCTTAAAAACGCAAAAGAAAGGAAAAACCACAAAAATGCCAGTAAATGCATGCTGCTTTATTATCCCTTCATCCAATATTAAGATAAAATCAGGGAACTGAAATTTTTCTAAAGTGACGCCCATTTACCAGATTATCATAAAATTTCTAAAGCTATTCATCAAGTTTGGTGAACTAAAGAAGAAAACACCCCCAATTTATTGAAGGTGGAACAAGGCTTGTCTCAAGGGTAGATACCAAAAATGAAATCTTCCGGAAAAATAAAGTTGAAAGTTTTATATCGCATTTTTGAACTGAATAAAAAAACGAGAGAGAGAGAGAGAAAGAGAGAGAGACAAAGCCCGAGCTTCAACGTCAACCAGTAGTTGCATAAAGAAACAAAAGCTCCGAACGAAAGCATATTCCAGGACATTAGACCAGAGGCATTATTATATTACACCTAAATAAAGAATTCTAGCCCGGGAGAATTTCGACCCTACAGGAAGTGAAGAGAGAAGTTAAGAATTCCCCACCCATCCTCCCATTTTCATCTCAAGATATTTTCCCCATGGGAGATCTTTAACCGTTGAGTCTTGGATTCAGGGAATTTTAGGAATTCTCTACACCACCTCGTTTCGATTTCTAAAAGAGAGCTGGAGAAAATAAAGAAAAGTTCGAAAAGTTTTGGTCTGATGCAAAAGCCCGTCTGCTGCTTTCAGAACTCGCGTTCTGATAGTAGACAGGAATCTTATGGATGTAAAATCAACAATTCATAATACTACGACGCTCAAAGGCATTGCCATCATGAAATGAATAGAAAATACTGGAAGACAGAATTTTTCAAGAGACAGTTCTACCTTTATTGTCTAGACAGGTTGCATCACAATTTTTTTTTAAATCTCCGTCTGAAAATAGACGAAAAATTTTATAGATTTTGTAAATTTTCGATTTTAAAAACCATACGATTACATTTATTATATTTACAAATTATTTAAAATATTACGAAATAATTATTTCGTAAAATTTCATGAAATACTATACTGAAAAGAACTTCAAAATTTACTGAATTCTACACTTAAGAAAAAAACATCATATAGTATCACTTAATTAAAAAAAATCTCTATATACCAGATTGCATTAAATTATAAAATCTGCAAATGTTTCACGTAAAATTTTCTTAGCATGATACAATTCGTTATATTTAAGTAATAGATTAAAACCATCTTCATTCCAAGCACAAATAAAATAAATATCACGTTTCCATTTATACAAATACAAAAGAAAGCCAGATTTTTCTTTTCATCAACCATAATAATTATTAAATACAATGTATATTGATTTATCTGGGCAGATTTTATTTATTTGAAATAAATAATTAATACACATAGCCAAAATTAAAATAACAACACTTGACAGAAACAGCAATGATAAAATTCTAGAATGTCTGGAAACTTCCACGAAAAAATCTGAATTGTGGGTGAAAAAAAAATTAAGAATAGCTTTTTCGTTCTTATATTAGTTTTGAAGTGAAATAACAGAAAGAAATTCATTCATTTTTTGAGAATTAAAACTTCACTACCGAAGAATAAATGCATTAAATTGTTTACAACAGCTTGTAGTGCTCTTTGATGAATCCTTCAAACACTGACGACATCTTTGTTTCTACAAGCTATTTATAAACAGTTTTCGAATTAGTTATATCAAAGACGCATTCGTAATTGTTTCAGTTTTTCTAATAATAGGGTTGGTTCTTTTTTTCTTTAAGAAAATTGGGTTGTATGAAAGCATAATATCAGTTTTGTAGTTTCTTTAATGAACCTATCACAATCGAAACAAAAGATCTAAACCATACGCCGAGTTGTTTTACATGCAATTTTTTAAATTTTAATACAGCTAGAAGAAGATTATTTTATAATTAATAAAATTCTGACAAGAAAATTTAGATTCATCTGAATTCATTCAAAATTCACCATCCAAATTTTCTTTCATTCAAATTTCTTATTGAATATGAAGTTTTTTTAAATCTAATATTTGAATGCTAACAATTTAACATTGTAGGTACGGTACCTACAGTATTCATGTTTATTTTTAAAAGATAAATCATACAACAATTACTCACAGAGGAAACTTTTAATAATGTATTTACGATAATGAATATTACAAAAATCATATTATGTAATCAAAAATGTTAGAAAAGCACTCTATAGATAATATTCAACCTGGTTTTCTATATTTATTCATTTTAGTTTCAACAGACTGGCTGATAAAAAAAAACTATAAAACACATGACACTGAATGTTCAGCTGATTCTAACCATGAAAAGGATCGTGCAGTGGTTCGCCGAATTCGGGGAATTCAAATAAAATATATTCAAAAAACTTCCTCGTAAGAGGACAAAATAAAATTATCCAGGAAACTATGATGGAAATAATTTTTTTTCTGGAAAGGTCTATTAGAATTTTGAGCATAATACCACAAAAGTCAACGAAAATAAGTACTTATTTGAATAAAATTGGAAAAGAAAAAAAATGGAAGTTATTTTTCAGAAAATGTTTTTATGAAATGCGAAAATGACAAATAACATAAGGAATAATTGTTGGTAGCATCACTCTATTTCCATATAAATTATTTCAAAGTTAAGCTGAATAAAATAATGCATGTAATTTTTTCTATACCATGTATAAAATATTATTTAATAATATTAAAAAGAAAGATTGGAATTCTAAATAAAAGTTTCTTCATACTTGTAAAACTACGTCTTATTCTCTTTGAACAATCCTCACGGTTTCAACATGCAATTCGTATACACATGTAGATACTAAAACTAACGTAGGAACAAATAATAAATAAGAAAACAAATAAAGATAATCAGTAGTTTATTTCAAAATTCGTTCATCAATTATGTTAAAATTCGAACGAAAATTCACTGTGTATTATTCAAACCAATGTTAAAAAATTGTTAAATCAGGAAAGAGAGCAATGAGCTTTTTGTCAAACATTGCCGTAAAAGCGAAATTTGAGATCAGGTTTTTAAAAGAGAAGAATAAGGAAGTTGATAATTTAAACTATGTAATTAAAAAAATGCAGAAAAAAGCAATTGTTTCCGAAATGAATTGAAAAGTTTCGAATTAAACCGTTTATGTACAATTATTTTCATGTAGAAGTTAATAAGATAAGAAACATTTCAATATGTTGCGTTGCTTTATCAGTCTTAATAAATTTGTAAAAAAATATCAAGAAATACAGAATAAATTATATTTTAATCTGTTTCTAGGATATAAAATGGTATTATCTAATTTTCTAAATTACTTTTTAAAAATGTGTTCTTGCTTAAAGGTTTTTATTAAAGCTCAGAAACACAAGCCGAAAAATTTCATTTCAAAGCTAACAGCTCGCCTTTCGTACTTTCAGTGTCTTTTACACCAATTCCATTCACAGACAGTTCGTAAATATATGAAAATGACATTAGTTTTAAACCATAAAAATAAGAAAGATAAAACAAATCTTCTTTCAGAGATATTGCAAAACCCACGAATCCTAAACAAGTGCAATATATCGTTTATAAAATATTTTATTCGTTTATTTCTAATATATATATTATATATATAGGATTCCTTTACAAATTGTTCATATTTTAAAAATCTATAAAACACACATAAGAGAAATATGAGTTATAGTGCAATAGTGAGAGAAAGCGCAACTAATGTTTTATTAAACGAATCAGTAAAATATGGTTCCATACGTTTAAATTAAATTTTCTGTATTTAACTCAAATTACTTCTATGATTCTATCCTAATATTCTATAGAAAAGTTGACTGAAAGAAGCACTTACTAACAAACACGCATTTCTTTTTAGGACCCCAGGAGAACGAAATCTGGACCACGGAACTTGCACCGAAACTAAGAAGAAGTGGAAATGAAGAAGCGAGATGCGCTTCTTCCAACAGTCAGTCGCGAAGTAGCCGCACTAGCTGTGTGACGGCAGAGTCGTTTCACTGACCTCACATGATGACGTCAGCAGCGCGCAGCTGGCGGCGAAACTTTTGCCGCGAAACTCCGAGTCGCGCGTCACAAAGTCACGGGAAACCTCGCAAACCGTGACTCAGAGCCCCTGACGCCCTGAGACGATACAGATTGGAAGGATTATTTTCCTTGCTACTGATCTGTGACGTCAAAGGGTCCTCAGGAACCAAACCCACAACCCGATAACGCTATTTATTTTTCTCTGTATAAAATAGAAAGGCTTAAATAAAACAGCCGCAGCATCAATAAGCACTTTTTGTTATGGCTGTTTATGCGCGACTCAGGAAGTTCTGACTGACGCGACTGGAAAGAAATGGGAGTTTAAATATCGTTTGGGAAATCAAATCCATAAATTCCTTTTGTTGGTAAACAGTGATATTTCTGTTCCGTTGGAAATGTTTATCCAATTCTATATTCGTCTTTGCAAAAAGAGATTAAAAAAAAAGGTCGATGATGATTTGGGAATTCAGTGAATTCACGATTGCTCCCTTATTAAGATTAAAGCTGTCAATTTTTAAAGAATTTAATCTTTTTCTCTTTCTTTTTTTATCGAATATATCCAACAAATATGTCTGTTGATAGTTTCAGTGGTATGCTATTTACGTCAATTCAGGCCTGTTTTTATCAGCTGTGATTCATATTTGATAATTTTAATTTTACTAGAACTATGTCTCTTGGAAATTTTAAAATAAGCACCATCAAGGCGAGAATAAAAACTTGGATATTTAGGTTGTTACTTAAACTTGTGTTAGTGGTTATTCATCTTATGATTTACCAAGACTTACTTTTCTCATGTAAAAAATTATAACTGCTAGAAAAATGCATGACATGAACTAAGCTAAAACTCAAAAGTATATCAAATGATTTTACGGCTTGTATTAAAATTTTTTTTATTCATTTAATTTAGTAAAAAAAATTTCTTGCTCATTTCTTGTTTGAAATTTAAATGCTAATAATCTGATTAAAGCATGCATACGATGATAAGTTGTACACTTTTAATTAAAGAAATCACATATAACACTTTTGCTGTTTAACATTTCCCTTCATAAGTTGTTTATTAAATAAATACAATTTCTTTTAAAAACTATAGATTTCCTTCGTATTGTCGTATAATCTACCGTTATTTACAACTATATGTAATTTTACCTGTAGAATGATTTATTACGTAATAATATTATAGTATCAGAAAATGTGATGTATATACACATTCTACACAAATGTATATTAATGAAGACTGACGAACTTTAATGCGAGTCTTATTTAAAAACATCTTTCGTGATAATTCAGATTTTTTAAACTGGTTTACCTTGTTTTATACATAATTGGCAAGTGTCCGCTTTTGTAACTGTATATGACGACAAAACAATTTTTTATTGAATTTATTACCTTAGTCACTTTATTGAATATTATTTTGTTGAATATATCTTTAAAAAAGTCAATATTTTTTTTCTTTCATTTAGCGACTATTGAAGTTTACAATCTACCGAAAGTTACAAGTGATCGAATCATATGTGAACGCCGTAATATATTTCTAAGCAGCTGAAAGCTATAAAAAACCAATTTTCATTTTATTTACGGAACATCATAACAAGAAACATAAGTCATGAGTGTTAAAATTACAATAAAATTTTGATCAGAATTTTTTTATTAACTTTAAATATAATGTATCATTTTATGACTGTGTAATTAGACATAATAGCTGCACTGTGATTTAATATGCGTGAAATTATATTTTTTTTGCTGTACTGTCATCTTAAATTTCGCTAATTACAATTATATTGCAAAATAAGTGTTGAAAAAAATAATTTCTGCTTACCATTTGACCTATGAATAAAATAAAATGAATGAAAACGAAGATAATACTTCATGCAAAAGAATTTCAACATAAAAAGTATTATCTTTAGGGCTTGAGTGTAGTATTTATTTTCTTTACACGAAATTAATATTTATTATTTTTATTTTGCACAAGTTTCTTAAACAAAATTAAATTGATTCTTTGCTCTATGCAAGCTGAAAATAAGGAAAACATAAACTGGTTTGGCAAGCCTCTAATGCATTAATTCCGAGTCATCGCTTTTCAATATTAATTTATGCTAATAAGGATGATATAAGCCTTATTGTTATTGTTGAAGTTACTTCAAAGGAATCAAATAACATATAATAAAACTTTTAAAAAAATCTTTTTAATAATTAGTGAAGGCATTGAATCTCGCATATCTCTAAAATAGCCTTTTGCTAACTTGGAACATTTTCTACTATTAGAAAACGAAACGATATAAAAATGTATGAAATTATAAAAGAAAAAAATAATTTTAAATGTGTAAAGAAACGAAATATACTTCCAATTTTATTGATGATACCTCAATGCAAATGGAATATATTTATATGACAAAACAATCGTATAATCATCGTACATCATCGCGCATATCATGAAATATCTAAAAGCATATTGTTTCATGCTGTGGGGAAAATGTTTTATCTTTTTCCTCGGTTTTAAGCTACAGGACGTATTCTGAACTTAATCGTGGAAAATGAAAACACGGAGTCAAAAAAATCCCACCTGCTTTTTCAATTGCATCTGCGGGGAAGATAGTTCTTTCCAGCAATTTTATTCACAGGCTCTAAGCGAGTTAACGACCATATATCGACTGTATGAAAACGATCCAGACGACCTAATCCAGTCCAGTAGATATTTTTCAGATCCTATAGTGAAAATTTCATCAAAATGAAGATTTCTGAATTCCAAAGACTGCAACAGAATTTTTTTGCAAGCAAATCAGTTAGAATAATAAAGAAATCATACAAGATTTTTTTTTAATAAACTGGACATTTTAAGTAGTTAATTTACCTAATTTTCCCTCATGTGGCAAAGTGCACATAATGAAGACAGAAAATGAGAAATGCAACAAGTGTCAAATTTCAAATTTTGTAGGAAAACGATGGATGAAGTTCAGGGTAAATCTGTGACTACGCTATCCCGCAGCTGATAAAGTATTAAGCCGCTGATAATGCAAATGGATCATAACATTTATTGCATTCTTAAATATATAGAAACCTCTGTTTAAAAAATCAAATATAAGCACATATAAGAGGGGAAATCCTTATTGTTTTAAAACAAGCTAATAAATAAATAGAGATGTGTTTTGATGATGAGAGTAAATGTTTTTGTATATTTGTTTAGTATTATTGTATGTTTATGTGACTGAGTACATATATCAACGGGTTTTTCATTTGTTTAAGAGTAAGTCGAGGTTTGTTGCTCAAATTGAAACCTTATTATTTTCTAATTTTTGAAACAGAAAAGGAAAAAAGAAAATTTCTCAAAATAATGCATATTCTATTTTTTTTTTTTTTCGTTTACTGATACAAATTTTTTAAATAGAATTTTTGAATCAGAAAGTTTAAATAAAACAAAAAATTTCATTGTTGCGATTCTATATTTATAAAAAATGTGACTCCTTTTACTTCTACCTATTTTAAAGTAGATCGCCAAATTTATATCATATTTTCGTTGAAGGGTTTTAGGAGCGCGGTTCGCATTTCAGGCTTTAAATTAATATGACTGATTTAACTTGCATTACACTCTATCTGTTGCTATGGATTGACTCTATCGAAAAAAAGTGTTAAAAACTCTCTACTCTTAAATTACATATGCGTATTATTATTATTTTCCTTTTTTTAATACAATTAATTATTTCTTTTTAATACAATTATTTTTAATACAATTAAAAATTTCTTTTTTAATACAATTATTTCTTTTTTTAAATCAACTAATTATTTCTTTTTTAATACAATTATTTCTTTTTTAATTCAATTTATTATTTCTTTTTTAATTCAATTTATTATTTCTTTTTTAATACAATTTATTATTTCTTTTTCTAATACAAAGAAACATAAACATTTCGAAAATCATGTTATTCAAAAAGTATTTTTAGCATTAATTGAGGTATTGACTTGCGTCAGTATGTCATTATTCACAATGCTTTAACAGTAGACAGATTAAGCGCGGAAATATTTAAAACTATGTGACATACTCTTCCATCAGACACTGCAAAGAGAAAAAAGATAATTACTATATTGTACGAAACGCGTCAGAATAATCAGCTTTTAAATGCTAATTCATTCAATAAATTCTTAATTCCATTGTTTTCAGGTGTCGCTAAAGACCGGGTAAGTTATGGGATTTGACATACTTAATAGCCAGGAAGATAAGATTTCGAAAATTGATTCGCTTCTTTTAATACTTTTCGCGAAACGAGGAAGTGATTTTATGCAATTAACCGAAGCGTTGACGTACAATGTGACGATCGAATAAAATTCTGTGCGCATTTTACTTCATTTAATGCCACTGACACCGACTCAAAATCTTACATCATTTTCGTAGTTCCTCAGCATAAACCAGTAGTCGAAAAATGGGCCATCAAGAAAAGATTCGAGTGTGAATCCTAACTATGACCACAAAAAACGGTATGACGTGTTGCTCTGGATTTTAAACACGTAAATGTCGAGTAATTCTGTTCCAAAGGTCAAACGCACTTTTGTTTGCTTGCTGTTAAACCATTTCCGACTGTTTTTAGAAGCTGATAATAATTTTTTTTTCTCGGATATATTTTTTCTTTACTTTAGAAGTACATTGTTAGAAATAAAGATGTACCATCTTTAGAAAATTCCATTAACGAATTTCGAAAGGAATTCGTTAAAATGATTCTAGGAAATGATTTAAGAGCAAATAATTGAACGAATTGAATTAGTTAATAGGATTTAATTAAAGGCGACAAGCAATAATTATTAATAATTGAATAATAATTCACTGCTTCCTCTTTTGTTCCGCCTTTTATGTTTTAACGTGATAATATTTAGAGGCTTGTTTAATGTTAATAGGCATGATTAAAAATAGTACAAAACGCTCTACCGTAGAGCTGTATATTTAGCAAGTAATAACTTATTGATAGTAGGTACTCCAAAAGGAAGACCTAATCGATATTTTAATAAGACTTTTATTTAAAAATGAATGAATTTTACTCACTAAATTCAGGGAGCTTTACTATACAAAAAACATGCTTACAATATTTTATAATTTTAAAAAAATTAGTTTTTTTTGTTATATTATTTTTTAAAAATCTCTAATTTTTATTAATATTTGAATATATTTCTGATAATGTTTCACAACAATAAGTCTTGTGCGAGTGATTATAATAAATATCGCGATGCGACGATATTAATTAATAATCACACGAACAGTATCATTTCTACATTTGATAGCAAAGTTTTAAAGGTTTTTAGCGATGGTGAATAAACACACAGCTTCATCACTAAAAAACTGCGAAATATTTCCGTACAATGTGTTGAGATAAATGCACGTTTACCGTAGCTGCTTCAGCATTTAAAAGCGATCATATATTATTCATATCCAATGCTTGAACTCCAGAAAGATTAATTAAATAGAAACCATAACATTTGCGTTGTTCCATCGGAAATTTATATTTTTTAACCCTCTTCTTACTTGTTGCCAACGCCACAAGTAGAAAGTAGATGAGTTCAAGATTTTTAGCTCCTGTTGCCAACGCCACAGGATAAAGAAATGATAGGAGAATAAATCTTAAAATATGCTACTCTATTAGGACAAGACACTCTAATCTCTTTTATTTCCAAATAGAATTTATGTCAACATGGAATTAACCTCAATTTTATATCTTCGTAAATATAACTGACTTGTGCAAGCTTATAAACTACAGAGTGGCAACATGTCTTTCGTATTGATTGTAAAACAGTGTTTCTCGGTCAGAGAAAACAGTACTTCAAAATAAGAAATATATTGTAAGGATTGTAATTTTTCATGCGAAAGTAAATTACAATCAATTCCCCGAGACACAAAAATTGTTTTCCGCAAAATTTTCTTTTTCTTTCTACAGGTGCAAAAATCACCGAAGGAGATATAGTTTCAGAGATAGGTACCATAACTAAGAAATATGATATTTTTTGAAGTTTCTTTTTATAAATACTATTATTATTTTATTAAGCTATTAAATTATTATTTCACTTTTGAACTGAGTTTAGTAAATTTATTTTATTTTGTGTTGAAGTCTGCTTCTGTGCATGAAGTCATTCGCAAGACGTAGCACTGCCCCAGAGTTGACAAGCATTCACTAGTTGACATTTATACCAGCAGGTGTCACTGTTTAGATTTTGATATGCGACTTGCCTACTAAGACAAATAGGTTTATTAGCTATCACGATGTTAATGGCGAGTAAAAGTACGATTTTATAGAATGTACCAAATTACATACAAACAGGTCCTTAATCTTTGTTATAATTAAATAACACGGAAGCTGATGAGGCTTGGCAGTATATAAATGAATCGGATTTCTTTGGAAAGCCTAACTACATTGTATATCAAGTAGATAGTCAAGGGATTTTAATATATAATACAATCACACAACATGGGCAGTAATGATTCTAAACATTACAAAAAGTCGTTGAATTTGAGGAGGTATCGAATTTAAGAACTTGAGCATTAATATTGTAATGAAAATTCTTAAAAGAACGATGCGAAGATGCTGACTTTATTGTCTAAGAAAATGTGTATTAAATATACGAAACAGAAGCTACAAATTCACAGAGAATTGACTCGATTTAATCCGATAATTTCGGTTAATAGCAAATCTATAGAACGTACGTCAAAAAAAAAATTAACCTTAAAAAAACTCCACCTTAAGCCGCACCTTAAATAGCGTCCCACCAAAGTAGGCGGGGCAAACGCAGAAACGAACAACTGTGAAACTTTCTTCAATATTCTCTAAGAACAAATCTTTATTTCTTAGACTCTACTACACATTTTAATGTGTATAAAAACCGTTAGAAACCTCATTATTTCTCTAACTCATCTACATCGCCAAATTAGTCAAATATGGCGATATTCTGTTTTAAATCCTCTTAGAACGATCTTTTCTCGCTGACGCGCAATTCCATTATAATTAAATTTATAAAATTAAACTATTACAAATATTTACAATATTTACACAAAAAAATTCATACATATTTACAATATTTACATCTAATTTACACAAAATTCATAACACTGAACTTGAGCATTAATATTAATCATGAATTGTATGTAAATTTATGTAAACTTTGAGAAACGTTTTTAATCAAATATAAGTAAAAACAATGAATCCCAAATTTTCCTTATGTCTAATAATCCTATTGCCGATTTTGAAGTTTATTAATTTTCAATAAAAAATAGTTCAATAAATTCATGTTATAGTAATTAGTTTTAAAAGGTAATATTACATTAAGTTAAATTTTTTTGCGACGAAATGCATTTAATTTCTATTTAAAAATAGTGAAGTTAATTCTGTCACATTTATCCATTAACGTTAGATAAATTCTATGGATTTAAAATCGTTCCTCTAAATGGAAGAGAATTTAAATCAAGATTTTAAAATATTATAATAGTTGAAGTCATTTTTCACTAGCTTAAAAGAGTTCGATTAAATTACTTTGTAAAGATTTTTATGAAATATTCTAGCTTGTTTTCGAATAAATGTAATTATGTATTCCTAAGGATATGCCTCTGGTAAACAATATTATGAAAAGGATTATTAGAATTATTCTGGTGATTTATTTCAGGGATGCGACAGTAAAATTGAGCCAAAAAACAGAAAGAGGTATTTTAAACGTTATTTTCTGTCCGATTAGAACCAAAATTTGGCATACAATTACAATAGTAGTCATAAAATAAAATATAAAATTTCCCATATTTAGATCTTTAAGGTTTTGAGAAATTAGAATTACATGTAAATACAGATCGGCAGATGGTCAACCCCATAACAAATATGGTTTAGACTTAGATATGTATATTGTTAATTTAGACGATATATCTGTGTACCAAATTTTATCTATTTAGCTATCTTTCTTTTATAGTTATAGTATTAACTTATACAAAAAGACTGGCGTTTTTTGAAAAGTCAAATTTAAACCTATCTACCTAGCTCTCTTTTGTTTTGTAGTTATCTAGTGCACATGCATTTGAAAATCCGGACATACAGACTTTTTATGAATGGATTTCGTTAAAAGTTTAATAGAAATCAACAAATTTTGTTTAAACTTTATGTACCAAATTTCAACGGTTTAGCTCAATATATATATTTGAGAAGTATTGAGTTCACGTACAGATTGACGGCCAGAGAGACAGACCAACACAATTCTAAAAATCGGTTTTTCAAACTGAGGGAAGTTTAAATTGTGGAGATTTATGAAAATCTCAAGTTCTAATTTTTTTATACATGTTCCCGTACAAATTGACGGTCAGAGAGATAGACAAACAGAATTATAAAAATAGGTTTTTCAAACTGAGGGAAGTTTAAATTGTAGAGATTTATGAAAATCTCAAGTTCTAATTTTTTTATACGCGTTCACGTACAGATTGACGTCCAGATAGATAGACAAACAGAATTCTAAAAATAGGTTTTCAATGAAAATCTCAAGTTCTACTTTTTTTTATGCGCGTTCACGTACAGATTGACGTCCAGAGAGATGGACAAATAGAATTCTAAAAATAGGTTTTTCAAACTGAGGACGGTTTGAAATATGGAGAGTTATGAAAATCTCAAGTTCTAATTTTTTTATACGCGTTCACGTCCAAATTGACGGTCAGAGAGACAGACAAACACAACTAAAAAATGGGTTTTTTCGGACTGAGGGAGGTTTGAAATGTGAAGATTTATCTCAAAAAAATTCGAATCTTAAGTTCTAATTTCTTTTATACACATAATACATTTATACTATATAAATAGTGATATCTTTCGCTTTATATACTTCCTATGCGAGAAAATAAAACGTGAAATCATAAATATAAAATATAATTTTCCGTAATAAACTGTCTTTTTAATTATTTAATTCCTTTATTCGCTATTTTTTATTTATATTCATATGAATATAAATGAGATATATTTTTCAACTTCATATTACTACATATAATTTTTACAGCTTAATTGGTAAAGAGCTAAAAGAATAAATTATGCGGGAAATCACGAAAAACTATTCACATAAAACAGCAGAAATATTCACCATAGCAACTTTTGCAGACACTCTTTCGAAATTCTTAGAGGACTAATAGATACTCTTCGTTTTTATCACCATTGGAAGGAATTACTAATTTGATCTTTTGATTGACGTTTAGAAATCTTTTGGCCTTTAACTGTGGTCACTTTTAGACTTCAATTATCAAAACTAACATCATTGATGACGATGATGGGCCCGTTGTTCAACGAAAGGAGGGGTGCAGTAGCTTCTGAGGGCACAGAACCTAAAATATTCGAGGGCAGAAGTCTGACTTCTAGCTCCTATGAAGATGACACAGACATATCTCATTCGCTTACACAGCGACTTTTTACAGGGAGGCACATTCCCACATGAAACACAGAAGAACAACCATGCTCTGACCGGGACTCGAACCCGGGACGCCCAGATCAAGAGAAAGACGTGGTACCTCTGGGCAGGACACCAGCGTTAACAATATTAATTATTGAAATAAAGAATGAATAGAAACCTTAGCTCATTCGAATTGATTGTTCAAATTGTTAAAAAATTGCTCATTCTAATTTTTAAAAAAAGAGTCGTTTTATTTTATAAAATTTAAATATTTATCGCAAATTAAACAGCCAAAGTAATATCAATAACCATGCTTTGGGCCTGGTAATGGAATATATACAATGAATTCACAAATTTCGCTGAAAATCGGCTTTATTTCTTTTAGATCATAAAATTTCCATTCATCTAACTGAAGACTTTTATGAACTCGGCATTTGAATTTTCTGTTGGTAACTCAAACCTTCCTGGATTATCCCAAATATAACGAAGATAAGCTAGCAGTTTAATTATGGATTTCTGATTTACGGAACAGAACTCCTATTTTTTCCCACCAAAGAGAATGGCTCACTTGAACGAAGTGCCATAACGCGAGATATTGCGTAGGTAGTCTTACTGTAATGTACCATGGCTGGTAATTCAAGTTCAACGGTTCACCAAAGAGCTGGAGCCTGAAATTTTCGAGAGCAGTTGTTTGAAAAATCACACATGAAGAAGAATTAGCCCAATTTAATTAAGTTATAATTTCTTTCTTATGGTTGAAAATACTCTAATAATCATAAAACAAACTAGACATTTTTTGGTGATAAAATCGTGTAATACCTTCTGCAGTTTTTTCAGAAACAAATTTCCATTTCATTTTTAAAACAAAATATTTCCACTGAATTTTAAATAAATACGATCATTTTGTTAAGAAATTCTTTGGCCTTTCTAGGAATAAAAGAGGAGAAATCTTATTGTTTTTGGAGTCTTAAAAAATAAAACATCACACACAACCCCTCATTGTAGATCACTGAATTTAACACTTATTCGAAATTTAATTTTCATTTACAATATCCAAATCAGATTTTTTTATTGATTGTTTTATTAATATAATTTTACTTTGAAATTAAATAATGTCATATTCGAAAATTCATTTCCCTTCAAAATACCTGATTTTTGTCATGTAATTGTTTTTTTTTAAGTTTAAAAGTGGCATTTTAAATTTTTGACAGTATAATTTTCGCTTTTTAGAAAGAGATAATTAGTATTTTTTAAAATTTTTTTTTACCAGATACTGTTTTAAAGATTATGGTTATTGAATATGATTGCGGATAAAAGCTTCGATGTATTTGAGAAAACAATGTTATATAAACGCAGGTGTTATTTTTGCTTACTATAATAACTCCCTTTTCCGGACAAAGAAAATTTGTATGATACATTTCCCTTTCTGAATTGGAAAAAAAAATCAAAATGTCTAGTCAAAGTTTTTTTAAATTACTCATTTACTAAAAGTATCTTATATTTATTTCCAAATATGAAAACATTGCCATAAAATTATTTTACTCAGAGTTATTCCACTGTGATAAAAAAGAGTTCTTAATACTGCATTTAAAACACATCCGTTACAGATATCACCTGCAAACTTTTATCAAACATTTTAACGTCTTCTGTAAACATTTGGCAACAGTAATAAATTTATCTCCTTTTATCGTCTGAAAATAAGCTTGTTTATATTGAGATAATTTAATTTTTTATTTTGTTGATTTTTCGAAATGCCGAATGTTGATGAACAAGGAGAATGCATTAAATTTTGTTTTAGTAATAAAATTTCTGCTACAAAATCGTTTGAAATGCTGCAAGAAACTTTTAAATACAATTGCTTAAAAAATCAACAGTATTTATATAATAAAGTATAAAAAGTTTTGAAATAAAAGAGAACCAGTCGTAGATGATCTGCGATCTGGTAAACCATCCACTTCAAATAATGGGCCAAAAATAAGGGCAGAGAATTACACTTGGTGATAGTCATTTTATGATAACAGACATTATTGAACAAGTTCCTATATTATTTGCTTCTTATCAAGTGATTTTAAAAGCGGACATGACGCGTCGCTTCTCGAGTTGTTCCAAGAACTTTGAATTAGTTCCAAAAGCAACAAGTGCTCAAGTAGCCTGAGAGATGTTTTCTCAAGATGATTCCCTTCTAAAACGGTTTATTACTTGTAATTATGCTTGAATACGTGTTTTGATGCAGAAACAACTCAAAGATCGGGTGAAAGGTGCTAGAAAGGTAAAGCAAGACCGAAAATGTCTCGTCTAAGTCGTTCAAAAATCAAGGTAATGGTGATTCTTTTCTTTGATTGTAGGGGTGTTGTACATTACAAATTTCTTCTGAAATGCTAGATAGTCAGTAAAGGCTATTATTTGAATATTTTTTGCTTGAAATTTGCATGAAGCAATTCGTTGAAAATAACCTGCAATGCGGTCAAAACTCTGCACCACCATTATGTTCCTCCTCGCAGTGCAATTACTTTCTCAAGTTTTTAAGCAAACATTCAGCAAATGTGCTTTCACAAACTCCGTCCGCACTTGATATGAGATCATATGACTTTACTTTAATACTAAGGTTAATATTGTTTCTTTGAAGTCCCCGTTTCCAACTCATTAATTCGACAAAAGGAAATTCACAACGACCTCCGGAGAGGTTTCAGTATAACTGCTTTAAGGCTTGTGTTGATAATAGGAAAAAATGTTGGAAGAAGTGTGTTGCAGAAAGAGAAGATTTATGCCATTATTTTATGCCCCTACTTTGCATATTTTTCTATTCCTACTATTAGCTCACTCTCTCTCTCTATATATATATATTGTTGTTCAAATTCTCAGTCGATAATAAAATACTTTTCATTCATCCAATCAAGTTCAAGTAAATTTTTTAACATGGCATTTGATGTTGATAAAATTTTTTAAATTATTAATGCATTATTTTTTTATTAATTAATTAAAAATTAATTTTCTTGCCTTTATAGTAGTTGTAATTGTTAGTGGGGAGAGCGTGGTTGGTAGGGCGTTGGATTCTCATCCCTTGTGCTGCGAGTTCAAATTTGTTCACAAAGTTCTCCATGTTGAGAATTATACTACTGGCGGTACTAAGCCGATGGTGGTCGTTATTCGCGTGCTCAGTGGTTCATACCCTTAGAAGCTATTGTACCATTCCTTCTGTTGTAAAGCGGAACCCAAGAACAATAATTATAATTATCTAATAAAAGGTAACTAATATAAAAAATTTCCTAACTTCCTAAATGTTTCCTAATATCCAAAGTAGGAATTGATTTTTAAAAATCGTTTTTTATACTACTTGTTTGATTACGATGATATAAAAGGTTCTCTGATGGAGGTTATAGACCTATAGAAACTTTTTAGCAGATGTTGCTTAACCATTAAGCCCTTAAAAATTCTCTGCCATTACCCTATCGGAAAAAGATATCCTAGTGAAAAAAATATATTAGTTTCTCATTCTGTAGACAGTTTCCTTCTCGCAATCTTATTTCCATTTCATTTATAATGATTTAGTGTACAGACCATGTAGGAAGCCAAGAATGAAGAAAATGGAGAAGAACATTTAGATTCAAATGACTGTAAAAAGGAAAAATACTATTTTCTATGCCTTAGTTAGAGTTCCGCTTTTTGCACTATTTTTTAAACTTCTCTTTCTTATTTTTAAAGGTAGAATTTTGTTGTGAAACTTCTCTTTTTCGCTGAAATTCTTACAAATTTTAATATTTTCAGAAATAAATTACAACATATTCGATTAATTTTGATAAAACCTTTATTTCATATAGGCAAGCAACCCTTAGCTCTGAATTTGAAGAAAAAAAATACTTAGATGACTGCATATTATTTATACTAATACTTCAAACAAAATTTAAAGTTAAGAAATAAATTACAAATGTTAAATATTTTTTTTAAATATATACTTCTAAAAAGTTTTAAGATGTAGAAATTTTTTATCAAAAATCTTAAGACCGAAATACGACTTATTGAGCCTGTAAGTAAGGAAATGAAAGCCTAAGGCTTTGAAAACAATATTTTGCAGTATCCCGAAGTGGTTTTGCTCATATTGCAAAGGGAGAACTGCATACCCCCTGGCAACTCCTTTTAGTGGCCCCAGGGGGTGAGAGCCCTGAATGAACGCCATACTCTTTTACAGTTTTTCTGTGTCTCTTTGTGGGTGGTTCTGGATAAAATTCAATAAATGCAGCAATATAAATATAATCATTTTTTTTCTAGAACATTCGACATAGCAAATATTATAAGAGCATTACGTCGCAGTGAATATCACAAGAAAGATTTTTGAGCATTTATTAAAAATTTAAGAACTATATTGATTTTATTAACCCTTTATCAGTTAGAGGCGATATTTTCACCACCATGATTTTTATAATTTTTTCTACCGAAATTCCGTTCATCATCCATATTTTTTAATTCAGGCAACATTTATAATTGTAAATTGACAGTTTGACATTAAAAAGTTTGACAGTTGACATTAATACTTTTTCGTGGGAATTCAGAGAACGTAAAAAAGTGAACTTTTTTCTTCCACTGCCCACTCCTTATGACCGTTAAAGGGTTAAAGTTTCTAAGTAAAAGAATTTTTATCAGCTTGTCGTCTTTTGTTTTGCTCTACAGATTTTCAATGAAATAAATACTGTCTAGCTTTTAGTTAATGAATGAAAGTGCATTTTATAGATTTAAGAAAACATTATTAAAAGTTGTAAAACGTTTTGCTATATCAACCGTCTGACCAATATACATTCTTAAGTCGTAAGTTAACAAGTCCTTCATGTTCGATGAAATTTAAACGGCAAAGACGGCACTTAATACGCCATTTAATTTTTTATTCCACAAAACATTTCAGTTTCTGAAATCTATTAAGCATCACGATTAAATTTAATATGATATTAGATGTAATCGGAATAGAATTGATACCCTTCATCTTAAAGAAAAGAGAATATATTAAATCCGATTATATATACATTACACAATTTTTTATAATCGAAATAACTTACAGAATTTATATAGATTAGATTACAGTTTTTTCCAATCAAAAATGATAGAAAAAATTAAATTAAATTGAAATGTAACTTCAATTACTTAACTTAAAGACGCAATAATCCAGATAAGTAGAGAATCCAGTGCATTATTGAATTTTTTTCTTTATAATCTATCTGAGGCAAAAAAGGGCAAATGCTTTTTTGTATGTATAGAAACTTATTTCGAACGTAAGAAGATATAGAATCAAGCGTAGATGTCTGATCCGGGATTACTGCCCACGCACCTAGACGGAATTGGAAAAGTATGAGTATTTACAGAAAGACCAAGCTTGTATTTAAATATAAAATTATAATTGGTAGGATACATAAATATAGATGCATCATCGATCGCTAAGTGTATCTATTTTTATCCTGCTACAAACTGGCGCTGTTTGATAAGATAAATATAGTTAGGTTTGATTCCTTTTTTGGCTGATTTCGTTACTTCCATTTATCGATCAATTGCTATTCTTTGTCTATATAGTTGATAATATATTTCTAGAATAAAAATAAATACTATGCAGGGAAATCGATAAATAGGAATAAGTATAATTCGAGTCGAGTTTTTATAGCTCAGTTTTTAAATAAATAAAAATATTTTCAACTCGTCAGGGTAGTTGTTAACGCTGATTTACATTTCTGACAACGTTTTTTTTTTAAATTATGACGTAAATAAGAAGTAAAGGAACTGCAAAATTTACTCTTAAGTTGGCTTATAGATTTTCAGATTTAAAATTTTTTTTAATGTTATGTCTTAAATGTTTACTGAAATGTACAAAATTTCAAACAATTATTGTCATTGCTACAAAATTTTATTAAAATAGAGATATTTCATAATCATTTTTCAGTCAAATATTAGGATGTCCTGTATGTTTCCTTCACACTGACTTTATATATTTATAGTGGGCGCAATTGTTAGGTCGGGATAGCCAGGTTGGTAGGCCGTTGGATTCGAATCCCCTGTGCTGCGAGTTCGAACCTAGTCTCCATGCCGAGAGCTATACCACTGGAAGAACTGAGTCAAAGGTGATTGTTATTCGGGTCCTCAGGGGTCCATACCCTCAGAAGCTACTGCACTCCTCTTTCCCTCGTAAAACGGAACACGAGGACAACAATTTTAATTATTTAATAAAAAGTAACTAAAATAAAAAATTTACTAATATCTAAAGTAGGAATTGATTTTAATTTTTTTATATTTCTTGTTTAGTGAAATATTAGGATGTCGCGTATATTTCCTTCAAACTGACTTTAACTATCTATGTTCTTATATTCATGTAGGCTTATCTATTAACTTGTCTATAGCATTGATTTCAGTGATCTCGGGTTTCTTTTAAAATACTTTTTGTTGGTGACATGGTCTTTTTAATTTTTACAATTTCAACATGGATAGCCAAAGAAAGCATTTGCGGTATGCTATGCTTCATAGCTTTTTAAAAAGTCAAGTCTGATGCTATGACTATTACAACGATATACGATTGGTTAAGAGATTTAAAAGAACAAACAATTTTGACTTGAAAAATGAAGACTGCAGTGGCTGTCCAGCAATCCTTAGATAAGAACCTTAAATAGATTATGTTAGCTGAAAGTACATAATATACTGTGAACGAGATAGTGAATGCTATTAACATCCTTATTTATATATAAGGACCTTTTTATAAAAGTCCTGTGAATGAGCATTTTGTGCATCGTAGAATACTGAAGAAAACAGAGTATTAATTTTTTTTAAATCGATTGGAATCAAGATTTGACATAGGACTACAATTGTGGTAACTTGATCACATAGCAAATACCATTTATCAAAATCATTACGTTTATAAATTACGATATTTACATCTTTATTGATGTAAAGACATATATACTGTTAATTCTGCTCATTGACAAATTTAGTTTAAAATCTAATACAAATTTTTTTAAAGTTAAGAGTGGTGATTTATATGCTTAATTGAGACTCAAATTTTATCCAGATAGTTCTTCATGTTTTGTATTAGTCGTGCTCACTTGAACTCGAACAGACGGACAGATAATTTTTCTCTAAATGTATGATTATGAATTTTATATCAATAAACAAATTTTTGCAAAGTTTACGTACCATATTTAATCTGTGGGGCTTAAAGCGTTGAATTATCGTTTTTATCATACTCATAGACACAAAACAGCTTCAGGCCCCCTGCAACTATAACCACCTGGTTATTTAAACAGTGTAATGAGCATGAAGTAGAAAATATAATGAAAAACAGTCCTGTTCAATACACTCCTGTGACTGTTGTTCGACGTCTCACATTTATTGGTTAAAATTTAATAAGGGATTTTAATTTTGAATTAAAGAATGCTGCAGACAGTGAGCTGTTAGAAATTTAAATGGGAAGTGACTTTATCTAATTAAGCTAATTATTGGAGAGAAACTGAAGACTTATGCTAGTTCACATAAACAGACTTATAGTTTGTTTGAGATTATAAATTTCTGAAATATATTGTAAAAATACAAAAGGAAAATTAGGGACGAGGACAGAAATAATAATAAAAAAGAAAAACGCACAAAAAAATACAAATAAATGCTATGTACAAACACAAAATTAACAGAAAAAAATATAGATTTGTAGAGCTACTCTTGTGAATATTGTTCTTAAAATCTAAACAAATCTCGGTTTTCTTCAAAGAGACGAATCATGAGATATTATTCTAAAACTTTTTGAACTCGAGGCATTCGTCAAAATTTGACTAGGAATTTTTTTGACAATTACAATATTTTTTCCTTTAATACTTCGTATTCGAGAAAATAAGAAGGAATTTATATAAATATTAGTTTCAAGAAAGAGTTGCCATTTAAAAAAAATTATTCCGGTTTTCTTTTTCATGTAAATTTGTTAACAGTTTTAGATGATAATAATTGTATAATTAATAATTAACATGATTAAAAATGGTAGATTGCATTAGATTATGCGCTTGATATTCATAAATGTTTGTAAAATAATATGATTTATTGATTAGGATGCGAACTGATTTTCTTAATTGCGAGATACGTGTGCCAAACTAAGTTATATGCGAACTTTAAAAATTTGTTTCAATGTTTCAGAAGAAAATTATAAAAAAATAAAAAACCCGAAAACAAATGATTTAAAAGTGCTTAAGATGAAGGTTTTAAGTCTTAATATATAATCATTAATTAATAAATATTTGTAGATCATAATATATTAGGCTTTGAAATTCTAGAATGGTCTAAAATAGTATGATTATTATATATTAAATTCCTAATTAACTGCGAGACGCGCCAAACCGAAGTTATACGAGAACTTTAGAGAGAGCCGTGAATGCAAGAACCGTCCGTCTCTGCATTATTTGCATTCCTCAACAAGAAATGCCTTCTACAGAAAGAAAGGAAAGGTAGGCACTTTCTCGAGCGACGTAGACAGGTATCTGCCATCATACCACATTCTTCTCAGTCAGATATTTGGCATATTTCATAGAAATGCTCGACGCAGTAGAGATATTAATTATTAAATTGTTTTGAAGGGATTTGGCTCGAATTAATTAATTGAACTTTTCTATTTTTTAAAAAATTTTTATGTAAGAATGCGAGGATATATTAGTATTATAATACATAAAATTTGTATATATATTATACTAGTTGATACCCGCCTGGTTCGCTAGGCATTCTATTAATCTGAATATTCAGTAGATATATTAATTATTAAATTGGTTTGAAGCCGGCTTGCTGGCACAGAGGTAGCGCGTCTGCCTCGTGTTCTGGAGGTCCCGGGTTCGAATCCCGGTTCGGGCATGGTTGTTATTCTGTGTGCTATCTGTGAGATGTGTGAATGTGCCCCCCTGTACAAAGGGGCTGTGCAAGCGTATGTGTGTGTGTTTCATCTTCATATGAGCTAGAAGTCAGACTTCTGCCCTCGGGTGCTCAGGGGTTTATACTCTCAGAAGCTACTGCACCCCTCTTTCCGCGGTAAAAAGCGGGCACGACATCATCATCAATTGGTTTGAAAGGATTTGGTTGGAATTAATTAATTGAACTTTTCTAATTTTTAAAACGTTTTTTATGTAAGAATGCGAGGATATATTAGTATTATAATACATAAAAATGGTATATATATTATACTAGCTGATACCCGTCTGGTTCGCTGATAATTCTATTAATCTGAATATTCAGTAGATATATTAATTATTAAATTGGTTTGAAAGGATTTGGCTAGAATTAATTAATTGAACTTTTCTAATTTTTTAAATGGTTTTTTATGTATGAAGGCGAGAATGTATTAGTATTATAATACAGAAAAC
Organism: Argiope argentata; assembly: GCA_026289955.1. Lineage (NCBI taxonomy): Eukaryota > Metazoa > Arthropoda > Arachnida > Araneae > Araneidae > Argiope > Argiope argentata. The sequence continues at coordinate 5,088,831 of JAOUZG010015275.1, read as the reverse complement.
TGGTATATATATTATACTAGCTGATACCCGTCCGCTTCACTGGGCATTCTATTAATCTGAATATGCAGAGGAGATATTAATTATTAAATTGGTTCGAAAGGATTTGGCTTGAATTAATTAATTGAACCTTTCTAATTTTTTAAACGTTTTTTATGTAAGAATGCGAGGATATATTAGTATTATAATACAGAAAAATGGTATCTATATTATACTAGCTGATACCCGTCCACTTCACTGGGCATTCTATTAATCTGAATATGCAGTAGAGATTTTAATTATTAAATTGGTTCGGAAGGATTTAGCTGGAATTAATTAATTGATCTTTTCTAATTTTTTAAACGTTTTTTATGTAAGAATGCGAGGATGTATTAATATTATAATACAGAAAAATGGTATCTATATTATACTAGCTGATACCCGTCCGCTTCACTGGGAATTCCATTAATCTGAATATGCAGTAGAGATATTAATTATTAAATTGGTTCGGAAGGATTTAGCTGGGTTAATTAATTGAATTTTTCTAATTTTTTAAACGTTTTTTATGTATGAATGCGAGGACGTATTAGTATCATAATACATGAAAATGGTATATAAATTATACTAGCTGATACCCGTCCGCTTCACTAGGCATTCTATTAATCTGAATATGAATCTAGACTTCTTATAATGACAAAATGTCTAATTTCGACATACACAGATTTCCCCATCACCTATGAGGTGCTATGTAATGGTATGCGTCCTCAGTATTAAACGTAGAGGGACCCCCAATAGGGCTACACCACAAAAATTACCAATATAAAACTAACGATATATTTTAAATTTTTAAAAAATATTTGTTCGTTTTTTAAATCTATTAAATCAAATTTTTCAATCACTTATAATAATTTTTCATTGATTTTTTATGTATATGTATTATTGTTTTTCAAGCAGAAAGGTGTTAATCCCTATCAGATGTTTTATTTATTGGAGTCAGATTTTCTCTTTCTTTCAGCCACAACTAACTGTCGCTTGTGCAATGTTGAATGTTGGGTAGATCCTATCAGTCAAAGTTATCAAATCGCCCACAATATGACAGAAATTTTCAGAAATGAAAACGTTTACCATGGCAATGATTACTATATCAACAGATTTCTACCACTATTTGACGGGAGGGGGTGCAAAAGTTTGAAAATTAATGAGCGTCTACATCGTGAAATGACTAATTATGCAAAAATTCAAGTCAATCGAGTTTATAGTTTCGGAGATTTCGTGGTGAGTCAGTGGTATTTCGCTTATATATATAGATATAGATATGAAAATACAATATAATATTAACCTTAATGAAATACTGTTTAAATTTAAAAATATCACAACAGAATACTACTACTATTTGACGGGGGAGGGGTAGAAAAGTATAAAAATTAGTGAGCGTCTACATCATGAAATGACTAATTATGCAAAATTTCAAGTCAATCGAGTGTATAGTTTGCGGTGGGGTGCGGTGCAAAAATATGAAAATTAGTTGGATATGATTGGCGTAAAATCCGTTCTTAGTGAGCGTCTACATCATGAAATGAGTAACTATGCAAAATTTCTAGTCAATCGGGTGTATAGTTTCGGAGATCTCGTGATGAGTCAGTGGTATTTCTCTTCTCTATATATATATATTTGATTTCGTTTGATGCGTCAGGTTAGAGAAAAGATTCTTTTGCTAAAAGCAGACTACAATTTTTCGATCCGATCTCGTAAATTTGAAGCGATGGTCTCGTTGGTTAAAGGAAGCACATGACAGGGGGATAATATCTCGTAAATTTTCATAATAGGATAATTATATGTAAGAATATTTGGATCGTAAATTGTAACAGAGTCAACTTTTGCAGACGGTTCTCATGAATTTCAATCAAGAATCTCATCTGTATGAGGATGAAATATGATCGGTTAGCTTATACCATACATGATAACATAATATTTTATAAAAGAATATTTTGATCCCGATCTGATTTAATATATCAAGCAATAACATGGATGGTGGGACATGCAGATGTATTTCTGAATTTGAATCAATACTTTCAAGACGAAATGTGACAGGATAGCTAATGACTTACCCAGAAGAGTTTTAAAACATAAAATTTACAAAAGAATATTTTAGTCTAATATAACATACTATGAATACATTACACTCCTACTACATAAATAGCTTCTGATTTGTTTAGGATGAATGTGAATGAAAAAGCAACGTAAAATAAAATTTAAAAATTATGAGAAGGGAACGAGTTAAAACTATATGAACCTTAAATTGTAAACTGGCTTTTCAAACCTACCCTGAGGAACACGGACAAATATGAATCATTGACAACCGCAACAGCAACACTGACGAAACTGAGGTTGAATCCTAAGGTCCATCACCGGCAACATCACAAACCTCCCATAATGAAGTACGTCCTTTCATCGATGGGAGGAGCCAACCTCCATCTTTTTCTGTATTCACCAGATGGGCCAGAATCGACCACCATACCCGGGAACTTCTCCTTCTCAATTACGAAGTGCCATTAGGAGGGATAAAATTATATGAAATAAAAGTTAGGAGTTCGGAATAGTTTTTATCTGATAAGAACTTTGAAATTTTCTACAGCAAAATCGTCACTGAACTTGCCTTTTACATCTTTTCATTTAAGGAAATACTACTTAGTATCTGATACAGTGAGTAATCATTGCTTTTCAGTTGGGACCATACACATATTCCAAGCATTAAAATGGGCGATAATTCTTCTGTGAATTTGAAATTTATGACCTTGATCCTAAGTTCATAAAACTGACATTAAGCCACAGCCATCCTTCGAAAGTCATATATTAAAAAAAAAGAATTATTAAAGAAAAGCAGATGACATATTAATTCCCAATATAAGAGTTACATTTAAAAGTAAAATATTTTATTGTTATATTGATTGGTGCATTTGTCAGAGCTTTTTTACTATTGGCGAATTAATTGAGAGTGAACAAGATAGTATTTTTAAATAGGCAAAATAGGGAACTAGCTGGGCGTCCTTGAGGTTACTATAGTTTTTATGGCATTTTCAAGATAATTTAGTTTTAAGATTTCATTTAATTTATAGCGGCCGTTCAGTTGGATTCAAACTAAAAGTAAATATTAGTTAAATTTCAAAAAAATATTTTAGCATTCTTAATCAATTACTTTTTGTAAGCTTTATATTATAAATTTTTTTATAACCCTAAAAATGCTACTTTATAGTTATATTGATTGGTGCATTTGTCAGAGTTTTTTTACTTTTGGCAAATTAATTGAGAGTGAACAAGATAGTATTTTTAAATAGGCAAAATATAGAACTAGCTGGGCGTCCTTGAGGTTACTATAGTTTTTATGGCATTTTTCTAGCGGCCGTTCAGTGGGATTCAAACTAAAAGTAAATATTGCCTAAATTTCAAAAAAATTATTCCAGCCTTCTTAATTACCTTTTGTAAGCTTTATATTATATATTGTTTTACAATCCTAAAAATGCTCGGTTAAAATGGTCATTAGTGTGCCCCCGAGTTTGTCGCCAATATGGCAACCCAAAACAAAGCTCTTGTAGTAACCCTAATGATGTTTTGTTTACTTCTTTCTACAATGGTTGAGTTGTACATGAGCTTCAACTCTTTTCTGAAAACTTAAATTAAAAATAATAAAATAATATCAATTAAATATTTTATTTCTGATCTGTATTATAATTCAGATTTTTTGTATAGTTAATAAGAAGTTTCAATAATATTTTTAATGCGATTATAAAATATTTATTCCTTTACTCATTTTAATTCTCAGTATGTGATTTCACAAAATCGTCTGCTTTACTTCTTTACGAAGTCGTCTGGTTTCTTTCTTTAAAAACCGTCTACAATAGAATTATTCGCATTTTTCGTCATTCTTTTAAAGCTCTTTCGTTTTTTTCTTCGCTAGTTATTTTTTCGGCGTTTATTCAAGAATGGATGACAGGTCAATGGTCATTTCGAACCTGATAAATGGATGAAGGATGATTGGAATATTTTTTACAACAAATTAAATACTTCAAGTTTGTACATTATGTCTTTAAAATTTCCTATTAAATCCATTCTTTTTGCATCTTTGTCTTCCTCAATTATTTATTATTTACTGTTCATGTTATCCGAACATTCCTTATGTTCAATGTGCTAGCGAAGCTACTAGTCTCCCGCTCCCGGGCATAGCGAAGCCGTAGGATGTTTTTTTAAGTTAAAAAATTCTGCCCGGTGCCTTCAACAGATGCCGGAGGCATCTGTTGAAGGCACCGGGCCTCAAAAAATAATAATAAAAGACAATGCTTATCGATTAAAAAATCATTATATTGCGAAAAGTCGTAACCGTCACTAACCCTTAAAAGTGTTTGTTTACAGTGTCCGCCATCTTTATTGGCGACTTGGCATCCTTGGCGCGGCAAGGGGCACACTATAAGTAACCTTTACCAAATG
>JAOUZG010015275.1:5067479-5083973 GCA_026289955.1 Argiope argentata | reverse complement strand
CTTTACTGTGAGATTTTAATTGCGATTTCTTTGACACGTGTAATCTTAGGAAAGGAAAATTTGAGTATCTTTAAAAGGATGTTGCAAGCTTAAGGGACTTTTATCCCTTCGCTCAGAGCTTGAGTTTTTTATAGGTTTGACTCATTTCTATGCAAAAAAATCAACAACAAAAGTTTTTAATAATATAAAAGTATTGAGATAAGCAAAAATATATTTCTTTTTAAGGTAAATTAAAGGCATAAGTGGTAGACAGACAGATTTTCTAGGTATATCATCTAGTTCAAATAAAATTTCTTCGTAATACTTATTTTAAATATATAGATTTTAGTCACTTTGTTTCTAAAGAGAAGAATCTTAAAAAAAGATATTTTGTTATTGCTTTCGGCACGAACGCATAGTTCTCAGAAAAAGGATATTTTTGAGAAGATATTTACGAAGGATAATAATATCTTTACAATAAGTTTTTGTAAATCTTCAATCTATACTTACTAAATTTCTTAATTAATGAATATTAACATGAAGAAATAAATAGCGGACCTGTACAAATTTTATAAAAAATGTACTTGTCAAGTATAATTAGGTTTCATAATATACAGAAAACATAAAAAATATCTTCGAAATCGAAAAAAATAAACATTTAAGATTTAATAAAAATCGAAGAGAAAACTCTGTTTGGGAAGATTAATTGTACATTTTGAGAACAAAGTCACAAAAAAATGTAATTAAATTCTTTAAAAGCACATTTTGATCAAAAGACGAGATAGATCTCTAGAAATATATTATTCATTTTAAAGAAGTCAACACTGAAACTTTTTGAACAAATAAATTTGGAAAACTGGAAAAGAAAGTTTTCACATCAAAAGATATGAGCAATATGGCTTAAAAGAGTTAAAATTTTATAACTGACGATAAAATTAAAAAAATCATATGGCTCTCTTGCCCTAAATCCATCTAAACCATATGCAAAATTAATAATTTGAGGATTTGAAATCAAAGAAATTACCTACAAGTGTAGAAGTTTATGTCAAAATTATTCTGATTAACAAATTCTTTATTTGATTATGTAATCACATTCTTATGAAAACAAGAACTTCAAAAGGTTCATTTTCAATGAAACTTAAGGACTGAGTATTCGAAATCTTGTTCCAAAAAGTTCTAGCATAGAAGTGGATTTAATATACATTATATACTTTCATACGAAATGTATTCTCTCACCATAAATCCATCTAAACTAAATATAAAATTAGCAATTCAATTATTTGAATTAAAAGAATTACCTATAAGTGAAGAGGCTCATATTAAAAATATTCCAATCATCAAATTCATTGTTTTGTTACGTGACTCAGTTTCATGAAAGTGAGAACTTCAAAAAGCTCATTTTCAATCAAACTCGATCTTCAAATCAACTTGAGAACTTCAAAAAGCTCATACTCAATCAAAGTCAAAATGCAGTTCCAGAAAGCTCTACCATAGAAGTAGATTTAGTGCATGTTAAACCTTTTTTATGAAATATACTCTGAATAGTGTGGTGTGGATACCTGGAAGAAATATTACGGCTTATCTGACCTCGAATCAAAATTACCAGATCAGTTCTAAATTAACACTTTGAAAACTGTAGGTTAATTCAACTAAACTGAATGAATCAGTTAAACTGTTACCGAATGTTTTGTGATTTAGATATTGCATTGTCTGGTAAATCATGGAACTCCAAACGAAGCTTATTCACCAACGCATATTGACCAAAGGACGGAGCAAAAGATATTGAATATCAATTCTAAAGAAATGAGCGGTGAATCTTTTTTAACCCTGATATCTGAAAAAGAAGAAAAGGAAGTATTGAGATCAAAAGATATGAGCAATATGGTTCAAAGAGAATAAAAATTTTATAATTGACAAGAAATTTGAAGAAAAAAAATTATCTATAGTTATTTTGCCATAAGTTCATCTAAACTATACACAAAATTAATAATTTGATAATTTCATTTCAACCTACATGTGTTAGTGGCTCACAGTTTCATCGAAGGGGGAGCTTTAAAACGCTTATTTTCAATGAAACTTTAGATTAAGAATTTGAAATCCAATTCCAAAAAGTACCATAGATGTGGATTCAATGTACGTTAAATCTTTTCGTATGAAATGTACTCAGGATAGTATGGTTGTGTTGTTTGGAAGTAATATGCCAGCTTGCATGACCCGGATTCAAAATTACCAGATCCGTCCTAAATTAATGCTTCAAAAACTGGATTGATACAACTAAACTGAGCGAATCAATTAAATCGTTGTCGAATATTTTGTGATTTAGCTATTGCATAATCTGGTAAATTGATAAACTCCCTTACTGTTTTTTACTGTATAAGGAAGCCACAAAATTACGCCCATACATTTTAAAGAATAGATACGAAGGCAAACTCATAACTTTGATGAAATAATACTGAAAATAAAAATTTCTCTATTTTAAATAAGGCTAATGTCCTAAATTAAAGCTTCGAAAACTAGAATGATACAACTAAACTGTGCAAATCAATTAAATCGTTGTCGAATGTTTTCTGATCTAGCTATTGCATAATCTGGTAAGTTGATAAACTCCCTTACTATTTTTTACTGCATAAGAAAGCCATAAAATTAAACCCATACATTTTAAAGAATAGATACGAAGGCAAACACATAACTTTGACTGAATAATACGTAAAATGAAAATTTCGCTATTTTAATAATTAGTATGGAAGGCGTAATCTAACTGAAAAACCAGATTGTTTCCAAAGCCATGTTATTTCGAAATATTCCAGGTAAATTTTAAAATTATCCAGCGCATTTTAATTAGCCTGATATTTGAGAATATTATTGAAGCAAGCTCGTGTAACCATTAGGCTAATTAGGAAAGTAAGTGTTCCGGTTCAAAAACTCAGTTCGAACAAAAAAAAAATTCTTGTGCAAGAAGGGAAATCACTCGTGTTGATTGGAGTGCCGAAAAAGGCTTAAGAGAACATGTAAATAACTATAAATAAAGATATAGTAAACAAATAAAGACCCTAGTAATTATATTATGTTTAAAATCCAAAAGTTATTCTAATTTCGTTTTTTTCTTTGTCTTCAACTGTATCATAATTTCAGTTTTCGACAATTTTATAATGGGAACATCAATATTTATTGTGTAATAAATTTTTATAAATATTAATTACTTGAATAAAAATGATTCTGTTGCGTAGTTTTTGTTATTTTCTTGCTCAAGTATGTAGTTTAAAATTAAAAAGTTTAATAATGAAACCACAGAAATAATATTTTTAACTGTTTACATATCTGTTAAAAAAGCAGGCACAAGATAAAATTTATCGCAACTGACATAGATAAGTCAAATCGTGTTAGTAAGCAATTGAACATTTTCTTGTTGTTTTGAAGGGTGAACGAACTCATCAAAATAGACATAAAAACAGCAGGATTATTGGAAGAAGTATTCAAAACGTGAACCAGTTTCTAAATCATTTGAGATAGACTAATTTTAATCGGATAGAGAGATATTCGAATCGAAAATATGTTTTAAATAACATAAAGAATTATAGGTTAAAATGGTCATTAGTGTGCCCCCGAGTTTGTCGCCAATATTGCAACCCATTACAAGTCTTTTGTAGTAACCCTAATGATGTTTTGTTTACTTCTTCCTACAATGGTTGAGTTGTACATGAGCTTCAACTCTTTTCTGAAAACTTAAATTAAAAATAATAAAATAATATCATTTAAATATTTTATTTTTGATCTGTATTATGATTAAGATTTTTTGTGTAGTTGATAAGAAGTTTCAATTATATTTTTAATGCGAATATAAAATATTTATTCCTTTACTCGTTTTAATTGTCAGTATACGATTTCACAAAATCGTCTGCTTTATTTCTTTACGAAGTCGTCTGGTTTCTTTCTTTAAAAACCGTCTGCAATAGCATTATTCGCATTTCTCGTAATTCTTTCACAGCTCTATCGCTTGTTTTTTTCGCTAGTTATTATGTCGACAATTATTCAAGAGTAGATAACAGGTGAATGGGATGGGAAAAAAACATTTCGAACCTGAGAAATTGATGAAGGGTGATTGGATTAAATACTTGAAGTTAGTACATTATGTCTTTAAAATTTCCTGTTAAATCCATTCTTTTTGCATCTTTGTCTTTCTCAATTATTTATCATTTACTGTTCATGTTATCCGCACATTCCTTACGTTCAATGTGCTAGCGAAGCTACTAGTTTCCCGCTCCCGGGCCTAGCGAAGCCGTAGGATGTTTTTTTAAAGTTAAAAAATTCTGCCCGGTGCCTTCAACAGATGCCGGAGGCATCTGTTGAAGGCGCCGGGTGTTAAAAAAAATAATAATAAGATAATGCTTATCGGTAAAAAAAAATCTTAATTATATTACCAAAAGTCGTAACCGTCACTAACTCATAAAAAGTGTTTGTTTACAGTGTTCGCCATCTTTATTGGCGACTTGGCATCCTTGGCGCGGCAAGGGGCACACTATAAGTAACCTTTACCGAATTATATTTTATGTTGTTTCAGTCCATGAATTTAAAGCAGAAAATTTTGAAGTGTATACTTTTGTATAGTCCCTTATTTTATTAATTATATTTAGTAAATTATATTTGACACTCTAACATTAAAAGAAAGTTTTCTTCTATTAACCAAACTATTCGAATTATGAAACTTTTTAGCCGATATTTTAGCAATATAAATGATTGCTTCAAGGAGGATTATCTAATTAACATTCTCTGTTGTCTTGAGGCGGACATAAATTAATTCAAAATAATGAAATTTTAATTTTCATAATTTGGTCAGTTTTGATATCAGAAGATTTGAACTTTTTACGTAAAATGGTTATGTGTGCCATGAATATTTTACTAAACCTGGCTAATAGGACAGGTGATAATGTATAAAAATTTGTATTTTCTCTTTGGTAGAAGGCTAAAATATAATCTTTACGCCATTTGAAATTATATTAAATATAATCCTTATATGCAATTAATAAAATGTAATCTTACACTACTATCATTACCTCAATTGAAAGTGCATGCCTATCTCTAAATATTTAGAAATTGACTCTTATTCTCTATTTAGAGAGTATCAAGTCGTCTGATATATCGATTAGTCTGGTGCATTGTAAAACGATATATCGCTTTGCAATAAGCTGAATATTTCAAACATTCTAATATAGATTCCAGATGCAAAGATGATAGAGATTCCAGATGCAAAGAAATGGAATCGAAATACACAAAGAAATCTTCCGTTCTTCAGATTTTAATTACAGGCATCAGGTTTGGGAGGCAAGAAAAGAATTTGATTCTACAACAATTTTCTGAAACGAAATGATTCACCTTGTTTTACTGAATCATGGACATTATTTTCCACGATTTTTTTTCACGTCGTAGGATTTTATTACGAATTTCAAAGTAATAGAAAGAAGGTTGTTCACATCATTTCATCAAATTAAACTTTTATTAGTAATCGCAACATTTGAAACCGTCTAGACGCTTTTATTTGTTTTCACCAAGTTGAAACAACAAACGAAAAAACATCTGTCTTTTATTGTTGTAAATGGCTTTTAAGTTAACAAATGATTAAAAATGTTCTTTTTTAGATTCACTGCTTGCCGAAGAATATATTTTAAATTGTATTGTTTGATAAAAGAGATAAGAATTTGAGAGAGATTGAATGTCTATGCCAGTCAATAGATAACTTCTTTTTAAACGCTTTTATTTAAATTTTCATGTTGAAATTTTGTAATCGATTTTTCCTTATTTCCTAATGTAGTGGAATCGATTTACTTAATCGATTTTCCAATTGTTTCGTAGTGTACTGGAATTTTGAAATTCTGTGGAATAATAGAAGTATTATCAAATTTATAGCGATTGTGTAAAGATATTAAGGAGCTGAAACGTAAAGATAAAACTCTAAGCATTCGATAAAAGTTAAATTATATTATGAATGCGATTAAAATTCCAACTTAAAGTATTTCTATTTCTATCAGAATCTCAAAATTTTAAGTTTTGTTCTGAGATCTCATAATAAATAGTACATAAAATTAAGTAATTATCTTAATATTAAATTAAATAACTAAAATAAATATTAAAAAAAGGATTCGGAGTTACACATTTATAATTAGATTAACGAAATTATAAGAATATTTACTACCCTAGTAGAATATATATATATATATATGTAATGATATTTTTAAACTCTTAATTTTAATCCTAAATTATTTCCAAAGCCCTATATTAATTTAGCCCATAGTAATATCATTCTAAAATATTCTCTTATCTCATGATCCATTTCACTAGCTCTAGTTATTTAATTCAAGAGAAGCTGTGTAAAATTGTTGAAACAGCTAAACGCCTGATACTTTCTCACACTCCGTGGGAGAGATGAAAATTGCTGACCTAAGCAAAATACTTTAGAAAGATCCCTGTGTTTCCCTTACCTCTTATTTGTAAAACATGGAAATCCCCACTGAAATCCAAGTTGATAAGCTCTATAAAAAATATTTATCCCTATCCAAGTCTCGGTATTTAATACCAGGGATAATGATTTCCCGCCGCCTTTTGTACACTTAGCTTTTCTGTCAGTTCTGTGTTGTGCTCGTCGCTTTCGCTTGTAAATAATGCCTGCTCCCGTGATGGAATAAAAAGAAAAAAATTCAACCTGTCTTCTCCATGATTTCGGCCACGACTCTGCTATTTATTCTCAGCAAATCATTTAAATGTGTTTTTCATTATATATATATATATATATATATATATATATATAAAATACAAATTGGAGCATTTATTCTTAGAAATTTAGAGCATTAGTAGAAAGTAATTTTCTTGACAGCGAAATTTTATATTATTGCTTATAAATATTGACGTAAAAACGAATGCCTTCAATTTTTGCATATGGCGTATTTCTCTCATGTTCGATTCACTCGTAAGGTGTTAAGTGATCTTTTGAAAATCATTATGAATATCATAAAAAATACATACCTAAAACTAGAAACTAATTATAAAATTTTTTGATAAAAATTCTATCTAGTTTAGAATTTTGAAAAGATCCATAAAACTCATTAGGAATAAACAACCAAGTAGTGCTAGTTATAGTTGATTCATTTTGAAAGACGTAGTTATAAGTATATATTAATAAAAATATGAAAATAAATTATGTGGATTCTATAGAGTTTTATATGTAAAAAGAAAATTATGAATTTAAGTTCCAGAATAGTATGATTCAAAGGATAAATATAAATGAAAGAACCGAAGCCAGTTAGACAGCACAATTTTAAATACAGAAAGATTCTTAGTATAGATTGTGCCCTGTCTATGCCAGATTTGAGTCATTAGGATTTTCTGTAGCTGACTTGTTATTTGCAATAAGTGAAATTAAATATGAAGATTGGACCGGCTGCCATTCAAGTTGAATTTAGCGATATTTTATCATTAAGATTGGTCAACAATGATATCTTGAAAAAATGCTTGATTGCTTTTCAGAATATTAACTATTTGTATCAGAAATATATAATCATAGATTCTTACAATGATGTACCTTAATACAACTTCAGAGGGAACTGAATCAGAAATAAGCTTTGACTGAATTAATTACCTATTATGAATATTTCAGGTTATATTAAGGTAATAAAAACACGATTAAAAGTTTTTACTAAAATAAATTTACACAAAATTTTTTAGACTATCTTGTTCGAGAGATCCTAAGCATCTGGAAATCTTTAATATCTTTCGAACATCTGGAATTCTTCTGGTTCAGTTCTCCTGGATGTTCCTCCTCGAGTTCACATCCTTGTAAAGAATTTTAATCGCAATGTTTCGTGGTCACAGGGAATTTACTATGACATTATAGATCCATCTATCTAAACCATGCTCTAAGAATACTATGCCATTATAGACAGATCCATTTACCTAAACCATGTCACAAGAATACTATGCTGTTATAGATAGATCCATCTACCTAAACCATGCCCCAAGAATACTGTTTGAAAACATTCCAACCTTGAGTTAGGTAAAATATATGGAATTTTCTAGAAACGGAACGTCGAACTTCTTGATTTGTATGAATAATCAGAACGAACAAGGCATTATCTGCAATAAAAATCAACCAGCTCATTAAAGGACGTGGTCCTTTGTGACCTATTTGTAACCATTTTGTACCAATCCTGTGCGAAGGTTTGGTTTATGCTTCCACGATCGATGCGTCTGTGAATATGAGGATATTCTATTCCATTACCTCTTTAGAAGAGCTTTTCCGCTAGTATAGTGATCAAAACTTATTGATCCAGTCTGAAAATGTTATAAATAATGAAACAGATTTAAGAAGAAAAATATTCATAATTAACGGCTTGAACGGATGAAGACGAGATATCGCTAACTATCTATGTATATTAATTCCTTCTCCATTCCCCGCCGATAAATGTTGCATCACATATATTTATGCATGTATTCATCTTTTTCGTTTTTCTTTAAACTTATTTTATGCCTAGAAGGTATCATCACAATCACATTGGCAGACTTCTCATTTTTAGAATATAAATGACACACAAGCTGCATTTTTAACCGAAATATTTTCTTGTTAATTCATTAATGAAACATTTTCTTATTTGCTCTTAATTTTCTTCTTTTCTAAAGGAAATAATACAAGCAAACAAGAGTATTTCGCCTCAGGCTTTCACGACTCAGAAGGGCGTATTTTATGTAAAGATTGTGGTTGTTGGCCTGGAAATTATGTAAACGGCTTATTTTATGTAACATGTAGTAAAAAGAATTTATGTAATATAATAGAAAAGGAGATATCTAATGCATTATTAATCTTTCTTTTGGAACAATAGGATCAAAATTTGATAAACATTTTGGATTTGATGTGAAGACCACAAACGGAATTAACTGACCCTGCAGTTGTATTTTGAGTTCTCGTATCCACATACCTGTAAAGAGAGTCAATCAGTAGATGGATTTGATCCAAATTTTAATATATAGAATATCAGACATTTTCCTTTTGGAAAAAATTTGGATCAAAATTTGATACGTTTTCAATGTTGATGCCTCGCCCGTGCACAAACTTTTCACTTTACTAGCATATTATATTTTGAATTTTCGCTTTCAAAATACTCAAAAAATAGATATATCAATAGACAGTCAATTTGCAGATGGATTTGGTGCAAATTTTATTATATATCTATAATTCTACTAATAAAATTATATGCCTGATTTCTTCTGTTTAGCCAGTTACGTTTTGTAGTTTTGGTATTTGTGTACATGCGAATGTGCACACGAAAAAAACTTCATATTGATGGTTTTCGGCTAAATTTTCGTAGATATCCTCGATTTTGATTTGTAGACCGCATACCAAATTTCATCTTCCCAGTTTTTAATAAATAAGGTTTATGGTGTTGGCAGATAGACAGGTATAATATGTAAAGGATTTTTTCGAACTCAGAGAGATCTAAAAATAATTGACCTATGAAATTCTCGAGGTATTAGAGTAGCGACGTCAAGCGGCGCCAGAAGAATATTATTTTCTCGCCTATCAAGCAATTTCGTTATAAAATGAGACAAAATCATTATTGTTTCGTCCCCGATCGCTATTTTACTGCCTTAAAATCTAGTTTCTTTGGGTTACAGTACATTCTATTAGTAACAGGACAAAATTATAATGATCAATTTTCTTTCCAAGGAATTGTATTGATAAATGATTAAGATTCTCGCATCATTAAGGGGACTAAATAGGTCTACATAATCAATCGTTTGGCAGATTTGGTACACATTTTAATACGGATCTACAAATTCAATTGACGAAGCTTTTTGAATATTTATATTGTCCTGTTTACGAATAAGTAAGTGTACAAATCGTCAGACAGACACTTTTGGTGGACAAAGTTTGAGACAGATCTAGAATTAATATGTGTAGACAATAAACCAAATCATATCTTTCTAGCATATTTCGCTCTCGAGTTACCATTTTCAGATACAGATTGACAGATAAACTCACATGATTCCAAAAATGAATTTTTCGATGGATATAGAATTACATGAATATTTCAATGTCGAATTAAAGAAACGCGTCAAACCTTTTGTGTCTGTGTGCTAGACAGATGGACTCGCATGATTCCAAAAACGAATTTTTCGATGGATGTAGAATTACATAAATATTTCAATGTCAAATTTTTTTAAAAAAAACCGTCAACTTTTTTTGTGCGTGCTTTCCATCTACTATCCACCAGAATCTAAAAAATATTTCAAGAACTGAATGATAGAAGGTTATAGAACAAAGCAATTATTTTTCTCTCCGAAAAATTTTGCATCTATTTTCAATATCGATGAAAACAGTTTCTTCTTATCCGCATGGCGAATTTTTAACGGACTTCCTCAATTTCGTGCCGACTCCTCTGCACGATGCGATTAACACAGATTTCGTCATCAATGTCAAGATGAATCAGAAAACTGACGCACGTAAAACATACGACCCTGAATGCGTGCGAATCCGATCAGCACTCGTTTGCATTTTCAAGAAGCGATTGAACGAAATCTAACCACAAATTTATTCTGATGATTTCTTCGGAACATTCAATATCTTCTTCGCAAGAGGATTTGAATGTTTTGAAATTTAATGGAAATCGGCTCAAACTGAAAGACGACATATTCATTAACGTCTCGCTATTTTAAGATTTCATCGATTGATTTCTCGTAGAACGCCTACACAACAGTCTCAAATTTTGTCGCATTATTGAAAATTAATTCTACACAGCAAAGCATTATTCATCTCGATTTCTGATGAAACACTAATTCATTTTAATGATGGAGAATGAGTCTTGTGTCGGGCTCTTCTGATCGGATGCCCTTATAAGTAAATATTAACAACTTTTATGTTAAGTTTGCAAGGTGAAGACTTACTCAGAAAGGGTTTTTAGAAGTTTGAAATGTATTAAATTTGCTTTTAAGAAAAAGTCAGTTGAAAGAAAATGCTTAAACTCTGAAAGTTATACTTTTCATTATTTTCCATTTCTATTCTCTAATTTATAATAATTGGTTCAGTTTAGTTATATTAACGCCCCGTTTTAAAACAACACTTGTGTTGTTTTCGAACGGACCTCGTAATTTTGAATCACGGTTAGATGACGAGGTCGACACCTCTGAGCAGGCAGTCCCCTCTCCAAACTTTCACCCCACACCAGGAACGACTGATTTAACGTGTACTAGACCCTCTTATACGACAGTTCTTCGGTGGAATTAGGTTTCGAAACCGAAACCTTACCACTAGACTATCGAAACCTTATTTGATAACTATTAAATTTAACCCCTTAATCGCCATGGTGGTATGGGATTTGGGCATCGAATTATTGAAAGTTTAGGCTGAAATTAAATCATTTAAAGATCTCATAACTCTATGCAAAAAAGTATGCATATAGCCTAAACAATCTTATATGGTCTATGGATTTTTCATTGACTTGTAGAATTTAATTTTAATGATTTTTAATTGAGTTTAATGATTTTTAGTTGAATCAGAACATTTCTGAAATCAACCCCCCATCTAATTAGATAGTAGAAAAAGGCACACAATTTAAGATATTTTTCTAGTTATTGGTTTTGGCATACATATTTATACTCCTCTTGGGGTGACTCGAAGCATTTATATTCTTACTTCTCAAATTCTGCCTCGTGAGCCGGGCGTCCCGGGTTCGAGTCCCGGTTCAAGCATGATTGTGGTTCTGCGTTCTATCTGTAAGGTGTATGAATGTGCTTCCCCCGCGTAAAAAGGGACCATGCAAGCGATTGTGATGAGTGAGTAGCTAAGTCGAGAGACGCTCCTTTCGGCTTAAAGTTTGCTGATGCCTCTGAGTAGCTTGTTTACGGCAAGTGCCACCACCACCAACAACTTCTCAAAGAAAAGAAAACATGCTTGTTTGAAAGTGTTAATTAAGTTTAATTTAAAGTATTCAGATTTTCTTTTGTATCTGTTCCCCCCCTCTTCGGTATACGAAATAAAGTAACTTCATGAGTACGGAAAAGTCATCATCACAATTATATTTATTTAGCCACTGTCTATTAATACGACATCACGACAAATTACGGGAAGGAAATTTGGTACACGATTTTAGCCTCAAAATTAAAGAACTGTTTCAAATCTATCATCAAGAAGTCTATCTGCTTGTCTATGTGTATATAAATGTGATTATTTTAAAAGCGTACAGAGCTAGTTGGAGGAAGTTTGGTTTGTAACTTTTTCATCAGATTTGTAGATATGTGTGAAATTTCGAACTGAATCTGTTGAAATGATGGTGGCAAAAAATTTACTTGAACGTGGAAACTCAAATACAGTGATGTCAGCAAATGAAACTTGGGTGTGTGATAATGACAACAAAACTGTAGATTACATTTTTGGCTCCAATTAAATAGAGACAAAATGCACTCTTGATTCTTTATACTGTATGACGAAGCTAAAAACAGAAGCTGTCACATTATGAAAATATACGAAAACGTTTAAGGGTGATAGTCATTATTTTTTTATGATTTATTTTCTCGTGTACGAAATATGCAAATAAACGAATTGTAATAGTCAAAAAAATTAAATTTGAGATTTTGACGAATATCTACGTTTCAGATCTTCCTGAGTTTGTAAAATACATTTTGACTCCATGTCTATCGGTCTGTCTGTGAACATGATAATTCAAAAATACTCTGAGGTAGAGGAATGAAATTTGGTATATGGACTTAACACTAAATTTTCAGATTTCTATCAAGTTATGACAGAGACACTCTGGCTGTACGATTGCCTGAATATAAATTAACGCGATAACTATAAACTAATAAAGCTAGATGTATAAAATTTGGCAAACAGATTTTATAACGGAAGTGTACATATACATTGAATTTGGAACTGTATCCACCAAGAAGTTGATCGTTTGTCGGTCTGCACTTTGTCAAACATGTAAATGTGGTTAACTCAAAAATGCAATGATTTAAAGATATTATATTTGATATATGATTTTGGGATTTAAATTGTAGTTGGGACAAATTTTCTGTCTTAAAGACTTTCAAAACTCTTATGTAGTTTTTTGGTAGTTATGTGCAGACGGCATTAAAAAAATAACCCTTCTCCCCACTTCTGCTCATATTAAAAACTTACCAAAAGGTGAATGGTAATAGGCTTGTTCATAAATACTGTTCCTGAATGCTGATGGATAATAATAGAGATGTGCAGTGAATGCTAATAGGCTTGTTCATAATTATTGTTTATGAATGCTGATGGATAATAATAGAGATGAACAGTGAATCCTAATAGCCTTCATGATTATTGTTCCTGAATGCTGAGGGATAATAAGAGATGTACAGTGAATGCTAATAGCCTCCATGATTATTGTTCCTGAATGCTGAGGGATAATAATACAGCTGTGTAGTGAATGCTAATAGGCTTGTTCATAATTATTGTATATAAAAGCTGATGGATAATAATATAGTTGCGCTGTACATGTTAATAGGCTTGTTCATAGCTATTGCTTATAGTAAATACTAGCGGATAATACAGAAATGCATTCATTTAAGAGCCTGCAAGAAAGTTTTGGAAGGACTACTACAGCTAGTTTATTCAACATTTTTTCACCGTGGTAGAAACAGCTTAATTTCTTAACAGAGTTTCTATGAAAAATATTAATATGCTTGTTAAAAAGTATACTAGATGCCATTTAATTAGTTAATGTCTCAACAGAATAATATGGATTGAACAACAAAATCATTCTCCTAGATCAGTGGTTCTTAGCCTTCTTTCTTTATTTTTTTGCTCGCCCCTTCATTAGTATTTTTGTTTTAAGTACCTCCTACTGTTTTATTTCTTCAACCTTCCATCTTGTCACGCAAAGTTGTTTTTATTAATAATGGTAAAAGCTTGCATTAGTTTGCATGCCAAAAGGCTTGAATTCATTTAAGGTCAGTAGGTGTAGGTCAGCATGTTGAAAAGTTGAATTTTTTTTCTTTTAGTCAGTATTTTTAATTTCTGATCAATTTGGAAATCGTTTGGTTTTTATATTAGCATAATACGCGTCTTAAGACTATTTTAAGTCCTTAAATGTATAATTTGGTAGTATTTTCTTACTATAAAAAATCACAAATCGAAATCTGATGCATATTTTTTTGTTTTGTTTATTTAAAATCCTTTAGAAATACTCTGTAGTTGT
Organism: Argiope argentata; assembly: GCA_026289955.1. NCBI lineage: Eukaryota > Metazoa > Arthropoda > Arachnida > Araneae > Araneidae > Argiope > Argiope argentata. The sequence continues at coordinate 5,069,790 of JAOUZG010015275.1, read as the reverse complement.
TTTAATGCTTTACAATGAGAAAGTCGGCTTTCTGGCACAGAGGTAGCGCGTCTTCCTCGTGTTCTGGGAGACCCAGGTTCGAGTCCCGGTTTGGGCATGGTTGTTCCTCTGTGTGCTATCTGTGAGATGTGTAACTGTGCCCCCTGTAAAAAGGGGCTGTGGAAGCAAATGTGGTGAGTGTGTAGCTAAGTTGTACTCTTGACCCTAGTTGGCTCTACTTAAAAAACGAGACGCTCCTTTCGGCTTAAATCTGCTGCTGTATCAGAAAGGGGCTTGTCTATAGGCAAGTGCCATAAGTAAAAACATTAAAAACAATGAGAAAAAATTGAAACTTTCATGTGATTTATCAGTCGAAATCTATATATAACTTAAAGATTGGATAAAAGAAATTAGAAAATGTATTTTTTAAGGAATCTGACAGATTTTGAGAAAATAATTTGATGAACTTTTAAACTAAAATATTTTAGTTTTACATCTCTTTTTAACTATAAAAAATCCCGATTTTTCTAATTAAAAAAATTGAAATTTTACTAGTAGATTTTATTTCTGATTTATTTTTTAAAATATGTTTTATGCAGAAATTCAAAAATATTACAATCGTATAGGGGTTTTTAAAAAAATTAAAAACTTACATACCTTAATAAATCCTGCAGATGATATTAAGATCCATACATATCTTAATATCATCTGCCGAATTTATTTCGAATATCATGTTTTATTCCTGTTTTTATGTAATAAAATTATACATTCTAAAAATGAATGCCATATTTAAATAATAATTTTAAAATTAATGACGAAAGATAGTAATTGCTTTTCCTATTTATCAATTATTCTAACGGAAGAATAATTTCACTTCAATCTATATATTTCCTGGAACTGTCTCAAACTTATTGCATTTTTTTTATTTTCTGCTATTAGCTCACACTCTCCCTATATATGTATGTATATCTTGTTCAAATTTTCAATCGTTAATATAATACTTTTTATTCCTCCATTCTAGTTCAAGTAAATTCTTTAATGCTATAATGGGCAAGATATGGCGATGATGGTGCAAATCCTAATTCGGCGGTCCCTGGAGAAATCTTGGACACGTGCATCAGTAAAAACAACAACTTATTAACTACCAGTCAAAATCACATTACCAGTCAAAATATACCAGTCAAAATCACATTTTAAAAATTACTGAAGGGAAAATTTTGCTCTCGTGTCGCGCTGGAAATGGAGGCGTCTTTTGACCATTGCTTCAGCCATGTAGATAACATGCCTGCCATAATGGAATAAATTGAAGTTTAAAATTTTCAAAAGCCTTTTCTAATGGCCCCCTCCACACACACTTTTGTACTTGGTTTTAAATAATATGTTTGCATTTTTCTGGATTGAGGAAGTAAGCAATTAGTTTTAACATATGTCTGGGCATATTTCAGGAAAATGTATTTTTTGAATCGAACGAGAAGGAGCTAAGAAGATTAATTCTATTTCCATTAAATGCTGTTATTTTTAATGCAAGTACTTAACACATCATGTCGAAATGACATCTGGAGCTTTCATTTTCAGCTTAATTTTCTTATTTCAAAGAAAAACAATCGATGGCTTTAAGGAAGGAAGCTGAGGTAAAGGAAAAAAAAAAACGCTCAAATCCATTATCATAAAGTTTCACTTCATAAAAAAAGAAGGATCTTCCTTGTGAAAATTGAACTTGATTCTTAAAATAAACAGAAGATATGATTAATTTTTTGTTTTTCATTATTTCACACTTCTTGCTCAACCATTTCTTGATTAATATCAGTTTAGAGGACATTCAGGACATTTAAACGCGCAACAACCATGGGAAAGGCATAAAAAAATATTTTTAATTAATCCGCTTGCGATTTAGCTGTCAATTTTTTTTCGTTCTTAAGCAACGAGAATTTGAGATAATAAGAAAGGCACGTGTATTATTATGTTTTATATAATCAACTTATCAAAATCATTATACAAATGTAGGGCATAAGCACTTCAAATTTCTGATCCATCTGTCGATTATAGAGCTCTGTTGTGGCTTTTAATGTTTTTAAGATGACTATCAATGAAGATAACTGAAAAAAAATGGTCTCATTAACGACAATGGGAACAATTTTTAATTGAATTAAACTAGAAGCGTCATAGAAGCTTACTATTTCTGCCATATGGTTTCCGGATTAGTTTTAATATGCCATAGATATACCATAGATTACTAAAATATGCCATAGATACTAAAATATGCCATAGATATACCATAGATTACTTTAATATGCTGTAGATATGCCATAGATTACTAAAATATGCCATAGAT